>JAYESA010000009.1:5209452-5661952 GCA_036927795.1 Iris macrosiphon
TTTAAAAAAATGGATAAAAATTTAAATTAATTTAAATATTTTAAATATGTTTTATGATATTTTAATTAGGATTTATTATAGATATTTTTGTAGAATTATGGATATGTATTTAGTTAGATAATACCATGTACTTAGTTTAAATATATAATTTAAATATTGAATATATTTTAGAATTTATTGTATGTTAAGGTAGTTAGAAGGATTTTTAATTTTAATTTTTAATTACGAAACATACGCGATTAGAAAGATTTTAAATTATTTTATTTTATTTTATTTTATTATTATTTAGTAGAGGATATACATACGACTTGGATGGCTTATTTTTGAGTCATTTTCAAGCCGCATTATAATATAAGAGAATTGCTGGGAGAACATAGACACGGACACGAGAAGGAAATATGTCAGTAGGATTTGCTAAATATAAATTTTTACCATTTAGTTATATAGAATTTAAGTATGTAGTATGTATCTGAATAGAATATGTATTTAGATTATTTAGGATTTTTTTTGTTTATTTAAAGGATCTAATAGCTCCTTTATATTATTTATTTACTTCTTTTTTTTTGACACTTGTATATAATCCAATTATTCGAATATATAGGATACGTGCATAAGCATTAATGTGAAAGATAGCAATGAGTCAATACTTAGTTGACCGATCGTGGATGTGCAATCGGTGACATGAGAGTAGGATTAGTTTGACAGATGATTTCAGGGCGGGCGCTGAGGAATTTCTTAATACGCCAGTAGAAGAAGATTGACAAAGTCTATAATTAACTTAGAAGAATATTGACAAATTGAATATTACATATATAATTATTTTGATTTATATGTGTATCCTTAGACGTACGTAATTCTTAATACATAGGCTTGAGAAATGCTCAAATATCCTATGGCATGTATCGGCCATATCCGGATGAGTGTCGATGAATTATGGTTTTGGATACTTGTAAAACACGAAGAAATGTTCAAATATGGTCTTTATAATAGCTCATTTAATTCTTTATGAGACTTCTTCATCAAGTATCATAACTAACTAATTCTTTAGGAAATATCCTAACTCATCTTGTATCTAATCCATATTGTTTGAATATATGGTACATGTTGAATCAATGAGTCGATACTTAGTTGTCCGATCGTGGATGTACAATCGACGACATGAGAGTAGGATTGGTTTGACAGATGATTTCATGGCGGACGTTGAGGAATTTCTCAAATACTCCAGTAGTCAACCTTATTTCATGGATGGAAGACTCATCAAGTGTCCTTGTTTCAAATGTCATAATATACCATTCAAAGAGGTGTATCTCGTGAGGGAGCATCTCTACAAGAAGGGCTTCCTACCGAACTACAAGGAGTGGACCGCTCAAGGAGAACCTTTATTTTCGTAATATCATCATTCCTCCATCAATACGGCGGTAGAAGAGTCCACTCTCAGAGATAACTTTGAATATCGACCGTAAAATCTGGCGCGTGAGTTGGTATTTAATGCCGCCGGTCCAAGTTTTGATCCGGAGGATCCTAATCCTAATACGAAAGAATTATATGATATATTCAAGAATGCCGATACTCCATTATATCCGGGTTATGATTCTCATTCTGTCATGTCGGTGGTGATGCAGCTGTTGAACCTGAAGTCTGATTTTAACTTGCCGCGGGAATGCTACGACCGGATAATTCAGTTTGTTAGAGAGTTGTTGCCAAAAGAATTAAAGGAGTTGCCTGATAACTTCTACAAATCAAAGATGATGATACAAAAACTTGAATTAGGCAACAAAAAGATAGATTGTTGTCAAAATGGTTGCATGTTGTACTACAAAGAGAATAATGATAAAGATAAATATATTTTCTGTCATGCGGACCGGTACAAGCCAATTCGGGGCAAAGAAAAGTCAATTGTCCGAGCAAGGTTGCGTCCCTACAAGTACATACAGTTTTTCTCGATCACAAAGAGGCTACAAAGGATATATTTATCCGCAAATACAGCACAACACATGACATGGCATAGCAAGGAACGAAAGATGGATGAAGGCAAATTATCTCATCCTTTCGATGGAGAGGTATGGAAGCATTTTGATTTGTGTCATCCTAAATTTGTTACGGAGCCTAGAAATATCATGTTGGATTTTATGTTATGATGGATTTACTTCTTTCGGACAGTCAGGATCCCAGTATTCTTGTTGGCCGATAATTTTGACTCCTTATAATCTACCACCGTGGATGTGCATGGAGACTCCTTATATGTTCTTGACACTTATCATACCCGGTCCAAAAAATTTAAAGAAAAACATCAATATCTACTTGCAGCCGTTGGTGGATGAGTTGAAATAATTATAACAATTCGGCATTCGGACATATGATATGTAGAAAGAGCAGAACTTTCAGATGAGAGCATCTCTCATGTGGACCATCAACAATTTTTTAGCATATGGTAAGTTATCGGGGTGGAGTACTCATGGTACTTTGTCTTGTCCGATATGTATGAAAAAGAGTAAGGCATTCCGTCTCCAGAACGGAGGAAAATCAATTTTTTTTTATTGTCACCGTCAGTTCCTTTCCGCGTCGCATCCGTGGAGAATGAACAAAGATGCCTTTAGAGCTGGTAAACATGAACTATCTCCTCCCCCGTTGAGACTGACAGAAGACGAAGTTTGGAAAGAGGTAGATGAATTACCGACTGTGATGGAAGATCCGATATCGGGCGAATACTTTAAAGGGTTTGGACGTAGGCATAATTAGACGAAGCGGAGTATCTTTTGGGACTTACCTTATTGGAAGGATAATCTCATAAGGAACAATCATGATGTCATGCATATCAAAAAGAATGTATTCGACAACATATTCAATACGGTGATGAATATCAAGAAAAAAATGAAAGACAATGTCAAATCAAGAAAGGACTTGAAAATTATTTGCAAGCGTTCATAATTGCACCTAAAACAAAGTGGCAACGACAATTGGGTCAAGCCTCCAGAGCCGTTTACATTGAGTAGGGAGGATAAATTGATAATATGCAACTGGATTTCAAAGTTAAGATTTTCTGACGGCTATGTATCAAATCTGGCAAGATGTGTTGATCTCAACGAACGTAAGATAACAGGGATGAAAAGTCATAATTGCCATACGTTTATGGAGAGGTTACTACCTATTGCTCTGAGAGAGATGTTGTCTCATCAAGTTTAGACTCCGTTGGCCGAATTATATATATTCTTTAGAGATTTGTGTTCAAGAAAGTTGACGGTGCAACATATAATAGAACTTGTGGAGAAGATTGTATTAACATTGTGTAAGTTAGAAATGGTGCCCCCCCCCCCCGATTTTTTTTTATAGTATGGAGCATTTGCCGATTCATCTTGCATACGAAGCATGCGCCGGTGCTCCCATCCATTACCGATGGATGTATCCATTTGTGAGGTATAAATTCTTTATACTAATAATTTCTTTATTCAAATAATTCTAAGATTCAATATATTATCTATAGGTATCTACATCACCTGAAGAAGAAGGTTGGCAATAAGGCTCATGTAGAAGCTTCGATATGCGAAGCATATATTATTGAGGAGGTTTCAAACTTCTGCTCCATCTACTTTGATACTCATGTCAGAACAAATTGTAATAGAGCCCCAAGGAATGATGATGGTGGGGTTAATGCCCCGAATAGTATAATCCACACTATCTTCAATATGGGAGAGAAGCCTACAAGTGCTACTAAAGTATGTTGGTTCGAAGACGATGAGTTTGAAGCCGCTCATCGGTATATATTGTTAAATAGTGGTATAAAAGAGATGCAATATATTGAGAAGTAAGCGACACATCTTTCCTAGATATTTCAATTTTGTATATACTTGGAAAAGAATTGCTCTAACTGTTCTCCTTATTATCACAGTACTTTTAGAGCCGAGGTAAAATCAGAGAGACCTAATATTAATGAAGATGATCTTGCTAGAGAGATTGATAGAAAATTTACATCGTTGTTCCATAATTATGTACGGATCCTAAACATTAAGAATTCTAAATTTAGCATTCAGACCAATCTTTGTCTAATGTCTATATGATACGTAATGTTTCAGATTTTTTGTCCTGGTACAGACTTACAAAACGAACGACTTTGAACATTAGCTATCGGACGAAGCAAGAGGGCAAAGTGTTGGGATGGATACACCATCAATGGTTTCAAATTTAGAACCACTAATAAGTCTATTAATCAATTATTTATTGATGAGAAGGCTAATTATACAAAGAATTCTGGAGTATGTATGATGGGTTCAGTCTACGATGCTGATCCAGAATTCGACTATTACGGTGTACTAAGAGATGTCATGGAGCTGGATTACTCTTATGAGACAAAAATTGTGCTATTAAAATATGATTGGTTTAACACAACACCCAAGCAATGATGTAAAATTGATAAACAATTTAGGTCTGTTGATATAAAATATGGAAAAAGATTTGTAGGTTTTGAACCATTTGTGTTGACTAGTCAAACGGTTCAAGTGTATTATACGAGATATCCTAGTCGATGACGCAATAATAAAGATTGGTAGGGTGTATGCAAAACTAAAGCTAGAAACACATATAATGTTAGGGATCTAGCATACGAAGAGGATGAGGTGGTCATGCCTCAACTTGCATATATGAGTTTGGCCGGTATTGATGGTATGGAGGTTGACGTTACCGTAGAGGATGATAGATTTGACGAAGAGATTGACATAACAGATTTATCTCATATAGAAGAGAACTCTGATATGGAGGTATCGAGCGAGAAACAAGAATTGGAAGATGATGTTGATAGCGATAGTGGAAGTGAAAATAAAAATGAAAAAGTAGAAGATAAAGATGATTCGAAAAATGATTCAAAAAATAATTCAGAAGACGATGACGATTCGGAAGATAAAGAAGATTAGTACGTACATACATATGCATTAGCTTAGATATTTATTTAATTATTTTATCATCACACTAGTATTTACTTATTTTACCAAACCATGCATTACTTTATGATTATTTATTTGATGACACATTTTTTTATTTGCTGCAGATTTACCTATATTATTGCGGGACGAGGACGAGGACGACGACAGGTTTAGAGAGGATCATCTTCTCAGCATCCTTCATCCACTACGTCGGCTACCCCAGATTCTCGCACACGACCTGAAAACGAGTTCGTAGATGCGGTGGATGGTTTATCCCCGCCATATACTCGTTCTTCAGAAGGATGAGCTACTCAATCTACCGGATTTCTATAAGCTATTACGCCTTCTTCTACTCCAGCCACTACCGGCACTATTACACCAGCTACTCCACTAGTTGCTCCTGCAGGAGCAAATTCATTTCCAGTCCTTATTGTGGAAAATGGAGTATATGTCCGTCGGCCTGGATTTGCAGACCCCCCCCCCCACTCTACCAAAGCAGCCAGCCAATATCTCTCATCCCGAGCTATGGGCCGATGGAGCGACGTAAGCATTTATTTGTTTATTCACACATTTATTTTGTATTTTTTATTCTAATTGTATACTGTCTACTTATTTTAGATTCTTCCCGATCAATGCTGGGAATGATTTGGGGGAGATCATGCGGGGCTACTTTGATGGCCTTTATATCAACTTTAGTGACATTCCGCTCGATCGACGATTCACTTGGCTGGAGAAGCTTGGGGTATGTGTATAAATTTTATTTATAATAATATATAATTTTTTGATTACAATGATACAAAATATTTTTCTAATTTGCAGAGGTTGTACTGGTGGCCGGATCATAGAGATAGTGATATCTGAAAGTGCTACAAGACCGTCGTCAGCAAGAGGTTGAGAGATATGATCAATGACCAGAAGGCGCTGGCGTTACTTGGACCAGTTCATCGCAAGGAGTGGCTAAAGGTGGAGTACTGGGAGCGGATGAAGAAGAAGATGGACACCCGGCCTACAAGGCCAAGTACGAAAAGATGAGGGCTGACGGTGCTAAGGGTGGTCTCCATACATGTGGATCTATTCCGACCGTCGAGTATTTTCGACGGATGGTTAGTATTAAAAAATTTTGCTAGATCGATTTTTTGTAATTCTATTTTTTTACTTATTTATTAATTGCTTAATTTTTACAGTGCGACGAGGCCTTCAGAGCCGGGGAAGACCCCAAGACTGTTGACTTTCTAGCATTTTTTTAGCGGATCCACAAAAGAAAGAAGGATGGGAAGCTTGTTGATGAGCGGACCGCCAAAGCATATGTAAGTTGTCTTTATAAAATTTTGTCAATTTAATTAGATTATTTTTATAATTTAATTAGACTCTAGGTTTCTAGGTCAAAACAGTCAAACTAGGTCAACTCTAGGTCAAACAGTCAAATTATGACATTTTTTAGTTTCTAGATTGATTTTTTTAATCTATTTTAATGGTTTATGAAGTTCTATTATAAAAGAGAAAAACTTATCTATTGCATGTAAATTAATCGACAAGGGTGATTACTATTTCATTCAATTTCAAAAATACTAAGAATCAAATAGGTTTAGAGTTAAGGAATGGTCTGATACCAATTCTGGTTCCGATACTTTGAACCTTGGTTAAATTATATAATATGATATCTAGTATCTAATATGATACTCTAACCAAAATCAAATATAGCACATATAACTCTAAAATCCTTAAGTCTAAACATATTTATAAAAATAAATATATGAGACGTATGAGATGTTAGAGGGGGGCGCTGAGAGCAGTACGCCGACTGAGAGAAATAATCATTGGGTACAAGCTGTCGGGAGAGGAAAAGGCGACAGCGTGTACGGTACCGGATCATTATCATCCCAGCCGTCGGTTCTTTCCATAGCTCCTCCAACAGCTACTCGAGCTCCATCAGTGTCCTACTCCGGCGTTCCTTCTGGTGCGATGTCTCTGGAGAAGCTCACGACAATTGTGCATGAGCTACATGGGCTGGTTCGACAGTTGATAGACATGCGTGATGCTCCAGCACCTGCTCCTCCGACGGCTACTACAACGGCTCCTCCAACTACTCCGACGGCTCCAGCTCCTCCGACGACATCGATGAGTCCTCCAACTCCTTTGACGGCTCATGTCACAGCTCCATCTGTCATTGCTCCCGATGATCTACAAAATATCATCGCTATGGTTGTGGCACAGTACATGGCTAGCTGACAGCCGCCGTTGTAACCCCCTATTTTTTTAAAATTTAAAATTTATTGGTATTATGTATTTAATGGAGAATTTTTATTAATTTTAGTTAAATAGATAATATAATATTCAAGGATAGATATTTATGTGAATTTAATTAAATACAAATATTGCAGAGAAAAATGTAATTATTAGGTGTACAACTATTATTAAGTATTGTAGAATTAACCTGAAAATTATTTTGGGTTTCAAACCTATTTTTATGGCTACATATACATATATATGTGGTTATATTAATCTTAAACCTAAACTTGATAACCCACTTATACCCAAACCCGACCCTAAAACCCGAACCCGTAACTCACTCAAACCTAAACCGATATCCAGACCCGAAAACCCCTCCGTTCATACTGTAACCCCCGACTCCTCAGTTCAAAAACTGAAACCCCCCTTCTTTTTAAAACCACCACCGCCATCACAGCCTGCAACCCAGTGCCACCGTCGATGAGTATAACCGCCGCCCGCACGGCTACTCTCCCCCCCCCTTCGCTAGCAGCCGCAACAGAAGCAGCAGTAGCCGTGTCGACTTCGCGAGAAAGATGCCTCATCGACCCTCATGTCCCCGCGTGAGCCCCTGAAGCACCATCGTCCTCCACGACGCCCACCGTGGACAATTTCTGTGTTTGGTAGTTGATTCCGTCGTGACGCGCGTGATCATGAAGTTAGAATTTCACGTTCATCGCAGCAACTTTACACGTAGTTTTCGATCAATCCGACCATTGGATCGACGATCCAAAACCTCCAGCGCAATCTCGGTATATAGATCTTTACTCAACTCCATTTTCAGTTGTTAATTCAATTGAATCATAGATCAAAACATGCCTCCAAGTTGTGTGATTAAACTGAAATTATTCTTATAGTTTCATGGTGCCAACTTCGCGAATTTGTTTCTCCCTCGTCGTAACTCCATTTCAGGAACCGTTTTCTACGACTCATAGAAGGTATAACCACATGCATGCTTGTATAAATAGTTGACAGTAATTCATAGATTTTATTGACCAGACCTTTGTTCCAAAAACCTGGAAAAAAAAGATAATATTTTTTAAATTTAGAATTTTCTGAAATGGGGTACATTCCACTAAATGAAGCAACTTCGTCGTGTGCAAATTACACTGAAAGACGCATATCATCAACACGGACGTGTAAGATTTTGTGAAAGTTGATTTGGATGTGTGTGCACACCAGAATCAACGCGTATCCGTCGATAAACTCCGTATCGGTCCGTTCTGACCATTATCATAATTTCATGCGTGCTTATCGTTTCGCAACGAAACTTGCGCCATCATATTCATAGCGTTAAGCTGGTCCTGTGACCCAAGTTTGGTTCGATTCTGAGAACGTTGACAAAATTTCGTTTTCGTGGGCCCCATGGTTCGACTTGACGGACGATTTTGTGATCGGCTCATCGAAATCCAGTTCTAAATATTTTGTTGGGTTCGTATCATCGTTCTAGATTCGTAGACACTAAGTTTGATGAATTTGGAGAACTTTATCTCTGGCACATTTTTCGGTGCGAAGTGGGCCACCTATGGACCCCGCTTTGACCAGAAACTGTCAATTTTGTCCCTGTGTCCAAATTAGACTTATGGGTAGTCAATCCTAACTATTTCAAGTATTCTAAGAGTAATGGTAATATTTGTTTCAGCATCCGGAGGCATACTTGGAGATTCTACTTTTACAGGAGTAACTGACGGAGTTCAGAGCCTAGGCAAGTGTACCTTGCCAACTTACAGTAAAACTTGTCATATTATCGACTGATGTTTCTTTTATATATTTTTGTGTTGTTCCTGCTCAACTTAGGACCGTAAGACATTGCTTAGCGTCCGAACAAGATTCGGGTGTCGACGCCGTACGCGGAGTCGTGTAACATCATTAGAGAGTTGATACCACGATCCTATATATTTTTATGTGCTTGCTTTATCAAGTACGTCATACCATAGGACACTTGACACTATTCATGTGACAGAATCTTTTTTGAGTTATTCATGGTGATTCTGTATAAGCTTACATGATTCGTGACATGAGACTTGCATATATAGAGATATCATTATGACTCGTTGTACTAGCTAGAGGTTATGATCTTACGTGTTATGGACATGAGACGTCGTGGACATGAGATATGAGATTACGTTGGGTGGGGAGAGACACACCATACTACAGGCTGATTATTTATATATAAACTTATGTTACTGGAGAGTGCCTTAGTCTTTGACCAGATCTTTGGCACATGTACTGGACCTACGAGATACTACTTGCCCCTATGGCCTCCCCGACACAGAGCCTGTAGTGGTATCAGCCTGAGTACGAGTGATGCTCTCATTTGCATAGCACTTAGACGGTTATTGTAGTTTACCCTTGAGTATATGGCATTATACTGTTTTACTTTGGCATGTTGTTTCTTGTACCTTGTTACGTCCCTCTTAGGACCTGGTCCCTTGTTAGTTTTGTAGCATAGACCATTGTGGAGCATGCCTGGAGTTGCTGATGTGTGTTTCTTTATCTTGCAGGCATTGGTGCTAGGTACTTATATTATTTCTACCGGAGTTATGAATATTTATTCATATTGTTTATTCATCTGCTGATGTAGCATAGTTTTATAGACTCATATTCATTTCTTGAGTCTATTCGAGCTTATGTGTTACTGGACGGCCGACTTTAGCACATGTAGTTCATTCTTGATACCTTGTTCTTATGTGGATTGAGACATAGGTATTTTCTTAGATAGTTATCCTTATTATACAGCTTATACGTATTTGAGTCGGACCAGAGTCTGGTCGAATGCGTAGCTGGCATGTTACATATTCCTAGTCCCTTGGTATTTTGGGACTGGGGCGTTACAGCCGTCGCTTCCGCCGTCGCCTCCGCCTCCACCGTCTACTTGATAGATTTTTGAGTTTGTGGTATTTTTTTGAGTTGGTTGTATATTTTTGACTTGATTGTATATTTTTGACTTGATTATATTTATTTGACTTTGTGGAATTGTATAACGCCGTCGTATTTTTGGACTTGAATTGTATAACACCACCTCCGCCTCCACCGTTGTATTTTTTGAGTTGTTGTATGTTTGGATTACTCTACTTTATTAGTTCATTGTACATGTTTGTGTGAAATTTACTTGTGTGGAATTTATTTGTGTAAAAATTGGTGAATGTATAACAGGTATATGTTCAGCAGAAATTAATTTTTGGGGAAAAAATATTACCTTTAGCGACGGACTAGCGACATACTAGCGACGAAAAACCTGAAAAATCTCAGGTCAGCGACGGATTTCTGACGGACAATCTCAGGTCAACGACTACCTAGAGACGAATAATTTCGTCGCTAAAACGCCTGAGACACACAAATGTACCAAACATGTATCAGGGTCCGTCTTTAAAATCCGTCGTTAATCCGTCACTGGGATTGACGACTTAGCGACGGATTAACGACGAACTATGTGAGTCCAGAATGTGCAAAACCTTTTGAAAAATTTGATAATTTTTTTGCTCACATAATCCGTTGCTATTATGTCGGTAAGTAGCCTGAAAGTTTAGCGACAAAAATTATATCTCACTAATACGTCGCTATTTTCAAATAGCGACAAAAAATTGTATTTTAGCAACGGATAATTTTATCGCTAAAACAGTATATTTTTGTAGTGCTCTCTCTTAGGTCTTGTCCTCTACTTAATCATCATTAATGTACATATATTTTGTTATATTAATAGCAAAACATTAGAGTTAATTTGGATAATAGTTTTAGGGTTACTGTTAATTTAAGTATGTCATTCATGGGACTCAAATAAATATTTTTTAAATGATAAACCAAATGACCATGGAAAGCAAAGTATTTGGTTTTATTATATTTGAGACCAGAAGAAGTTTTGGATGGAAGTTATATCCAATATAAATCCAAACAAATACTTTATCAGTGGAAATATATATATTAAGAATAGTATATTTAAAAGTATTATATACGGTAGAACAAACAGAAAATTTTATATAGGAAATTTTTGTTGTTGCTTAATTTACATCAAAGATAACAAATTTGAAGATGTTACATACAAGGGAATGATGTGCCACTAGAGATGACGTCCCCTAGGAAAAATGATGTGACGCCAATTCTACTAGCGTCTCATAGTGGGATAGGAAGCAGGACGAGAGGACCAACTCCACTGACGTCCTCTATCCTACAAATCCAATCATTAATGCATGCACCTTCTTTTATAGTGTAAATATATACAACTATATGCATGCATATATATCATAGTGTCCTAGATATATATATTTTCACATGCATATGCCATAGTGTCCTAGATATAGTAGGCGTAAAACAACAACAATATATGGATATAAAATATGGACCAAGTGTGAAATTAGCTTATTTTTTTCAAGAACCAGATGTGGAATGCCTAACCTCTTTGATACGAAAGAAGATGCATGTATTGTGGCATGTATGCATGTATTCATAAACGATTATGAAATAAAGCACGATAGTAATTGTATGCATGCATTAATAAACAATGGATTGACAGTAAGCTGTCGAAAAGAAAAATATATATATATGTGGAACGTCATTAGAGTTGGCGTCTTGTACCCTACATTTTATAGTGGGACTTTAAAAAAAAAAATTATAGGAAAACCATTATAACGACGTCCAATTGAATACACTAATAGTAATGACGTCCCATGAAATGTTTGCAAATTTGAGCAAATATAATATTGACTCGTATTATATTTGACAATAAATAAAATTCCATAGAATGTAACTTCAATCACATTAGTAGAAAAAAAGAAACTTTTAGAAATAATAGTATATGTAGTAGCATATATAATTAGGGTTAGAAGTAAAGTAAGCATTACAAAATGTATATTGTAAAGGATATATATGCAAAAAAGTTCGAATAAACAAATAACAGGAAGGAAGGAAGGCATGAAAAGAAAAGAAAAGAAAAGAAAAGAAAAAGTCAGAGTCAGAGTTCGATAATATGATATTCCAAACAACAAATCCGCACCGTCCATATCTCATCTCCAACCTCCAACCTGTGATATAGCTGTCTGTTGCCAATGCTTTTATTTCCCACATCCCCACTCTCTCTCTCATCTCCAAAACCCTCATTCCTTCCTCTCCTCTCCCCACTCTCTTCTCTACCAAATGAGATGACGGATCCGAACCCGAACCCGCTAACGCTCCTCCTCCTCACCCTCTTCCTTTCCTTGCTCGGATCCGGATTCGCTTTCTCCTCCCATGGGCTAACGGACGCCGAGGCCGGATCCATCCGGCACCGCCAGCTCCACTCCCTCCGATCCGGATCCGAATCCGAATCCGTCCAGGTGGACCCCACCTTCTCCTTCCCCAACCCGAAGCTCCGCGACGCCTACATTGCTCTCCAGTCCTGGAAGCGGGCCATCATCTCCGATCCGTTGAACCTAACGGCCGACTGGACCGGCCCGGAGGTCTGCAACTACACCGGCGTGTTCTGTTCTCCGTTGCCGTCAAATCCCAACCTCACCGTCGTCGCCGGAATCGATCTCAACCACGGCGACATCGCCGGCTACCTCCCCGAAGAGCTCGGTATGCTGACCGACCTCGCTCTCTTCCACATCAACTCCAACCGCTTCTGCGGCACCGTCCCCCGCCGGTTCGACCGCCTGAAGCTCCTCTTCGAGCTCGACCTCAGCAACAACCGGTTCGCCGGCCGGTTCCCCGCCGTCGTCCTGAAGCTGCCCTCGCTCAAGTTCCTCGACATCCGGTTCAACGAGTTCGAAGGCGGCGTCCCGAGCGAGCTCTTCGACAAGCCCCTCGACGCGATATTCATCAACCACAACCGGTTCGCGTTCGAGATCCCGGACAACATCGGGAACTCGGCGGTCTCCGTCATCGTCCTCGCCAACAACCGGTTCAAGGGGTGCGTGCCGGCGAGCCTCGGCAACATGTCGAGGACGCTCAACGAGATCCTGCTGATGAACAACGGGATCAGGTCCTGCCTGCCCAAGGAGATCGGACTGCTCAAGGACCTGACCGTGCTCGACGTCAGCTTCAACGAGATCGTCGGCCCGCTCCCTGCGGAGATCGGCGGGATGAGGAGCCTGGAGCAGCTGGACGTCGCGCACAACCTCTTCTCTGGGGCGATTCCCGCCACGATCTGCGGCCTGCCGAGGCTGGAGAACTTTACGTACTCGTACAACTTCTTCACGGGCGAGCCGCCGGCTTGTTTGGCCGTGCCGGCGTTCGATGACCGGAGGAACTGCATTCCCAACCGGCCGGCGCAGCGGTCGGCCAAGCAGTGCCGGTCGTTCCTGGCGCATCCGGCGGATTGTGCTTCGTTCGGGTGCGCGGCGTTCGTGCCTCCGGTCCTTCCTCCGCCTGCGCCGGTCGTTCCGTCTCCATCTCCGCCGGTGACTCTACCGCCGCCTCCGGTTCCAGTGCTGTCGCCGCCGCCAGCTCCTTTCTTCTCACCGCCACCTCCATCTCCGCCACCACCTTCTCCTCCTCCGCCGGTATTCTTACCGCCGCCGCCATCTCCTCCACCACCACCAGTACTCTCACCCCCACCACCTTCTCCTCCTCCACCGGTATTCTCACCACCCCCTCCATCTCCACCCCCACCCTCTCCTCCTCCGCCGGTATTCTCACCACCACCGCCACCTTCTCCTCCGCCACCGGTATTCTCACCACCACCTCCATCACCGCCCCCACCTTCGCCTTCACCACCACCTCCGCCAGTTTACTTACCTCCTCCATCTCCGCAACAATCCCCACCACCGGCGCCTATCTACTGTGTCCGGTCACCACCGCCTCCGCCGCCAAACTCTCCGCCACCACCATTTTATTCATCTCCGCCGCCGCCACCTCGAAGTCCACACAGTCCTCCGCCACCGCCGGTCTATTCGTCTCCACCACCCCCACCGCACCATTCACCTCCTCCACCACCACACTCGCCGCCTCCGCCACCAAATTCACCACCACCTCCCGTTTACTCTTCACCACCGCCACCGCCATACTACTCATCACCTCCACCACCCAATTCGCCGCCGCCACCAATGTACTCGCCGCCTCCGCCACCAAATTCACCTCCACCACCTCCGCCGTGCATTGAACCCCCACCGCCACCTCCATGCATAGAACCACCACCGTTGGAATCCCCGCCACCACCAACGGAATCACCACCTCCTCCGTACCATTACTATTCATCACCTCCTCCTCCACCACCGCCACCACCTTCAGCATCACCTCCTCCATACCATTACTATTCACCACCTCCTCCTTCCCCATCACCGCCACCACCGACGGCATCACCACCTCCTCCATACCATTACCATTCACCACCTCCACCTTCCCCATCACCCCCACCACCTCCTCCATACCATTACTACTCACCGCCACCACCTTCCTCATCACCGCCACCACCATATCAATACTCCTCACCACCGCCGCCTACACAATCACCCCCACCGCCACCTTACGTATATGAAGGCCCACTACCTCCGGTTGTAGGAATCTCCTATGCGTCACCCCCGCCGCCCGCAATTCCTTACTATTGATTCTTTTGAGAGACTAATTTTTACCTACCAGCATCGGTAAACTTTGATTGAACAATTATGCTCAATTTGGTTGAACAATTGGAGGAGGGTGGAAAAGACTTACGGGAAGGAGCAAGGACTGAGGAAGGGGAATTCTTGCAGCATTTGTTCAATTGTGGGTGCTTGAGATGTGAATAAATGGCTCGGAAAAGGGAAGACTAGTTGCAGGGAAATGAATGTATAGCGAATGAGATTTGAATAGACCAATTATGGTACTGTTTCTTCCTACTATACTTTACTTTGTTGTTTTTTTCTTCTTCGCATAGTATGATTATTCATGGATTCTTAAAGCTTCATGTGTGGATTTAACTTCCTTTAATTGTCGTTGATTTGAGTTTGTTTCTCCTTACTGCTTGAGGAAACTTGTAGTTTAATGATTGTGTTTTTTTTGTATAGTTCTTTGTGTTAGGATTTTAATTTACCTATGTATCATATATGTTCAAGTTTTGCATAACAGTTCTTACATTGCTTAATATACCCCTTGTGCAAAGTATTATGTATGCTAGAATTTTATAGCAAACTTATAAGGGAGGTTGGATTGATGTTTGTACTTTGTAGAGACTAGGAATTACAAACACTCCCAAGGTCTGTGTGGTGTCCGTGTCAGAACATATCGGACATGACACAAACACTCAGGATACACTGACACTCCAAAATCAAAGTCTGTGTTTGTGCAATAGAGGAGATTAACTAAAAACTGGCTGTTACCAGTTGTCACTTGGCAACTTGGTCCATTTTTTTGGAATATATATAGCGGAGTTTATCACTACCACCAGCTCTAGGAAGAACTTGTGGATGCCAGCTGAGATTTTGTGATATTTTCCAAATAGTCATCACCGCTCTCTTTTACTTTTCTTAGTTCATTCTAATTTATGACTCTTCGCCTTAAACTTTAGAATATGCCAGAGTTCTTTGTTGACAAACAAGTTTATATCATCGACTTCCTGCTGCTATCTCCCTGTCTTGATAAACATAACGTCTAGCATTTGTTTGAGTTGTCTGCTCTTCCATGTTGGCTTCTATATGCATGCAACATAGTCAGTTTATCTTTAGTACACTCCATATGGAAAACGTAGGCTATTGATGTCAAACGTGATTAGCTCATCAAATGATTTGAACGAGTTTTTGTTAATATTTAAATCTTTGGTGACAAGAACATCATAAAAGTGTGAAGTGGAGAATATCTCGGATCATAATAAATTCATAATGCAAGGCAAAGAGTTTTGAAGAGCTTATCTTCCTACATTTTAAAACAGCTGTCTGTTGCGTCACTTTCTTGACTTATTTGATTCTAAAATATGCTTGATGGGCGTTTTTTGTATCTTTCAGATATGGCTTAGCAAATTTCCTTGACATGTAACTCTTGTGAGCATGTCGGTGTTTTCAATAGGGATACCTTTGAAAACTATTCGAATCTGGACCTTGGAAAAGAAAACTTTTCAAATTTTTTGGGTCTTTCCAAACACCGAAAAGGAAAATGAATGGGAATTAAAATTTTCCAAAGGAAATGAAAGAGCAAATAATTGATTTCCTTTCCTTCTTTTCCGCGAACCAAATGAGGCATGTATGTCAAATGGAAAGTAAGAGGACCCGTCGTCAAAGTGGAAAGTAGTACTAGTTATTCTAGTTTACATCTAAATAGATGAAAACTCATGAAAAGTTATGAGAAACAATAACGAGTTCTTTTATTTATCACAATTTAATTTTGAAAAGCAAACACCCACTTTTAACCTCCTATCCTATGTTAATTATTTTTTTGCTTGCTAGCTGTCCCTTTTATGTCGTCAAATGTATTGATATGACATGAGATTCTTGCTGTTGCTGCATTCCCATTGTTCTTTTTACAAGTTATTATCAGTCTTTCCCCATACACAATGATAGGATTAGAGCTCTGACACTATCATCTTTGATTCTGTCTTAATCTTATAGTCAGTTCTTTAGTATATCTGTTGTTATTTTTATATCACTATCAAAGTTTCATGGTCACATCTTGTTAACTCCCCTTTCTTTATCTTCACATCATTTTCCCTGCAGCACACCTAATCCACACAGCAATCCTGAACCTAATCTGTAACAACCACTGGCATGAGTTTTACACGGTACAGTAAGGACACACGATGACACAGTCAAGGCATGTATTTTGGCTTGCGGCCGATTTTGGAGCGTCTGTCTCGTGTCCGATGCGACACGGACACACCACCAATGCTACTTTCTGGTTAGTCTAGTCTAGTCTAGAGAGAGAAATTTTATGCAATAAACGTAGTGGGAGGGGGCATATCATCCAGGTTCCCTGACCTAGGTCCACAAATTGAATTGACTGTAAAGATGGAACAGTTGGGTGGGATCTACTTTCTGGATGGATGGATGCTATTGAATGAAATCTCTGATCTGTCCATTGATTAATATGGAGCTAAATCTGCTGGCACTACCAGATTGTTGCTGGTACCATTAATGCAGTACCCTTCCTTTTGAGGGATTCTTTTAACTTAAGAATTGAATTATTAGGGACAATGTAGTAAACCTACCTAGCTTAGGCAATGCAGTAATGTTAAATGACAGAACTTTGTAGTTAAATCTGTCTTCCTGTATTTTGTTTGGAATACAAGTTTTACTTTACTGTTCATCTTATCAGGCAATACTGTCTTTATGTTTTAACTAACTATCAAAATAAATAAATAAAACATTTTCTGCCTAGTTTTCTCTCCATATTGCATTTTGGTGTTTTTCGTCAGAAAGCATGATTTACAAGAAACTTCAGAAATTTTAAGACAATTCAATTGAAGCTTCATCAAATTAAGTGAAGCTGTGTTGCTCCGTGTCAATCCAGACACTAGCGCTCTAGAATACATTAGGACACGTCAAAATTGGTGCATTTTTTTTTTTATTCGTAATTGTGGTATATGTGCAACTTAATAGATTTAATCGGGATATGGCAACTTAATAGATTTTGAGACAACTTAATATATTCTAATTATTGTTATTATTATTAATAATGCCCATGCGCTGAATTTGATTTTGCACACAATCTATATGGCTAACTTAGTTTGCTGCTTCCATGTGCAAAGACAACATTCGGCAGTAGATAGCACATTTGAAGGTTTCATTGAGTCCAATACTATAACAAAGAGGAAATAAATCTCAATCCTTTCCTCTTTCTGAGTTTGGCTGATACCTGTAAATTGGAAACAAAGCATAAGAGATAAAGAGCAAGAGAGATTATGCTTTGCTCACAAATGGAAAGCCTTCAAATGTAAAGAATATGCCGGTGGCAAATTTCAAATGTATTTTAGTATTATATGGTCATCTTTTGCATTCTCCAAGACAACTCTATATGAAACTTTGTGCATATTTTTATACCCATAACATTAAGTTTTGTTTGGTTCCAGAATGAATTTTGGGTTCCTTGAGCATCCCCAAGACTCCAACCCTATTGTGACTTTGGAAAGAAAAGAAAAATTGTGGCCACATGACAAAATTTTATTTTAAAAAATCTTTCCTCCAATGCAATTATCAATTAAATTGTGAAACATATGTGACAAAAATTATAGACGATATTGTGAAGTTTGTTGTCTAATTCTAGACAATACACTTCACAATGTCTTTACCTTCATTTCATCAATTATGAATAATATTTTTATTTTTTTTGGACTTTCGAATAAAAAAAATTTAAAAAAAAAGGAAAGAAGATGACAAATTATTTTGGAAGTTGGAAAAAAGTAACATCTCAATATTTATGCATTGGAGAAGATTTTTCTACTCCGTTGTCTTTTGTGAATATAGTCTTGTGCCGCATGCCACATAGAATCATAACACATTACAAGACAATATGGTTGGAGATGCTCTTACTCATGTTTGGTAAGTATGGTATTGAGAATTTTGAGGAATATGAGGGGCTTCCAGCAATCTCAAGAGAGTACTTTTCGGAAAATTCTAGTTGGATACATTAATTATATTTTTTTAGACGTTAATATCCTCACTAATTTTAAAATTCTAACTTACTATTTTATTTTAAGTAATAACGACATCATGAAATTAATGAAAGAATATTTGTAAAAATAATAATAAAAAATACTATTTTTACCTATGTCTGAACCAAACATGAGAACGAAAAAATTGAATTTTTCTGACTGCATATTTCTTTCCAAACATGGACATGAGTTGGATTTACCAGACGTCACCTTAAGATTCTTTTGCAGTTTAATTTTTCCATTAGCTCCCACATGTTTACAACTCTTTGAAAGGAATTAAACCCAAAACATTCAAATTAAGAAAGTAATATGCTGGCAAGAAGATGATAATGGAATATGCTTTATCAAGTATTCTCGCTACATGATCAAGAGACTTTTTTCTCACGTCAATGTTTAATTGTATCAAATTCTTAGCAAAGATACCTTATGAATAATAGAGGCTCTCACCATGAACATTTGGCTAATTTTCCTAGAGTAGGAAAAAATACGTACATTAAACAAAAAAAAAAAGTGACATATTATACTCTAAGAATAGTTCGAGAAACCGAACACATTGATATCCAAGTTGTAGATAGTGCTAGATATCAAATATGTAAAGTTGGGGGGAGCCAAAGTTCCATTATTTGCACGCGTTTAGATTCAATTGCCAAAAAAAGGACCTTCAGGACCGCCCACCATCTAGACATTTTGGCATGCCTCTTATTCTCCTCGTAAAAACAAAATGTTATTAGTGATTATAACAAAAAATATAAAACAAACGCAAATTTTAATTTTTCTTCAAGAAAAAAAAAATTCTACCTGAAATTTGGGATGTGTGACATGAGTACTCCATTCATTATTTTGTAACTGGAATAAATAATTTTTTCGCAAGTAAATGCGGTGGAGAAATTATTCGGTGAGTCAAGTTCATCGTGCATCTTGATTCTCCTTTACCTGATAGCATGTGGATGAGGAGGACTGTTTCAGACCGTCCACTGTATGTACTCATCTTCATGTCATCAAGTGAAGGAGAATCAAGATGCACGATCAACCCAGATTACTGAATAAATAGATACATTGCATCGTCTGATGCATAACAGCGGATCCTAAAGAAAGTATTATTTATGACTTATTACAGTTTAGATCCTAGATTTTATATCATCTTAAAGTTTAAGTCCTAACTTGTCCAATTGAAAAATTTAGATCCTAATTTTTTTATTTTTTTTGTTACATTTTTTTTCATTACACCCTCCCTAGTCTATATAGAAATGTTTCATTATTAAGCATGTATGGAGGATATAATTGGAAAATTGTAACAAAAATTAGAAATCCAGGACCTAAGTTTACCAATTGGAACAAGTCAAAACCTAAACTCTAAGTTGGTATAAAATCAAGGGTCTAAACTCTAATTGGCCCTATTATTTATCATCAAAAGTAGCAAAAACCCAAGTTGTCAAGGACCATGATACATAAAAAGCCAAAATACAATTTAACAGAATCACAGAAAAGAGAAAATGAAGCAACCACCACCACCAGCAGGAGAGGAGAGGAGAGCCTTTGACAATAACTCAGTAAGACCACTATCTTGACCTTTTGGTTGGGAGTTGTGAGAAAGAGAAAGGAAAAGTGAAAAAAAAAAAAAAAAAAAGCACCACCAACTGCGCAAAAAACAGTAACCCATATGCCGAAAGGCGCAAGAGGTGGAGGTATAGTATCTGCACTATTTTAACCACAAAATTTTAGTGTACAGAATTTGTTATAAACAAATAGACAGAAGGAAAAAAAAGGTTTTGAATTTTTTTTAAAGTGTCAACATATTCCACCAGTCGAAATGATAGAAATCTAACATGTTATAAATTTTCCCATACGATATGGCAGAAATCAAAGAAGTTGGACATATTATATACCCTGATGTCTTATTAGCCGAATGACAATAAGAAATCAAAGCATCAATGCGTCATCACGTGCTTAGTATGTCCAAATTTTCTTGATAATCCAAACTGTTATTTTTAGAAATAATTTCACAGCTTGATTTTTTTGTCTGGCAAAATTTAAATATGTTCAAATTCCGCAAGGCCGAATGACAGAATATAGTCCTTTTAAAATTTTACAAACTCTCTTTCCTTCAGCGGATTTTTTTATTTTTTTAAATTGTTGATTTTTTTTAATGTATTTTAAACAAAGAGTCTTCCCAAACACATTCCCATTGAATGTATATTTCTATAGGAACAAAAAAACAAGGAGAAAAAAATCAAAGAGGCCATGTGCTCCCCCATAACTCAACCCAATCCTTGTGTAAAGGTGTCAAACTACTAAAGGCCACAAAGTGTAAACAAAATCAAATGTAAAACATAATGTATCTTCCTTTTTGGTTAGTGCTACAAGAAAGCTGGTTAGAAGTTTGTTTATTCTGTGCAAAACCTTGCGAATGAGTTTGGTTGGAAGAATCCTTAGCTAAACATCCATCCATGGTTTGTCATTTTCCTACACCTAAAGTTTACAATAATGGCATGAGTTGGGATCCTTATGAAGAGTCTGGCGAAACTATAGAATTTTATTCGAAGAGGAATGGAATAATTGTAGGACACTTTTCTGGGGGTTTGAACATGAAGTTGAATTAGGAAGAACTCTCATTCAAAAAAGAAAAGAAAAAAGAAACAACAAATTACGATGGATCCCAGAAAGATAGAATAACAAAATCAAGTTGACTTTTATTTTTATGGCATGCCTGTGTAAATAAATATGCAATTCTCCTTAACTACTCAAAGAATAAAAGGTGTTCTACTTGTACTACAATTGTCAACATAGCAAAATAGGATAATGTTAGGTGCTTTGATGATAATGTTGAAAGATGAAACCGCATGGTAAAAGAAGTAGGATTAGTATAAAAATTAAGAAATTAGAAACAAAAAAAAATTATAAGCAAAAGTTCTAAAAATTTGTGAACAATCAATACTATCAATTTATCACAAAATGTATAATAGAAATGTAAAAAAAATAACAAGTTGCAATTAATACTCGAATCGTGCGGACGAAAGATCCATACTAGCATTTTGACATCGTACCGTACAATAAATTTCTCAATTCATTCTTCACTATCTAATTTTTGAATTTACAAACTATATATATATATATATATATATATATATATATATATATATATATAATTTTTTTATTTGATTTGATTCAATCCGTTGAGTTACAAAACTTGGAATCTGTATTATCCCGGCTGACCCTCTCAGAAATCAAAATAATCAAGTTGTTTCATTAGAATTAGAATAAATTTGTATTATCCCGGCTGACCCTCTCAGAAATTAAAAGAATCAAATTGTTTCATTAGAGTTAGAATAAATGAGTCATTCTATTCGAACCAATCTCTAGTACTAAAGAAGGATCGCAATTTGGGATGAACAAAAACACATTTTTGTTTTGTTACGGCAATAACACTTAGTAAGACCAACCGATTTCGCTAAAAAAAAAAGATTTGTTTTGTAGCAAACACAATGAAAGATATATAATGGTAGAATCGACAGAATCATAACTACATAAGAGACTTCTAATAGAAAGATTTTACACATTATCGAACAATTCGACAGACAAAATTTTCAAACCAACTCAACTCATAGAATATAAAAGAAGGATCGTTGATACATTAAGGACTAATGAAAGAAAAGAATCTATGCATTATCTTTTAAACAATCAATTGGGGATTTATTCGGACAAAAAACGAGGGAGACTTCTACAAATACAAGACCAAGAAAAGAATAGGTCCTAGAACCGTGTGACTTAGG
Organism: Iris macrosiphon; assembly: GCA_036927795.1. Taxonomy (NCBI): domain Eukaryota; kingdom Viridiplantae; phylum Streptophyta; class Magnoliopsida; order Asparagales; family Iridaceae; genus Iris; species Iris macrosiphon. Next base: position 5,231,931 of record JAYESA010000009.1, read on the forward strand.
ATTAGATTTGGTTGGGTCAGGTCGATTTCGACAGGGTCATGATTTTCACTTTATAAATTGACTAGGATTTGACATACCAAACAAAAAGTTTATCACTAACTCTTTGATCATGGACAGAAAAAGAGGCAAGCGAAGTGAGGTCATATGTCATTCATCCACGAAGATGAATAAAGAAGAATGGATATTTTATTCGAGATTTCACAAATAGCGATTGGATCGGTTGGAATGAATTATTGTTTTGATTTCACTGTCCCTATGTATTTACATGAGCATGTGGTAATGCTTTCATTTTGATGGACCAACTCCAGCCACTCCATAAACAAGTACTAAAGAGGAAATGAAAACTACTATACTAAAAAAATAAAATGTCTAGACAAAAATGGAATTAGGATTATACTAACTCGAACCGTAGACCTTCTTAGTTGTAAAACCCCTAATTCTGAAAACCGTATTAATTTTTTTTATTAATTATTTAATTTATTTATAGTAAGTATTAGCTAACTAGAAGAAATAGAATTTATTTCAATTTTATTTTAGGTGTTTGTGCATCTAGGAGATTTTATGGAGCAAGCGTAATTTTTCCTAATTTATTCCATGTAGGAGACCCTATGGACAGTTGATAGCTTAATGATATGCACTAATACAATTTCTAAAAATTTCTATATATATATATATATATATATATATATATATATATATATATATATATATATATATATATATATATATAGTTAAATTAGAATTTAATGAGAAATGAATATAAGAATAGAAAAGAAAATATAAATAGTAATTAGAAATAGAATTGTAAAAGAAAAAGAATGAAAAAGAGAAAGAAAAAGAAAAAGAAAAGAATTCCTTAAAGAATCCTACCCAAAACCCTATATCCTAAACCTACCCGCTTTGCTGCAAACCCGACCCGCTAGAACTAATGTAAGCAGTAGCAGCCGCAACTACTAAGCCCCCGCACGAGCAAACGCGATTCCCCCCCCCCCCCCCCCGCTTCTCTTCCTCCATCTCCATATATATATATCTATATATAACTACCTTAACCCCAAACCCTAACCCTACTCCATCTTCTCTCGACTCAGGCCGCTGCGCCGCCCAGTCGGAGAACCCCGACCGCCCGCACGACGGCCGCGACCACCGCGCACCGCGATGGAAATACACAGTGAAGTACCTGTGTTCCAGCCTTGTTTCCTGCGCCCTCGCTCGACCAAACTCGACCCCGTCCTAGCTCCGTATCACAAATTCTTTGCTGTATGTTAAAATAAATTAGGTAGAAAAATCTAAAAACTTACTTTTTCTAAATTCTAAAATTTGTGATACGGAGCGCGCCCCGTCAAACGGGACCGTCCCATCGTGTACCAAGTATACCAAAAGGTGCGCGCGGTATACCCGGACGTGTGAGATTTCGCGGAAACTGATTTGGACGCGCGTGCGCGTCAGAATCAGCCCGTATCCGCGAAGTTTTCCCGTGTCGCAACTTTTGCAAAAGCCTTGCGCATTTAGTGTACGTTCGTCAGAATGCGAAAAAACTTGCGCCAATGGACTCGTGGTATCGCGCTGGTCTTGTGACCCAATTTTCAAGCAATTCTGAGACAGTTGACCAAGTCACCAATTGGCGGGCCCCACGGTTGACTTTTTGGGCAAAATTGTGTTCGGCTCACCGGAATCCACACTTGGACATACCGTTGAGTTCGTACTGATATTTAGAGTTTGTTTGACCTATAATTTATCTTATTTAGAGACTGTTACCCCTGACACGCTTTTCGGTGCAAAGTGGCCAACACGCGGAACCGCTTTGACCCAAAATTACCGTTTTGCCCCTGTGTCCAAATTGGACGAAAGGGTAGTATTTTCTAGCTATTTTGCTTATTCTGGGAACGTTTGTGATATTTATTTCAGCATCTGGAGACGTTCATTCTGAGGTCGTAGTTCTGACTCTTGGTGTTTGACATCTGGATATTACACTCTGCAGCTCTCTTTGCCAGGCAAGTATACCTTGCCTTGTTGTACTGTTTAAATTCAGTTATTATTTTTAGTTGCATATTTATTTTTTTAGATTTTATAACTGTGCGCGTCCAAGAGAGACTCGGGTGCAGTCAACGAATGCGTTGATGTTAGGACTTGTATCTGACCTAGTGTCTAGTAGACCCACCTAAAGTTATGGAGTTATTGGTATGACTCCCCAGGCCTTGACACGTATCATTACACGTCACAGAGTGAGTTCATGTAGGGACGCGTGCCTCATACTCGACTGGCCATCGGTGTGAGCAACATGTGTAACGGTATTTAGCTTAGTTGTTTATTTCTATAGAGACTTGCATTATAGTACGAGATGTCCACGTCGTGTTCATGACCTGTATATCTACATTGGGCGGGGAGGACGACTTATAGGCGTATGGGACACCCACTTCCTTTACACTGCTGCCACACTCGACCGAGTGATATTGACGATATATACTATACTGTTGCCACGTTCTTCGGAGCGATATGGACGATATACTACACTGATGCCACATTCTTCGGAGCGGTATGGACGATATATTATACAGATGTCATGCTCTTCGGAGATGGACGTTATTATACAGTGCCCTTGTATGGGGGCATATGTGGCATATACTAGCCAGTCATGCCGATTGGTGAATTACGTCAGCATATGTCTAGCCTACACTTTTCCATACACTCAAAGTTGTCCTCAAATTTGCATTCACTTAGATGGTTAGCACACCCCTTTTTATTTATTCAGTATTTACTTTATGGCATGCTTCTATGTATCTTGTTATGTCCCTCTAAGGACATGGTCCCTTTCCAGGTGTAGATGTTCATAAGTATTCGTAGAAGCGCAGATCCGGACTGGTTACTTACATTCCGAGGAGGTCTTCTCTTCGAGCCTCGTGATTGTTAGAGGTTGTACTTATATTGTATTTATCTTATTTATTTCATATTCTAGTTCGGCAGTGGATTTGTTTCCATCCGACTGTCATCTTGAGATACCTCATATTGAGATCTAGTTCATAGATACCAGTCATTTATTTATATATGATTTCTGTGGATGAGATTTAGTTATGCTCTGAGATATATATGTTTACCATTTGTGAATTGTTATTCATATTACAGTGTATGTGTGTTATGGTTTCCATATATTGGAGTGCCATATTCATACGGCTGGCATGCTTACGTATCATAGTCCTACGTATTTTGGGACTGGGGCGTGACATTAGTAAAAAAAGATTAAACTTTTTACTATCGAAATGATTCGAATCAAAGACCCAACATTTTTAAAATCAGTAGTCGTAGATGCAAGCGCGACGTGCATGACTGTCATAATCCTCTGATTAAGGGGATTTTGTTCTGATTCGTCTTTTAGACTAGAACCGGCCTTTATTTCCACAAAGTCACCCTCAACAGCAGTAGATCATGTTGATCCAGTCGAGCCGGAACAACCACCAATAGTTGCACCGTTAAAGACCAATCACCAGCAGCAACACTAGTGCCAGCATCCCTTAGCATTGATCCAGCTTAGCTTGGCCGTGTTTAGCTATCCGGATGGCTGAAAATTCTATATATGCTAGCTACCTCTACGTGCGGTGCACGTAAAAACAAAAATATTAAAAAATTATATAGAAATTTAAATTATTTCAAAATATTTAAATATAATTAAAATATATTTTAATTAAAATTTGTTATAGATATGTTTTTACAGTTTTAGATATGTGAGTTAGATAATACCATGTACTTAATTCAAATATTTAAATATATTTGAATTAAAATTTGTTAAACAATTTTAATATTTTTTATAATTTTTTTAATTAATTTTCAAACTTAGTATTTAAACGATTTTAAATTTAGTATCTAGTTGTGGTGGAAGAAAAGAGTGGGTTACGGATGATGAGAAGGAAGTTGGTTTTAGATTTTTTTTTTTAATCTTCCGTTAGTTTTTTTGTTAATTAAATTGATTGAGTATTTATTAAGGATTTGGACGAATAAGATGAAAGTTTGTTTAAGGTTTTATTTATCTACCGTAAGTAAATTTTTTAAAATTTAATTGGTTGAGTATTTACTTATGATTTACACGGCTCAATTTTGAGCCATGCTAGAAGCCGCTTTATATATATATATATATAAACAACCTAAAAGAAATACTAATTCATAAGATAAATGAAATCCTTAACCAACTAAAAGAGATTAAATAAAAAATCCTTGCTAACAAAGAAAAAAAATATTTAAACTGAAAAAAAAACTAAAAAGAAAATAATAATCAGACGTATCAAAACCCAGGTCCAGATCCATGAATCGTCTCGCATCAAAGGTGAAATCACATTAAATACTTCCTAAATTGCCTACAAAATCTTAGGCACCGAGACTTTATATTTTATCAAATTCGAGCAATTATCAACCATCTTTCTGTGAGAGACTATCTTCAGCTTTTATCTAGGTCAGCCAAATTGGCCTATTGCTAAAGGTGTAGGTCGGGCCGGACTTTGTCGGTCCAAACCAAAACTTTCAGGACGCATCTGTGCCCAGGACAGGCTGGACACAACCTGCGTATGGATGCATGTCAGATCGGATTGGCCCGAGAAATGAATAGTGGTGGCGTCGGCGGCGGCACAGGCCGACAGCGAGCAAAATTCGTGCCAGCCGAATATTTGTGAATGGCCTAGGAAAATGGGTCCATGATCACAAGGCGGCCATAAATCAGAACCCATTCTGGACATTTTATAGTAAGAAAATAAAAATATTAGAAAATAAAATTACAACTCACAAGACAAGGTAAGAAATGATTTTTTTTTTACTTAAGAACTGAAATTATATATATATATATATATATATATATATATATATATATATATATATATATATATATATATATATATGTGTGTGTGTGTGTGTGTGTGTGTGTGTGTGTGTGTGTGTGACCCGTCTCACTATTTTAGTATTATTGTATTTTATCTGGTATATGTGTGTTATAGTTGTATATTGCTTTCCGTGTAATTATGAATTTTCTATCTGCTTTCATGTACTAGAATTGTGAATAGTGCTAGTCATCCTTTGATATATATATAGCCTTTCCTTTCTCTCTCCTCCTCATTCTTCTTCATTTCTTTTTCTCTTTCTTCATTTTTTTCTCCTCTCCTATCCTTTGTCGAACCCTAGTTTCAGCCGTGATCTTGCATTGGGTAGTAGTGGTAGTAGTTTAGTAGTAGGTTTAGGTAAGTACATCTTGCCAATGAGGAAGAACTTGCTATATTCCATTTATTTAGTTTTCTTGCATTTTATTTGCTCTGTATTGTTCTCTCTGAGTTTTTCTACACGTTTACTTCTTGTTATTTTCGGTTTTGATGCCTTGGTTGGAGTAGATCTAAGTTTTCAATTTGTAGCTTCTATGAGTTTACTTGGTTTTGATCTCTTAAAACTTGTTATTTTTCAAAACTAATAGTTCCATGTTGATGAGCACTTGATTTCATGCGATTTTGAACTTTACTTTGTTGGATACTTGAAATGGTGATTTCATGGAGAATACAAGTTTTCAGAATTAGAACTTTCCATGGCAGACTTGCTATTTTTGGGACGATGGGACTTCATGTGCCCAACACCTATGCGGCAGAGAGTGCAATGCGGCACGAAACTCTTTGTCGCACATCCTTGCAGCATGTGCCTAAATTGTTAGGCGCATGACTGAATCCACACTTGAGTTTTTGAAACAAAGTGCTTGAAAAAGCTAAGTGGCAGAAACTCTTTGTCTTGACTCACTGGACGCATAAAGGTATCTATGCGGCTAATGTCTTATGCGTCTCTTCCTTGATTGAGCGCATGACTGAACCGACATTGGCACGACTTTTCATGATTTTGTCTTTTTTCTCTGACTCCCTGTCTTGACCAGTCACATTGGTCACTTCTCTGACACGACCAGTCACATCAGTCACTTTTCTGACCTTGCATTTATTGTCTGTCACTCACCTTATCCCGAGGAGTGGACTTTGCTTCTTTTCTGTGCCAGCTCTTGCATACGGCCAGCTCTTGTATGCGATCAGCTTATCCGATGTGTCTATGATACTTGTAGTAGCTTAGCTTCTTATGATTTATTCTCTTATGGTTTAAATGTTTCTATTGTTTAGCCTATTCTGTTTAATTGTTATGAATGCAATCTTTCTTTAAATTGCTTATAACCCGAATTTTGACAACCTGCCAGAACAAGAAATTTTTTGAACATGGATTGTATTGACACAGTTAATCTGAACTTCCGACATCTGACCTGTACTGATACTCCTGATAGTGGTTCGACGAAGCACACTCCTGACATGCTAGAATTGAACATATATTGTATTGACACTATTAATCTTGAACTCCCGATACCAGACTTGCCATGATATTCCTGACCCGTACCGATACTCCTGATAGTGGCTCGACGAAAAACACTCCTGACATGCTAGAATTGAACATGGATTGTATTTACACTGTTAATCTCGAACTCCCGATACCGGACTTGCCATGATATTCCTGATAATAGCTCGTCGTATCGAGCTGACCCATACCGATACTCTTGATAGTGGCTCGACGAAGCACACTCCTGACATGCTAGAATTGAACATAGATTGTATTGACACTGTTAATCTTGAACTCCCGATACCAGACTTGCCATGATATTCCTAATAATAGCTCGTCGTATCGAGTTAACCTGACCTGTACCGATACTACTGATAGTGGCTCGACGAAGCACACTCTTGACATGCTAGAATTTTCTTGAACTATAATGCTTGAATTGATAAGATAAATTTATGTGGTTGATTTGCTTGCTCCTGTCCTGAATGTACTTGTCAAGCCACTGTTATGTCCTGTCATGCATCATGTCTAAGGCAAATTCCTGAGCACCATGGTCAGAAATTCTTGATAACTTGTCCAGAATAACATCTAAATTAATGAATTAGAAGCATCTAAAGAGATTTTCTGGCTACATGCAATCCCGGTATCCCAGCGACACCGGATGGATTTGGAGCTCTCTGTCGCGAGAGGCACACTTCCAGCACGCCGTCGAGTGTTGCATATTCTTGTAAATTACTATACCTGATATAATCTATTCTATGTATCCTTACGTCTGGATTATCCGGATAGTCTGCAGGGCTTGTGGCTGTATAAAATCTCAAACTGCATGTGTTAGTAACTAGGACTGTGATAACCCTAGTTAGCTAATAATAGTAAGCCGTAGGGCATAATTGGCCGTGATTGCTTAATTTTTAGTCTAGTCTAGTCATGTCCCAATTTATTTAACAACTGATCCAAAAACTGTAACCTGCGTACTGATTCCAGATATCATTGTTTAAATACTCCAGAACTGTTTAACTGTTATTTTACCTGCTACACTTATTTAACTATTTTTTGTGATATTTCTTACCGATTTGTCTGCATGCTGGTTTTAGTTCATAAGTTGGCTCCCTTGTGGTACTTGCTGTTTTGGGGTCTGACCCCTTTGGTTTTGTATGGCCAGATTTTGGATCATGACCGCAGGATCTCCCATACTTTTTGCCTAAAGATTGTGAACACCAGGAGCACCCGAGGACATGAGTGGGTTTCTTCTTCATCATCCACTTGGCCTTGTACTTATACTTTTGAAGCGTTTAGCCACCGAGTACGTGTTTAGCTCGTATTTTGGAACTTGACATTCTGTCCCGCGGTCCTACATGTAAAGCATATTCTAGACTATAGCTAGAGCTGATCATGTAATAGTGTACTCTTGCTAGTTCTTCATTTTATAACTAACTTAATGCTCATCTGTGTACGAATAGTTTGTGATGCCTTACTATTATATGTTTGGTGATCATACATCTTGTAACTTGTTGCTTGCTTGAGATTGAGACAACTATGATTCTTGACCTAGGGATAACTGCTGGATTGTAGAGTAAACTCGTACATGTCTAGACAGCCAAGACTGTATCTCAGGGTATAGAGTACTCTGGTGTACGTAGCTGGCTTTGTCCACCTCCATTCTCCAGTATTCTGGTTCTGATACGTGACAATATATATATATATATATATATATATATATATATATATATATCAGGAAGGATAGGCATCCCCCAAGCATCTCTCCTACTTACACCGTTGGATGTGCTTTAAGTCATCTAATCTTAACCGTTGATAAATCAATGGTTAAGATTATATGACTTAAAGCACCATCCAATAGTATAAGTAGGGGGGCTTGGGGGATGCAAAAATAGTTATATATATATATATATATATATATATATATATATATATAATAGTGTTGTTAAATATCGGTGCCATGGCGGATGGCAGTGGCAGATTTTGAATAGACCGCATGAAATGTCGGTGGCATAGCAATTTTAAAATGGAGGGCCATGGCGTCCGCTATGCGTGTGGCATACATGGCGGCCACGACGGAAAATTGTGAAAATTAAAAAAAAATGTACTGGGTCGTGTGACCCGACTCAGAAACAGGTCCAAAAGGGTGTAAAAATCCTAAAACTTAACTTTGTGCTTCTTCTTTCTCACTTTTCAAACATGCCACCAGACCTACCTTCTCTGCACCTCCCCAGCAACGACCGACGACCACCATCATCCTCCCTCCACTGTCCTCCGGCGAGCCCCACCTTTCGGCGAATGTCTCCGGCGACATTTTTCTCCTACTCTATTTTTTGTTTTAAAGTATTTTTTACAACATTTATCTTTTTTTTTATAAAAAATTGCATATATAGCAACGTAGTTTAATGAAATTCCGTGGAAAGCAAATAAGTTTGTAAAATTTTGAGAAAGGCAACGAACGCCCTTTTTATAGGCGTTTTTGGACCAAACGCCTATTTTAATGGTGTTTAAGTGTTAAGACCGGTTCATTTTAAATAAAATCGAATTAAAACCGATTTTTTTTGGTCTAAACTAAAACATGAATCCTAAAACATGATTTGTTTGTTCTTGGGTTATAATAATCCGGATAATGAAAATAAATGCCGATATTATAGGCATTTTTGGGGCAAACACCTATATTAAAGGCATTTTTTGGGGGGGTTTGTTTTTTGATAATTTCTGAATTTTTTGGCAAGATAAAGCTTGCTAACGGCTATATTATTTACTTTACAACGGTTATATTATTAACTTTTACAACGAATATATTTACAACGAATATATTTTTTTTATAACGGATGGATACTCTTTTCTCTATATATACTTGTAGATGTTTCAAACACAACACACATATACTTTTTTTCTCAACTTACATCAAAAACATAAAAATTCATTCAAACAGAAGCTACTCCATCAAGTGAAGATCTGCTACTGAAGTTCCATCAGAAGTTTTGAGCAAGATACTCTTCTTTCTAATATTCCAAATTTAGTTATGGATCAAATTCTAACACTAATTTGCTATCATGGAGGTACACTAAATAGATTATCTTATGAAGAAGGTACAACTTATCTTATATCCACGTATCAGAATATCACATTTTATAATTTACAAAATATTATTGTAGAACGTTTTTCTATTACTTACGAATTTATAATAAGGTGGATTTATATAGATTATTTTATGATAATAGATAGTGAAGAAGCATGGAAATTTATTTTTCAAAGTAATTTATGTGCATCTTGTATAAATATTTACATTAATCCGGTATTACCAAATATTGACACAAATAATATTTATAGTAGTCAACCTTTCAGTAATAGCCAAAAATTTTATGTTGGCCCTATCTCTTCACACCAAATAGATTTAGTTGAAGAAAATATTGACGATGAAAATAGTGATGACTTAGTTGAAGATTTAGATTATTATTTACCTAATAATGATGATAATTTAGAAGCTAACACCTCTGAATTATTAGTTGGCGGAGAGTTTACTTCTTCTTATGCATTTAGAAATTTTATTAGTGATTTGGAAATTCTTCACAATTTTAGTTGTGGAGCTAAATGGAACAATTCTACAAGAAATGTATATATTTGTGACTCTCTAGATTGTTCTTGGAGAGTATATGCTAAGGCAGTTGGTAACAGGGGAAGATTTGTGATTAATACATTCGAATCTCGACATTCATGTGGATTAACAAGAGGACGTCATCCATAAGCTACTAGTGTATGGATTAGAGATAAAATAATTGGTAAAATTAGACATAACAATTCTTATAGTGCATCACATATTGTAAAAGATATATTTAGAGAACATCGAGTACATATTACATATTCTAAAGGTTGGAGAGCCAAATAACTTGCATTATCTGAAATTAATGATAGTTGTATTGATGCATATGGTAGTCTCGAAAAATATTGTTTTTACAATTATAGAAACAAATTCCGGTAGCAAATATTTTCTAAAGACGGTAGAAAATAATGTATTTCAAAGAATATTTATTTGTTTCAAGGCATGCATAGATGGTTTTTTAAGTGGTTGTTTACCTATAATTAGTACTGATGCAACTTTTCTTACATCTAGTTATCAATGTAATTTATATGTTGCTTGTGCTCATGATCCTAAATACCAATTATATCCTATTGCTTATTGTATTGCTGAAAATGAGAATATTGATTCCTGGACATGGTTTTTAAACAATTAATTTTTTTTTGAAAGTTATTTTGACCAGTGGGATAGTATTTCATTTATATCAGATAAGCAAAAAGGATTATTTCATGCAGTGCATGATGTTTTTTCAAACTCTCCACATTTTTTTTGCATTCAATATTTTAAACAAAATATAAGAAGTCAATGTAGTGGTAGACCAAAATATCAAAAATGGTTACATAAACTTGCTCGGTCTTATAATGTGGTGGATGCGAACGAATGGTTTGAAATAATAAAATCAGCAGATATTAATGTCTTTAATTGGATTGTTGGTACAAACGATAAAAAATATACACATTGGATAACAACTTATGCATCATGTCCTAGACTCGATATTAACACATTGAATATTGCTGAAAGTTTTAATAATTGGATTAAAAGTTTGTGTGATAAACCAATAACAACATTGATTGATGGTATTAGAGCAAAAATTATAACTATTCATGAGAAGCGTCGACAAAATGCTGAAAATATGGAAAGTAACTTTTGTCCGAGGATGCTTAAAACAATGGCACGCATAAAAAGAGAAATGTATCATTTTGAAATGTTGAGTATTAATGGTTTTATATTTGAAATATTTGATCATAAAACAAAAAAATGCTATGTGGTACAATTAGATGATAATACTTGTACATGTTTTCGTTGGCAACACATTATTTTAACATGTGTACATGCTTACTTTGCTTGTCAGTCAAAAAATTTACAAATTGAAAGTTATTATCCTGCTCAATTTCTATTGAACGGCTTAAAAGTGTTTATGTGCCATGTATGGAACCGATTCCATCTCCATACACTCCTCAAAGTGAATTGGTAAGAGGTGAAATTGGAGTACCAAATATTGGACGTAGAGCTGGCAGACCTAAAAAGAATCGTTTCGTGATAAGGGAACTGGGAACCATAGATCTTCATTGCAATAATTGTGGCGGCTTGGGACATAACAAAAGAAAATGTACCCGCCAACCAACGCAATAAAATTTTATTGTAATTTTATTGTAACTTAAATTGATTAAAATTATAGAGAAATAAACCATCGTTCATAAACATGTGCAAAATTACTGATACATTTCTCAAACATGTGATTGATAATAAAAAAAAACGTACAAGATTTTCATTGTCTACCTCTAGCCATCATGTCATAATGCCTACGAGGCCTTACCTAAGACCAAGTATATTTCTTCTTGCTTCTGTATCCTCCTTTCTCTTTCCTGGCAATGGTTCAAAGTCATATTCATCAGTCTCTTGTGTCTGCATCGGCACTGTTGGAGTCACATGAAACTGAGTAGCTGGATCTAATTGTGGTGCACCAAATATAGAAGAATTGGCCATCTGCATATAATAATCGCAGACAAAGTCACCACCAGGCTGTGACATCCCCTCGCCCGCCTCTCGGTCCATCTGTGGGGTACGTGCATGTGACGTCCCCTCGCCCGCCTCTATGTCCATCTGTGGGGTACATGCTTGTGACGTCCCCTCTCCTGCCTGTCGGTCGATCCGTTGTCCATAGACGTGCACGTCTCTGTCTTACAATGCCAACAGGTTTATCCTCTGGGACTTGCAATTGAAGAATCAGGGCCATGTATGGTTGACTAAGATATTGGACAGATGTTTCCATCAACTCACAAGGATCTACATGCGGGTCTTGGGATAACTCTTCCATATTTTGTATCAGAAATTATCTTCATACTCAATGACATGCGTATAGATCATAGTATATCTAAATAAAATTATAACACATACCACTAAATCTACTTGTCTACTCCTCAAACCCAAGGTCACATCATCCATAGCTCGAGGTTGGATCCGAGCCTCTTCATAATGATAGTGTCGGTTTTGCATGCGTAGGATTCCGTACCATTGTATAAACCATTCACTACCTAACCCTTCAAAAAAAAATCAAACATAAAGTTATTAACCTTATTAAGAATACATGTTCATTCTGAAAAAAAAACTTACAATCTTCTTGCGATTCAATCGGTTGACACATGTGTTCCACGCCATGCGTGGCAAATCTGTTCTCCCATCCTGGAAGAAGTAAGTGAATAAGTGTAGCAATAGTAGCTCTGCCACGACCTAAAGACAATGTCTCATCGGGTATCAATTGTTTCATCCTGAACTGTCGCATAACACGATCAGCCGGATGAAACACAATATTTTCATGGTAGATGATATAAAATCTATGCTTACTAGCTTCAAGTGCACCATCTAACACACGTTGTGGTACAATTTCGGGTTTCCATGTAACATGTTTGACATTAAAATAATAATTAAATATTAAAGCATAAGTAACAAATTAAGAAGAATAATTGAATCAAATATATATAACTTACCTCTGATGGATTCAAAGTGTCAAATAAATGCCGGTAAAACGATGCCACTTTAGTATTGCGGTGAAGTGAATCTGTAATATCTGTATTCCACCTCACTCCTGCCGGCATGACCCGCTGATCAGTAGTGTATATACTAGCTGGCCTACCGATATCAAAATGCTCGTGGCACTAGAACCACAAATAAGAAAATATGGAATGGTATATAGTTACTGACTGAATATAATATTATATGAACGAAATTAATTTAAATCATACATGCAAAAGTGTCGTACAACCAGATAGGTTGGGATGTATCCCACGTTATGGTCGAAGACTAACAAAAGTAGTCATCGAACTGTACAAATGGGCTAATACTGTTGCACCCTATGCGTACTATGTGAAGGAGCCCAAATCTTCAAAAAACGGTAGGAGGGATACACTCACCTTATTTTCTGTGCCATCAGAAAATAAGAATCCGTCGCCCAGACATAGTAAATAAGCTCTGGTGCAACATATGACCTGAAAACATGAATATTATTGATATCAGTTGTCACTACCACATTTTCAGAATAGGGATATTTTTGTCATTTTTTTTATAAATATTGTGTATATTTTATTTATTTATAATGTGCATGTTATATATATTGTTACTATTATTATTCTTGTTAGTTGATTAGTCTATTTTATTTAGACTTGATATTAGTGGACCACACTAGACTTGACTTGACCCATTTAAATAGTTAGTCATTACTAGATTAATTCCATTAACTCTATTTAGACTCAAGAATAGAATATTCCTCCAATGGTTTAGTAGATCCTATTCAAGAAGGAATGAGAGGGACACTTGAGTCAATTCAAACATTTCTTAACCTAACCCTAACCCTAGAGGGAGCTTATATAAGCCTCTTTATTTGTAAACCCCCTCGACCAGATTTTAGCATTTTTAGGATTGAATTTAGCAATTTAGGATTTATTGCAATATTTTAATTTATTTTGCTTACATATCCTATTGATTTGTGCACCTGTCCATCACCGAATTATTTGGAGCTTTACCTAGACTGTTATCCTCGAATAAAGTTCACATACCTCTCATAGACATGCTAGTCTATTTTTCTGAACCTTGTGCAACTCCCAGATACTCTGTTTTGTGCCTCATTTTAGACGCACAAATATCGCTACAAACGTACGTATTTAAATTCCCAGATCTGTACCCACCTCTCTACCAATAGAGATTTGAGGCCCAACAGTTACCTGTTTTGCCCAAACAAAAATACGTTATTATTCTACACTGAGTATACTACATTTAGTATATTGATACCGTACAAAAATTATGGCCCTACCTGTCTCTAAATAATTAGAGAATACCGTGCGCATTAATTATTAATTAATTAATACGATGGCCCGTATCACCCAAGAAAACCAGGCCCAGCCCCTGCCCAGACTCACCTCCATCCCCTCAGGGCCTTCACACAGCCATTCCCCTAATTCCTGTACATTTTAGCATTTTCAGGAATTGGATATTTTTCCCAGACAATTGCGTAATTGCGCAATTTTCTAAAATAGGACCTTTATGCAATTTATGAAATTACAGGGAATTTTCTGCAAATTTTCGTGTGAGGTGTCAGCCTCCTATTGATCGGTGAACCTGCACCGTCCATTTGGAAGCGGAACCCACCTAAAAATATCCTGTAAATATCTTAATTGTAAAATTACCTTTTTACCCCTAAAATTTAATTCTATAAATGAAAAGAAACCCTAACCCTAACCCTAGCCGTCGGCTACCCCCCCTGCCGGAGCAGCTCCGCCTCCTCATGGCCGGAGCCGACCCCGACCGCGCCGGCACAGCGCCGTGCAGACCCTCGACCTCCTCCTCCTCCACTCCGCCCTAGCCTCCCTCTCCCCGAGCCCTCTTTCCCCTCTCCCAGCCCTCAATCACCGCTCCACCTCCTCCGCTACCCGATCCCGCCTCTCCTCTCCTCCCCCGAGCCCTTTTTCCCTCCGCCACCACCGCCACCCCCACCACCATCATCATCACCCCCATCGACTCCACTCCCCGAGCTCCGCGCCACCCGACCCCCTGTGCACAGCCACCCCGGCTCGACCCCGCAGCCCCCATCCGGACAGCGCCACGCCGCCCCCACTCCAGTGCAGCTGCCCCCGCAGCTGTCCTCCTCCGACCTCCTGTGCAGCTCCTGTCCCGAACCAGGCCACCTAGGGGCCTTAGTCGCCACCGGAGTTCAGTCCCCTGCTCGAGCTTCCCCAAGCGACCGGAGCAGCAGCAGCCTCCCCGACTCGCAGCCCGACCTCGCCACCCTGAACTCGTACCGCTCTCCGCCTGGACTCTGACACATACGCGACTGAACCCTAATCCAGGACACAGCGGGCCTACAGAACTCGGATACAGCAGCGGCTGACCCGGAGACGACCGATTCAAATCAGGACACAACACAGTGACCGAACACGAAGAGAATTTATTCCACGGAGCCCTGTTCAGGTAACCCGTTCTCTCTCCTCGTTCTTCTGTTTTTCATTCTGTCAGTTGTGACACATAGGCTATGTAATCCTCTCGATGTCCGTGCAACCCACTCGGTGCATCGCGTCCTGTGGCGATCGCGAACCACGATCCAGAAACAGGAAAACAACGTCCCATTTTCACCCCGGAACTGAGTACGCCCCGCCAAACGGGACGACTTGGTCGCACGCGATCTTTACCAAAATGTGCGCGTCGTTGATACGGATGTGCGGGATTTCGCAGAAGTTGATTTGGATGTGCGTGCACACCAGAATCAACGCGTATCCGCCGACAACGTCCCGTATTCGCCTGTTCTGGAACACGCTGTAACTTTGTGTACACACGTCGGATCGAAACGAAACTTATGCCATCGGACTCGTAGCAATATGCTGGTCCTGTGATCCAAGTTTGGTTCGATTTTGAGAACGTTGACAAAATTCCATATCGTGGGCCCCATAGGCTCTACTTGACGGGCGATTTTGTGATCGGCACATCAGAATCCAGTTATGGACATTCCGTTGGGTTCGTATCGATGTTCTGGACTTGTTGACACTAAGTTTGGCAAATTTGGAGACCTTTGATCCTGATACGTTTTTCGGTGCAAAGCGGCCCACATGTGGATCTCGCTTTGACCAGAAACTGTCATTTTTGTCCCTGTGTCCAAATTTGACTTAAGGACAGGCGTTTTTAGCTATTTGATATTTTCTGAGACTGTTGGTGATGTTTATTTCAGCATCCGGAGATATTTATTCTGAGGCCATAGTTTTTGACTTTTGGTATTTGACATCTGGACGTTATATTTTGCAGCTCTCTTGCCAGGCAAGTATACCTTGCCTTGTTGTACTGTTTAAATTCAGTTATTGTTAGTTACATGTTTAGTTATTTTAAAATCATATAAATGTGCGCGTCCGAGAAAACTCGGGTGCAGTCAACGAAGGCGTTGACGTTAGGATTTGTATCTGACCTAGTGTCTAGTCGACCCACCTAAAGTTGTGGAGTTATTGGTATGACTTCCCAGGCCTTGACACGTATCATTACACGTCACAGAGTGAGCTCATGTAGGGACGCGTGCCCCATATTCGACTGGCAATCGGTGTGAGCAACACGTGTGACGGTATTTAGCTAGTTGTTTATTTCTATGGAGACTTGCATCATAGTAGGAGGTGTCCACGTCGTTTTCACGACTTGTACATCTATATTGGGCGGGGAAGATACTAGTAGACGTATGGGACACCCCCTCCTTGAGTTTTATACCTTCGTTCCATGCTCCTCGGAGATGGACGATTACAGAGCTACCCATGTGTCTGGGGGCATATGACACATATACTAGCCAGTCATGACGATTGGTGAATTACGTCAGCATATGTCAAGCCTACACATTCCCATGCGTACTATAAGGTCTTTAAATTGCATTCACTTAGATGGTTAGCACACCCCATTTATTTATTCAGTATTTACATTATGGCATGCTTCTATGAATCTTGTTATGTCCCTCTGAGGACCTGGTTCCTTTTCAGGTGTAGACGTTCATGAGTATTCGCTGGAGCGCAGATTCGGACATGTTTCGTACATTCCGAGGAGGTCTTCTCTTCGAGCCTCGTGATTGTCAGATGCTGTTCTTATATGGTGTGTATCTTGTCACACCCCAGTCCCAACATATCGAGGAACTGGACACGTGGCAATGGCCAGCAGCACGCACCGATGGACAAACCCAATTTAATGGATCCATCACGGCGTACTTAAGCTGTAGTACAACAGTAAATAGATCAAATGATACAAGTCATAGTCTATTCTAATCTTATCCACAACAGATAATCACAGATCAAATGCCAGAATAACTGCAAATAGAATAAAAACTAACATATCTCAACAAGAGTGTCTCGGGGAAATAATTCGAGAATAAGTCTGATACACTGTCAAGATACAAGAATAAAGATAACCACAACAAATATTGAGTATGGACAAAGTATATACTCAGAAGATACCCGCAGAGGTCACTCGTCTACTGGATCTGGTACTGCTCCAGTGTCTGCTCCTGCTCCTGCTCCTGCTAATGCTAATGCTCATGTACTATAAACTCTAGATCGATCTCGTCTACTAATCCTGGGGACATAATCCGGATCCAGGTCCTCAGGGGACATAGCAAGGTACAGATAATACAAGCCATAATAATGTAGTGAAATAGTCAATGAAATAAACAGGGTAAATATGCAACCAACTATGTGAATTGCAAGTGAGAACATCACCAGTACTCAGGCTGAGACTACTACAAGCTTTGTGTAGGGGAGCCGGTAGCAGTGATATCATGTAGTTGTCTAGCTCAAAAGGGAGACTACGACACCGGCATAATATAGTCAACCTGTAGCCTGTATGACTCTCCAGCAATAAATGAAACAATAGGGGAACACTATATAACCAGCTAAGTGAAATGCAAGATGAGAGCAGCACTAGAACTCGGGCTGAAACCACTACAAGCTGTGTCGGGGAGCCGGTAGCAGCGATATCATGTGGTTTGTCTAGCTCAAAAGGGAGACTACGATACCGTCATAATATAATCAACCTGTAGCCTGTGTGTCTCTCTCCACCCAATGTAATCACACGTCTCATGTCCATGATACGCAAGATCAAAACTAATGCAGTAAGTCATAATAAGATCTAAGAATATAATGTCTATGTCATAAAACCTGTATCCTATACAGAATCACCATGAATATCTCAAAAAGATTCTGTCTCATGAATAGTGTCAAGTGTCCTGGATATAACGTACTTGATAATGCAAGTACGAGAATGTATAGGGTCTCGATATCCATCTCTATGTGACGTTACACAACTCCGTGTACGGGGTTGGCACCCGACTATTAATCGGACGCTAAGTAAAGTCACTCGGTCCTGGGTTGAACATTTATATCAAGATTATATGTATGTAGAAAGAACTCAAGCAAAGTACTATAACAGGAATCACTGCGAGTTGGCAAGGTACACTTGCCTGGTGTTTGGTTTCCAGCTGTGGCTCTGGTATTCGTAAAATCTCCAGAAACGTCTCTGGATGCTGAAACAAACATTACCATCATGCTCAGAAGATATCAAATAGCTAAAAATACCTGTCCATGAGTCCAATTTGGAGACAAGGGCAAAAATGACAATTTTGGGTCAAAGCGGGGCCCATATGTGGCCCGCTTCGCACCGAAAAATGTGTCAGGAACAAAGTTCTCCAAATTCGTCAAACTTAGTGTCAACAGGTCCAGAACGATGATACGAACCCAACGGAACTTTCAAAATTGGATTCCGGTGAGCCGATCACAAAATCGTCCGTCAAGTGGAGCCTGTGGGGCCCACGATATGCGATTTTGTCAACGTTCTCAGAATCGAACCAAACTTGGGTCACAGGACCAGCGTATCGCTACGAGTCCAATGACACAAGATTCGTTTTGATCCGACATGTGTACACAAAGTTACAATGAGTTCCAGAACAGACGAATACGGGACGGTGTCGGCGGATACGCGTTGATTCCGGTGTGCACGCACATCCAAATCAACTTCTGCTAAATCTCGCACGTCCGTATCAACGGCGCGCTCATTTCGGTGAAGGCCGCACGCGACCAAGTCGTCCCGTTTGGCAGGGCGTACTCAGTTCCGGGGTGAAACAGGGCGTTATTTTTTCTGTTTTTGGATCGCGGTTCGCGATCGCCACAGGACGCGATGCACCGAGTGGGTTGCACGGGCATAGAGAGGGTCATGCAGGGTTCGCGATGCAACAGACGAAATCGAAAATGGGGTAGCGAGGAGAGAGAAATGGGTACTTGAACAGGGCTCCGGAAACCGAATTTTTCTTGTCCGAGTCGACACGACACAGCGTGTCTGAGTCGTGTTCGACCTAGGGTTAGGGTTTGGCTCCTGCTCGAGCTGCGACGGCCGGAGGCAGGCCGGATGGAGGCCGGGGGAGTGGAGGCGGCCGAGGTCGTCGGCGGCGGCTCGCCGGAGCGGGCGGGGACGGCGGAGCCGGCTGCTGCTGCGGCTGTGCTGGGTCGGGGGAGCTGGAGGGCGGCTGAGGGAAAGGAGGAAGGAGAAGGAAGGAGGAGGAGAAGGGGCCGGGGCGACGCGACATCGTCGGCGGAGCTGGTGGGAGGCGGTGGCGGCGTCGCGGGCGGAGAGCCGAGGCGGAGCCAGGGTGGTGGAGGGATTTGGCCGGAGAGGGAGAGGGGCTATTAAATAGGGCAGCGAGAGAGGGGACGGGCCGAGCAAGGCGGCGGAGGAGGCGGAGACATGGCCGAGGGGTGCGGGCGGAAAGGCCGGAAGTCGCAGGCGGCGCGGCGCGAGGCCGAGCGGGGCGCGGGGCTGCCGGAGGACGCGGGGGAGGCTGGGTCGTGGGGGAAGTGGTCAGGCGGGTCGGGTCGGAGGCGGGTGCGGGTTGGGCAAACCCGGCCCGACCCGTTAGGCGCGGTCCGTTCCGGTTCGGTTGGACCGGGTTCAGCCCGGTTCAGCCGGTTTAAACCCGGTTCAACCCGGTTTATTTATTTTTTTAATTTTAGAAATAGTTTTTGGGCTTTTAAAAATATTTTCGGGGTCCAATAAATTTCGAGAAAATTACCCTAAGTCCAATATTTTATTTTACACCCAAAAATATTATTTTTATAATATTTTAATATATTTTAAAAATATTTAAATTTTTTTTAATGTCGAAAATACCTTGTTTTCAATTAGTAAAAATTCCCAAAAAATCCCAGAAAATTCTGAAAAATCCTGTTTTAAAAATCTTAAAAAATCAGGGGATTTACAATCTACCCCCTTAAGAGGATTGCGTCCTCGCAATCAAAGAATAACCGGTCAACAGAGATGACACGGTTGCAAGCATTGTTCGAAACACATCATAAGACACCTAGGGAAAATATCGTTTCCCTAAGAATGAAAGTTATGCACTTTCCAGAGTAAAGTAAATCTAGTTAAAGCAAGAGAACTACAACTTTTAGAAAAACTAGGTTATTATTAACAAGTTCCAAATTACTAGGTTAGGACTAAGGTCACGAACCAATAGGCACGAGCTAAAATAATTCTAGAAACGGTAGCTACGAATCACTTACGCGCATTAGCTACTCCATGAGTCTGCTCGTTCTCCAAGGTCATCGTCAGGGCTTGTCCGAGTCCTTGCAATCGATTTCTCTGCTGTTGCTGAGCCTGTTGGAAGACTGCTGCTTGTGGTATCAAAGGTGGCCTCGGCTGATACCCTCCTGGTGCTGGTGGTAGGACTCCTTCAACTTTCGTTTGTGGTACTCCCAATGCTGGATAGGCTGGCCTCAGTTCTGGTAACGCTTGTTGTTTAACCATTGGTGCTCTTTCTCGACGCTCAGGGCATTCCCTCATTAAATGCTGACTGGATCCGCAAGCTAAACATAATCTCTATTTGCGTCTGCACTTGTTCTCAATATGGCCTCGCTTGCGACAATATGGACAGACAGGTAGTGCCTGTGAAGATGCTTCTAGTGGTTGGTGCATGTGAGGTCTTTTTGTAGGTTCTTCTTGTGGTGCTCTGGCTGGTGCTGATGTAGATGGCCGCTTCAGACTGGTCTCTCTCTTGATGACGCGCTCCATGCGTCGGGTTGCAGCAAGGACGTCCGGGTATGATGTAGGAGCAACGGATCCAATTAGTTTCTGCAGCTCGAAGTTTAGTCCGTCGAAGAACTTCTCAGCCTTCTCTTATTCTGTCGGGATCAGGGTTGGGGCGAAGTGACTCAGACGAATGAATTTCGCGTTGTACTCTTCCACTGTCATACTATCTTGAGTGAGGCGATTGAACTTGTCCCAAAGTTCTGATCGAGCGATGGCTGGAATGTACATCTCCTGAAAGAGTCTGGAAAACTCTTCCCAAATGACTCGGTCTGGTCCGAGCCGTGTCTCCTCGGATAGCCACCAGTGATGTGCATTGTCCGTCAATTGTATTCTGACTGCAGTCATCCAACGTTCTCTTGGAAGCTCGGCTGCTTCTAATTGATGTTGTGTGTTGGTGAGCCACTCATGAACCTCAGTGGGCTCCTCCTTGCCTGAGAAGGTACGAGGTTTCAGCTGGCAAAAATCGGTGATAGAACCCGTCGTTGGCCGTCGTGCTGGTAAATCTGCCTGCTTTAGTGCGATTACTAGGTTGCTCCTCAGGTTCTCTGCCTCATGACGCAGAGCCTCTTGTTGAATTTATTGTTGAGCTTGCATCATTGCATAGATCATTTAAAATATCTGCTGTTCGTCCATGGCCTGCCCTTGTAGAATTACGGGCATTTGTGGAGTAAATTGCGTCGATGGTGGAATGTCATCTGGCTGGATTCTCGAGGTATGCTGATTCGCTTGACTACGTTGTTGAGCTGATTGACCTTCTTCTACTGGTGTTACTTCCTCTTCGTTGGTTACCACAGCCTCTCGTGGTGGTCTGTAGGAGTCTCGTCGTTCGCTCGTGAATCCATAACTCTGCAACCAAAATAAACAATAAGAGGCGCACAGGAATCAAGGTAGGATGCAAGTCAAGAAATTAATTCGAATCCGATATAGATATCATGTCACGACCCGCACCCGGTTTAGGGGCACGAATGCGTGGGTACGTCCAGCCTACGCCGCAGCATCGGCGGTAGAACGCTGTCTAGGTATTGATACTATCTAACTAATGTCACGCAAATATCCAATCTCCATTAGGAGGCACGGATGTCACAAATAGATGAACATATACTCAATCACAGGATCACAGCACGATAAGATTTCGAAACAGAAATTAAAATCTAACACAACACAAGTCCACAAGAAAACTTAACTTAACAATATCCAAGAATCAACAAAATGCCGGAGACAAATCCGGTACCAAATAGTCTACTTAAAACTAACAATAAATAATAATTCCAATTAGACCTTCCAGAATCAACTACTACCAAGTCTGCAGCTACTCACCATAGTCCATAACGTGTCGGACAGCGGTCCTCTAAGGCATAGTCTGGAAAAATGTTTCCAGTCAGGAAGGAGCAAAGCACAATCTCAAATAACAGTTCCATTAATTGATAATGTCTATAATACAATAAAACATGTCATGCTAGCTACTGAGAAGACAGTGAAATAAATGAAATGGCAATTTTTAAGAGAGACAGGCAATATGATATAGTCAGTGCATGTATGGAAATAAAAAGAACAATGAACAGTATCATATACGGGTGATGTAGTATATGATTAAAGATAGAGAACTGTAATCTATTCTAGGTGTTTGAAATAGTAGTTTCGAAATGTGATCGGCTTGGGAACATGTACAGTAGCTACAGGGCCTGGCTAATCATGGGTGAAGAGCATGATTAACACTTACAATTTTATATACTACAATAAGAGGTTATGATCACATTTCTTACTAACTACTTCCCCGCCCCCAACTAGTACTGTGAATCCAACCATGACACGTCACGATACACGAGCAAGTCAAGTCTATCATGTACAATGTCTAAATATACATGTCGTGTACAATGTCAATACGATAATCAAGGTAACATCTCATGACTGCAGATCCAAGCTATACCAGTCCGTGTAACACAGTGTCAAAGATTCAGTTGTAACATTTCAAGATTATTGAACTTATAGCAATTATCAAGAATTGGAAATTATCAGAGAATGTACTTGCCTCGGTCCTTAGCTGGTATTTATGGATGTCCTGTTCCAGAGTATCCCCTGGGTAACCAACAGTCCTATAGACATAACACAATATAACATTTGCATCAGATGCTATGCTAACACACAGTCTATAAACACTGGCCTCAGGGCCATGTCAGACAGGGCACTAGTCAACTAGGGTCATCTAGTAGGACTACATATTTAAATAAACATCTTATTAATTAATTACATATAATTTCCATCAATATCAATAATAGATATATGTATAACTATATACTTTTAAAAATAAATAATACTTGCATATAAACATAATAAAATAATACTTGTATACACACCAAAGAATTTTAACCTAATATATGTATATCTCTAGAATATATATACCAATATAAATACACTGCTATAGTTGTATTTTTACCAAAATACGTTCATTTATATATATAGGTATATACATATTACCAAAATTATACGTTTTAATTAATACTAATATAATGAATACAAGTATATACCAAAATAGAGAATATACGATATAGGTACATATCATCATTAATTATACACATATACCATGCTTATACAAATTATATATACATATATACCAAATTTGAAATGCAATACTATATACTAGTATATATAAGTACATATATACATTTATGTATATACCAATTAAATTAAAACATGCACATATACACACACATTAATTAAATATATAAATACTTTACATTAATTAAATATACATTAACTATACATTACTTATTATATACAAATACATATACTAGTATATACATATACATATACTAATTATTTTAAAATATACAAAGTATATATAAAATGCATAAATATACATATACAAAATAAATATATACTTATACATATATATACACTAATTATATACATTACATATACTATTAAACATTAAATTAAATACATATTTATACCATTTATTTAAATAAACAATATTCATATATATATACTAATTTTTGTACAATTACATATACTAGTATATACATTAATACATTAACATATATACTTATTAATTACATACAAATACATATACATCTCCTTAATACATTATATATATACATACATTAGAATATATACTATACACAAATACACGAATACACGTATACACGTATTTATATACAAATACATAAATCTACACATACACAAATAAATTATACCTACAAATACATGTACATATTTTATATATATACCCATGTATATACATACGTATATACACATATATATATATACATATATATATATATATATATATATATATATATATATATATATATATATATATATAAATAAGAGAAGGAAGAGGGAGAAGAAGGGAGGATGGGAAGCTTACAGAGGAGAGGGAGGTTTGCCGGCCGGTCTCGGGGCTGACCGCCGGGGAACTAGGCCGGTGATGGTGGTGTTAGATGGTGTTGAAGGTGGTGGTGGAGAATGGTGTTGAAGGTGGTGGTGGAGAATGGTGTTGAAGGTGGTGGTGGAGAATATTTGAAGGAGGAGAGGGAGCAGTGGGGTGCAGCAGAGGGGGCTCGGCCGGAGCGCCGGTCAGCAGGGAAGTCGGGGAGGATCTCGCCGGGCCGGAGTTGTCTGTGAGAGAGGCCGGAGTAGAGGGCTCGGGCCGACTGAGCAACAGAGGGGGCCGGAGCTTGCAGGGAGGAGCAGTGGCCGCCGCCGGAGTTCGGGAAGTCGGCCGGGTGATTCGCGAGGGCCGCCGGAGCGGGGCCGGCTACAGCCAGCAGGCCGCCGGGGATCGGCTAGGCCGGAGGGTCGGGCTGAACAGGCCGGTGCAGCGGCCGGAGAACAGGGAATGGCCGGAGGGGGAAAATGCACAGTAACCCCAAGTTCCCCCCCCCCTTTCCTATTTGAATTCAAAATTAAATTCAATGAAAAAGAATTTAATAAGGAAGAAGAAGGAAGGGAAAGAGAAGAAGAAAAGAAGGAGAAGAAAGGAGAAGGAGAAGAATTACCTTCGTTGGAGAGAGAGGGGGCTTGGGAGGAGGTGGTGTTTTCTAGGTTGTTGCCTAGGGATTAGGGTTTAGGATGTAGACATATCATTAAATAGGATGAGGGTTGATGAATCCAATGGTGAGGATGCACCCAATTAAATGGGTGGTCCAGATTTGTCAAGAGGAAATAATTCATGGGGATTTGAGGGTGAGAGTTTAATTAAAAATAGTGGGTTCCCTCATTGGTTAAAATAATTAGGTGTTGGCACCTACAATTTAATAATTGCAACTTAGCCCCTCAAATTCGGGAAATTACACCAACACATAAAATGACGAAAATTGGGCGGGCGATTCGGGGTCCGATGTTTTGTAGGGTCAGGGGGCACTGTAAGATGGGTATGGGCTGAATTTGCAGGGCACTGGAATTAATTGGGGATTTTAAAATCAGATAAAATGGTATCCTCAAATTAAATAGAAATAAATGCAAGTTGTGTTCAACAATTTATTAGGAGTACTTGGGGTCAAAATCAGATCAAGTCATCAATACCAATATTGAAGAAGACTCAGAACAGAATATTACCCTAATTTGGGCCACACGAAAAATAGGTCAAGATGGCCTCCAATTTTCGATTGGAACGCACAACGATACAGAAATAGGAATTTATAAATAATGTCCGCGACGATTTTTGTGCGGCCAGAAATAATGTACAGGGAGCAAAATTATGAGTTGTAAAAATAGCAGAATGGAAGACGGACATGTCTAGGACAAGATTGTGAATTTGTTGGAAGACAAAAGTCTGGATAGTGCTCCAAATATCGAAGCAAAGGCAAATGCGCAAAATATTAAATAAAATACAATAATTAATTATAAACTCCAAGAATTAAATTCTAGATAAAATAATAAAATTCAGAATTCTATAATTCGGACAGGTGTTCGTCTACTGGGCTTCTAGGTCTAGTCTGCTAGCTAAAAATAAAATAAATAAACACTGCATATAATTATATATTTAATTACACATCGCACAAAATTATTTAAATCAAATACACTATTATGCAATTAATTAATTATAACTACAATAATATTAATTATTGAAAAAAATTCAAAAATACCCCTGTTTTCAGAATGTGGTAGTGACAAGTCTACCCACCTTAAAAGAATTTCATCCTCGAAATTTAAAAACCTCATACTAGTGTTTAAATCATATACACTATTATTCCATCAATTAAATTCATCAACCACGAATAATCCACAAGGTCTTTTCACAATTTCAAAAATCTAAAATTATTTGTATTCCTGTAAAAATCCTCGACATAGAGTCAAAGTCCCTTTTTATCAAAATTTCCTGAAAGTTTTTTAGCTACTAATTCGATACTCAGAATTTAATATCCACTCCTCAAAAACTCAACAATATGATATTTAAGGATTCTCCAAATGTCACATTCAAATATAAAGTTCTAAAATTCATAACTTGCAATTAAATAAATACATTGATAAATCTCCAAATTTCCAAATTAATAACCAACTTAAACACGTCATGATCTTTCTTGGAATTAATTAACCACCAATTATGCCATGCTAATTTCCTAACCATTTATTTAAATCAATAATTATCCTCAAATTTTAATCATCTTGTTCCTCTTGTCAAGTCATAACTCCTTCATGAATCTTCACTACAGTCAACACCAATAATCATGGTCTAAGAAAATTCTACCTATAGTCATACCACATACAATCTAGGGGGAACATACATGGTTATGGTCTCATTTGTTACGGTGTTGCAGTCCATGTATCAGGGGTACTACTAACTATATTATAACAAGAATCATGCATACAAGCTACGGTACTAAGCAATCAATCAATCAAATAGATAGGAACAGAAGGAAGGAAAGAACAGAAATTGCTAACACATTACCTGCAGTATCGGTCTCCTCGACCGTCATCGCAAATGCCCGCCCTGCTGGGGTGGTTCCCTTTGCAGGTACTGAGCAATGTACGGTTCCACAGGTAGCCTAACTGGATCTCTATAGTCTGAAGCTGCGTGTTGGCTGAGAAGATGAGGGACTCGAAGACAATCCCTTACTCGATGTCCCGCAGCGCCGCAGTGCAAACAAAGTCCTAGCCTCGTTCTACAGCTCTCCCAAAGGTGACCTGGCTTCTTACAGAAGTGACAAGTTCGTTGATCCTGCTGTACAGGAACTGGTGCCGGGTACTGCTGTGGATACTGAAATGCCCAGGGTTGTCGCTGGATAGGAACTGGTGCTAGGTACTGCGGTGGATGCTGAAATGTCCATGGTTGTTGCTGATTATGAATTGGTACTTGGTACTGCTGTTGATGCTGAATACGGGGATGCTTGGCTGGTCCTGCGCTATCATTCGTATCTCCAAAAGTATCGTGACTCCTCTTAGGTCTGAGATCCAGGTCCTCTTCTGCAATCTGAGCATCCATCAAGATAGCCTCAAAGGTAGCGGTACGACGACCAGAAGTTCGTGACTTAATCTCTCTCGTCAGTCCCTTTCTAAATTTCCGGGCTCGATCTCCTGGGTCTCGAATCATAGACGATGCAAAACGGCTCAATCTCCAGAATTCTGCAGCGTACTCGTCGACCGACATGTTTCCTTGAACTAAGTCATGAAACTGACTTTCCAAGGTTCCCAATGCCACGTCGGGAAAGAACTTCTCCTTGAAGAGTTCCTTGAAGGTCTCCCAAGTAAGTCCTTGTGCAGTAATTCTCGGTTCTGTGCGATACCACGTGAGTGCGATATCGAACATCTGACTGCCAGCGGCTTCTATCTTCAAGTTCTCCGGAATCTGGGTCAATCGCAGGCTTCTCTCTATATCTTCTAACCAGTCGTCAGTGTAGAGTATTCCTTCGGTGCCTTTAAATTCTCGAGGCATCATTCTTTTGAAATCCACTATAGTGCCTGATCTCTGCTGTTGCTGGCCAGGAAACTGTTGGTACTGTGCTACTTTCTCCAAAGCTTGGAGAGTCACTTGATGAGCATTCTCCATGTTTTCTTTCATCAGCTCGGTTTGTGCCTGGTACGCTTCTGCTTGCACCTTCTGAGCCTCAGCTTGAACTCGCTGAGCGTCTGCCGTTACTCTCTGGGCATCTACCATGCCTTGGATCAAGGTAAACATCTGCGTTCCGTCAATGGGCAAACTTCCGGGAATCGGAGTCGGTGGAGGAGGAAGGTTGTCTGTCACAGCTGCGACAATCTTCTGAACAGGTGGGGGAGGAGGATCACCTACGTGCATCGGAGATGTAGGAGGAACTACGGATGTCTGTCCATCAGGTGGAGAGGTGGCAGACCCCTCTAAAGCTGATGTTCCCGCTCTCATTGACCTTGTCTGCGGCGACATCCTGAAGACAGATCCCAAAGAATCAATTAAGGCAAAATGCGATATCATCAAGGAAGGACAGTATAGTTCTAAAGAAGCAACATTCAAGATAGATAGATAGATAGATTGGAAAGAAAATCCTAGTTGTGATGGCACAGGTCAAAGATGCATCCAAGGTCTGATACCTCTATCCCTTAGGTACCACAGTTCTATCACAAACACTCACTGCTAGCTTCCTTACCTACTGCAATCGCTAATACTAGTTAATCTTATCACTCAATGCATATCAATTTCAACACACCATACTAAGTACTGCTCTCTCTAGTATAACCTTAGATAAACACCCAAGTCAGTTGGCAGTAAAATCTCAATCATGCTCAAGCCAACATATCCTTACACATGCATCTCATCTACTTATATACTAATATATCTTCCTCACTATAAGATTTTATCCTCAATTAAAATACCTCAAAATAACTCCTCGAATAAATTTTAAAGTAGAAATGCATACACTTTCCTCAAGGTTAATTATTTAAATACTGAAATGAAAATTTAATCACACAAAATCCTTACAGACTTGTCTAGGTTTATTGAATCGAATCTGAATCCTCAAAAATAAAATTTTAATAACAATATTTCAACTCCTCAAATTTTAAATTTTTTGCAATTCATTGAAATCTTCACAATAATATTTTAATAACAATCTCAATCTTCTCAGAATCCTAAATTTTGAAATTTATTTTCAATCTTCAATTAAAAATTTAAATCTACCTTCTGTAGTCCAATATCTTCTCAAATGTTTAATCATTTTCACTGTCCCCATTGACTGGCATCATCAATTAGTACCATAAATCAGTCTATAAATTCAACTTAATATGAAATCAACCCTACAATGAAGCAAAAATCCTAATTTAATACCTTAATTAACAACAATCAAATCAATATCAATAAATGAGAATGGACAGAACAAGGGAATGAATTTAAATTGGAAGTTTTAACAAGATTCTCAGGGGTCATCCCAGGAATCTCTCAAGGAATTGTGATTGAGTATTGGCTCTCGTCCTAGTATCCTATGTCCTAGATTCTATAGCAGGCACGCAGTAGTATAACAAGGATGTCACACTACTACGACGTCGCACAACTCGCGAAGTCTGACCTGCATGGGCCACCACTAAAAACGTGTCACGACCCGCACCCGGTTTAGGGGCACGAATGCGTGGGTACGTCCAGCCTACGCCGCAGCATCGGCGGTAGAACGCTGTCTAGGTATTGATACTATCTAACTAATGTCACGCAAATATCCAATCTCCATTAGGAGGCACGGATGTCACAAATAGATGAACATATACTCAATCACAGGATCACAGCACGATAAGATTTCGAAACAGAAATTAAAATCTAACACAACACAAGTCCACAAGAAAACTTAACTTAACAATATCCAAGAATCAACAAAATGCCGGAGACAAATCCGGTACCAAATAGTCTACTTAAAACTAACAATAAATAATAATTCCAATTAGACCTTCCAGAATCAACTACTACCAAGTCTGCAGCTACTCACCATAGTCTATAACGTGTCGGACAGCGGTCCTCTAAGGCATAGTCTGGAAAAATGTTTCCAGTCAGGAAGGAGCAAAGCACAATCTCAAATAACAGTTCCATTAATTGATAATGTCTATAATACAATAAAACATGTCATGCTAGCTACTGAGAAGACAGTGAAATAAATAAAATGGCAATTTTTAAGAGAGACAGGCAATATGATATAGTCAGTGCATGTATGGAAATAAAAAGAACAATGAACAGTATCATATACGGGTGATGTAGTATATGATTAAAGATAGAGAACTGTAATCTATTCTAGGTGTTTGAAATAGTAGTTTCGAAATGTGATCGGCTTGGGAACATGTACAGTAGCTACAGGGCCTGGCTAATCATGGGTGAAGAGCATGATTAACACTTACAATTTTATATACTACAATAAGAGGTTATGATCACATTTCTTACTAACTACTTCCCCGCCCCCAACTAGTACTGTGGATCCAACCATGACACGTCACGATACACGAGCAAGTCAAGTCTATCATGTACAATGTCTAAATATACATGTCGTGTACAATGTCAATACGATAATCAAGGTAACATCTCATGACTGCAGATCCAAGCTATACCAGTCCGTGTAACACAGTGTCAAAGATTCAGTTGTAACATTTCAAGATCATTGAACTTATAGCAATTATCAAGAATTGGAAATTATCAGAGAATGTACTTGCCTCGGTCCTTAGCTGGTATTTATGGATGTCCTGTTCCAGAGTATCCCCTGGGTAACCAACAGTCCTATAGACATAACACAATATAACATTTGCATCAGATGCTATGCTAACACACAGTCTATAAACACTGGCCTCAGGGCCATGTCAGACAGGGCACTAGTCAACTAGGGTCATCTAGTAGGACTACATATTTAAATAAACATCTTATTAATTAATTACATATAATTTCCATCAATATCAATAATAGATATATGTATAACTATATACTTTTAAAAATAAATAATACTTGCATATAAACATAATAAAATAATACTTGTATACACACCAAAGAATTTTAACCTAATATATGTATATCTCTAGAATATATATACCAATATAAATACACTGCTATAGTTGTATTTTTACCAAAATACGTTCATTTATATATATAGGTATATACATATTACCAAAATTATACGTTTTAATTAATACTAATATAATGAATACAAGTATATACCAAAATAGAGAATATACGATATAGGTACATATCATCATTAATTATACACATATACCATGCTTATACAAATTATATATACATATATACCAAATTTGAAATGCAATACTATATACTAGTATATATAAGTACATATATACATTTATGTATATACCAATTAAATTAAAACATGCACATATACACACACATTAATTAAATATATAAATACTTTACATTAATTAAATATACATTAACTATACATTACTTATTATATACAAATACATATACTAGTATATACATATACATATACTAATTATTTTAAAATATACAAAGTATATATAAAATGCATAAATATACATATACAAAATAAATATATACTTATACATATATATACACTAATTATATACATTACATATACTATTAAACATTAAATTAAATACATATTTATACCATTTATTTAAATAAACAATATTCATATATATATACTAATTTTTGTACAATTACATATACTAGTATATACATTAATACATTAACATATATACTTATTAATTACATACAAATACATATATATCTCCTTAATACATTATATATATACATACATTAGAATATATACTATACACAAATACACGAATACACGTATACACGTATTTATATACAAATACGTAAATCTACACATACACAAATAAATTATACCTACAAATACATGTACATATTTTATATATATACCCATGTATATACATACGTATATACACATATATATATATACATATATATATATATATATATATATATATATATATATAAAAATAAGAGAAGGAAGAGGGAGAAGAAGGGAGGATGGGAAGCTTACAGAGGAGAGGGAGGTTTGCCGGCCGGTCTCGGGGCTGACCGCCGGGGAACTAGGCCGGTGATGGTGGTGTTAGATGGTGTTGAAGGTGGTGGTGGAGAATGGTGTTGAAGGTGGTGGTGGAGAATGGTGTTGAAGGTGGTGGTGGAGAATGGTGTTGAAGGTGGTGGTGGAGAATATTTGAAGGAGGAGAGGGAGCAGTGGGGTGCAGCAGAGGGGGCTCGGCCGGAGCGCCGGTCAGCAGGGAAGTCGGGGAGGATCTCGCCGGGCCGGAGTTGTCTGTGAGAGAGGCCGGAGTAGAGGGCTCGGGCCGACTGAGCAACAGAGGGGGCCGGAGCTTGCAGGGAGGAGCAGTGGCCGCCGCCGGAGTTCGGGAAGTCGGCCGGGTGATTCGCGAGGGCCGCCGGAGCGGGGCCGGCTACAGCCAGCAGGCCGCCGGGGATCGGCTAGGCCGGAGGGTCGGGCTGAACAGGTCGGTGCAGCGGCCGGAGAACAGGGAATGGCCGGAGGGGGAAAATGCACAGTAACCCCAAGTTCCCCCCCCTTTCCTATTTGAATTCAAAATTAAATTCAATGAAAAAGAATTTAATAAGGAAGAAGAAGGAAGGGAAAGAGAAGAAGAAAAGAAGGAGAAGAAAGGAGAAGGAGAAGAATTACCTTCGTTGGAGAGAGAGGGGGCTTGGGAGGAGGTGGTGTTTTCTAGGTTGTTGCCTAGGGATTAGGGTTTAGGATGTAGACATATCATTAAATAGGATGAGGGTTGATGAATCCAATGGTGAGGATGCACCCAATTAAATGGGTGGTCCAGATTTGTCAAGAGGAAATAATTCATGGGGATTTGAGGGTGAGAGTTTAATTAAAAATAGTGGGTTCCCTCATTGGTTAAAATAATTAGGTGTTGGCACCTACAATTTAATAATTGCAACTTAGCCCCTCAAATTCGGGAAATTACACCAACACATAAAATGACGAAAATTGGGCGGGCGATTCAGGGTCCGATGTTTTGTAGGGTCAGGGGGCACTGTAAGATGGGTATGGGCTGAATTTGCAGGGCACTGGAATTAATTTGGGATTTTAAAATCAGATAAAATGGTATCCTCAAATTAAATAGAAATAAATGCAAGTTGTGTTCAACAATTTATTAGGAGTACTTGGGGTCAAAATCAGATCAAGTCATCAATACCAATATTGAAGAAGACTCAGAACAGAATATTACCCTAATTTGGGCCGCACAAAAAATAGGTCAAGATGGCCTCCAATTTTCGATTGGAACGCACAACGATACAGAAATAGGAATTTATAAATAACGTCCGCGACGATTTTTGTGCGGCCAGAAATAATGTACAGGGAGCAAAATTATGAGTTGTAAAAATAGCAGAATGGAAGACGGGCATGTCTAGGACAAGATTGTGAATTTGTTGGAAGACAAAAGTCTGGATAGTGCTCCAAATATCGAAGCAAAGGCAAATGCGCAAAATATTAAATAAAATACAATAATTAATTATAAACTCCAAGAATTAAATTCTAGATAAAATAATAAAATTCAGAATTCTATAATTCGGACAGGTGTTCGTCTACTGGGCTTCTAGGTCTAGTCTGCTAGCTAAAAATAAAATAAATAAACACTGCATATAATTATATATTTAATTACACATCGCACAAAATTATTTAAATCAAATACACTATTATGCAATTAATTAATTATAACTACAATAATATTAATTATTGAAAAAAATTCAAAAATACCCCTGTTTTCAGAATGTGGTAGTGACATATCAAGAACGTTTCAAGCAAGTGGATGAGATCCTAAAAACTTATCCTATTCTTATTGCAGGCCTGTTCGGTCCCTAAGTTGAAACCGAACAATTTAGTCGTTAACCTGCATGGGCCACCACAAAAACCATGTCACGCCCCAGTCCCAACATATCGAGGGACTGGACACGTGGCAATGGCCAGCAGTACGCACAGATGGACAAACCTAATTTAATGGATCCATCAGGGCGTACTTAAGCTGTAGTACAACAGTAAATAGATCAAATGATACAAGTCATAGTCTATTCTAATCTCATCCACAACAGATAATCACAGATCAAATGCCAGAATAACTGTAAATAGAATAAAAACTAACATATCTCAACAAGAGTGTCTCGGGAAAATAATCCGAGAATAAGTCTGATACACTGTCAAGATACAAGAATAAAGATAACCACAACAAATACTGAGTATGGACAAAGTATATACTCAGAAGATACCTGCAGAGGTCACTCGTCTACTGGATCTGGTACTGCTCTAGTGTCTGCTCCTGCTCCTGCTAATGCTAATGCTCATGTACTATAAACTCTAGATCGATCTCGTCTACTAATCCTGGGGACATAATCCGGATCCAGGTCCTCAGGGGACATAGCAAGGTACAGATAATACAAGCCATAATAATGTAGTAAAATAGTCAATAAAATAAACAGGGTAAATATGCAACCAACTATGTGAATTGTAAGTGAGAACATCACCAGTACTCAGGCTGAGACTACTACAAGCTCTGTGTAGGGGAGCCGGTAGCAGTGATATCATGTAGTTGTCTAGCTCAAAAGGGAGACTACGACACCGACATAATATAGTCAACCTGTAGCCTGTATGACTCTCCAGCAATAAATGAAACAATAGGGGAACACTATATAACCAGCTAAGTGAAATGCAAGATGAGAGCAGCACTAGAACTCGGGCTGAAACCACTACAAGCTGTGTCGGGGAGCCGGGTAGCAGCGATATCATGTGGTTTGTCTAGCTCAAAAGAGAGACTACGATACCGTCATAATATAATCAACCTGTAGGCTGTGTGTCTCTCTCCACCCAATGTAATCACACGTCTCATGTCCATGACACGCAAGATCAAAACTAATACAGTAAGTCATAATAAGATCTAAGAACATAATGTCTATGTCATGAAACCTGTATCCTATACAGAATTACCATGAATATCTCAGAAAGATTCTGTCTCATGAATAGTGTCAAGTTTCCTGGGTATAACGTACTTGATAATGCAAGTACGAGAATGTATAGGGTCTCGATATCCATCTCTATGTGACGTTACACAACTCCGCGTACGGGGTTGGCACCCGACTATTAATCGGACGCTAAGTAAAGTCACTCGGTCCTGGGTTGAACATTTATATCAAGATTATATGTATGTACAAAGAACTCAAGCAAAGTACTATAACAGGAATCACTGCGAGTTGGCAAGGTACACTTGCCTGGTGTTTGGTTTCCAGCTGTGGCTTTGGTATTCGTAAAATCTCCAAAAATGTCTCCGGATGCTGAAACAAACATTACCATCATGCTCAGAAGATATCAAATAGCTAAAAATGTCTGTCCTTGAGTCCAATTTGGAGACAAGGACAAAAATGACAATTTTGGGTCAAAGCGGGGCCCACATGTGGCCCGCTTCGCACCGAAAAATGTGTCAGGGACAAAGTTCTCCAAATTCGGCAAACTTAGTGTCAACAGGTCCAGAACGATGATACGAACCCAACGGAACTTTCAGAATTGGATTCCGGTGAGCCGATCACAAAATCGTCCGTCAAGTGGAGCCTGTGGGGCCCACGATACGCGATTTTGTCAACTTTCTCAGAATCGAACCAAACTTGGGTCACAGGACCAGCGTATCGCTACGAGTCCGATGGCACAAGATTCGTTTTGATCCGACGTGTGTACACAAAGTTACAACGAGTTCCAGAACAGATGGATACGGGACGGTGTCGACGGATACGCGTTGATTTCGGTGTGCACGCACATCCAAATCAACTTCTGCGAAATTTCGCACGTCCGTATCAACGGCATGCACGTTTCGGTGAAGGCCGCACGCGACCAAGTCGTCCCGTTTGGCGGGGCGTACTCAGTTCCGGGGTGAAACAGGGCGTTGTTTTTTCTGTTTTTGGATCGCGGTTCGCGATCGCCACAGGACGCGATGCACCGAGCGGGTTGCACGGGCACCGAGAGGGTCACGCAGGGTTCGCGATGCAACAGACGAAATCAAAAATGGGGCAGCGAGGAGAGAGAAATGGGTACCTGAACAGGGCTCCGAAAACCTAATTTTCCGTGTCCGAGTCGACACGACACAGCGTGTCCGAGTCGTGTTCGACCTAGGGTTAGGGTTTGGCTCCTTCTAAAGCTGCGGCGGCCGGAGGCGGGCCGGAGGGAGGCCGGGGGAGCTGAGGCGGCCGAGGTCGTCGTCGGCGGCGCGCCGGAGCGGGCGGGGACGGCGGAGCCGGCTGCTGCTGCGGCTGTGCTGGATCGGGGGAGCTGGAGGGCGGCTGAGGGGAAGGAGGAAGGAGGAGGAAGGAGGAGGAGAGGGGGCCGGGGTGGCACGACGTCGTCGGCGGAGCTGGTGGGAGGCGGTGGCGGCGTCGCGGGCGGAGAGCCGAGGCGGAGCCAGGGTGGTTGAGGGATTTGGCCGGAGAGGGAGAGGGGCTATTAAATAGGGCAACGGGAGAGGGGACGGGCCGAGCAAGGCGGCGGAGGAGGCGGAGACGTGGCCGAGGGGTGCGGGCGGAAAGGCCAGAAGTCGCGGGCGGCGCGGCGCGAGGTCGAGCGGGGCGCGGGGCTGCCGGAGGACGCGGGGTAGGCTGGGTCGTGGGGGAAGTGGTCAGGCGGGTCGGGCCAGAGGCGGGTGCGGGTTGGGCAGACCCGACCCGACCCATTAGGCGCGGTCCGGTCCGGTTCGGTTGGACCGGGTTCAGCCCGGTTCAGCCAGTTTGAACCCGGTTCAACCCGGTTTATTTATTTTTTTAATTTTAAAAATAGTTTTTGGGCTTTTAAAAATATTTTCGGGGTCCAATAAATTTCAGAAAAATTATCCTAAGTCCAATATTTTATTTTACATCAAAAAATATTATTTTTATAATATTTTAATATATTTTAAAAATATTTAATTTTTTTAATGCCGGAATACCTTGTTTTTAATTAGTAAAAATTTCCAAAAAATCCCAGAAAATTCTGAAAAATCCTGTTTTAAAAATCTTGAAAAATCAGGGGGTTTACATATCTGGTTCATTTTATATTCTATTTCTACAGTGAATTTGTTTCCATCCAACTGTCATTCTTTAGATACTTATTATTGAGATCTAGTTACATGGTTATTTGGTTATTCATATTTGATTTCTGTGGATGAGATTTAGATTATACCATGTGACTTGTGATAGTTTTACCACTTGTGAATTATTGTTCATTATACAGTGTACGCTTGTATTATGGTTTTCATATATTGGAGTTGTCATATATACAGGCGTCTGGCATGCTTACGTGTCCTAGTCCTACGTATTTTGGGACTGGGGCGTGACATATTTTTAGTGGTGGCCCATTTAGGTCAGAGCATATTGTCTCGGTTACGTTACTGTACCGAGCAAGCCTGCACCTAGGATTAGAGCATAGGATCTTATCCATAATTGACTATGACTTATCTTCCTTCCAGTCTGTCCTACTTACAAAATTGCATCCTGCTTGATTCATGTGCTTCCCTGATAATTCCTTGAGTATAGCCCCTGCTAGAATATAGGAATCCTTGTTGATAGGATGATAATTAGAGTAGTATTTTTATTAAGAACACAACTAGGGCATTGACACATTATTAAGTTCAGACTACTTAATGAACCCTAACCTTTCATATTACCTAATGAACCCTTGTATCACTTACCTATAGATTAAATTATCATTATCCCTTGGCGTATTTATGTATGACTTGAGTGTAGTAAAATACTACTAGGATTAGTTAGAAAATTGACCATAGTGTTGACCCTAGTCTTGAGGAACCTATAGAAATCTAAGGTTAAATACTAGGACTGAAACCTCATCCTATGTTGGATAACCAGAGTTTTACGCCAGAGACCCTTTACCCATGTTGGCGTAAAACCTATTTGACCGTTGTTGGCATAAGAACCAAACAACTGCCTAGTTGGCGTAAAAGCCAAATGACTTTCTTGTTGGCGTAAAAACCAAATTATGCAGAAGATTACCTCCTTTACGCCGCAGTTATGACAACCGCTACCCACGATCCCTTAGTCTTCCTTACCCTGCGTCATGCAAGCCACGTAGGTAACTGCCCTGTGTAAACCTGATGATTCATGAATAATAGATAACCAGCGTAGAGTAACCTGATTAGGCGTAACATAAGGATAGATGTGAGCGTATTATTACAGCCTTAGCTTTCCCCAGTGTTGACCAAATCTCGTGCATTAAATACAGAGATACGCCTCGAGCCCTGTGCAAAAAGAAACATCTTTTTAACAGGACATCTGGTTTTGTCTCATCTCGAGTGTAAAAATGACTTGTATCCAATAAAGTCACTAAACGACAACCTGGGACTCCGTGCAAAATCATCATCACAAACCGTCCACTCGATCGTTGTGCAAGTACTTTTGTCAGATAACATGATTCATTAATTTTGACTGACAAACTCATGAGTTTCTCGTACAACTTTACGCTGCAACGAATGCTAGACTTTATGCAGGAGATATTTACGCGCAGATTTATATGCACAGACTTTTTACGCGGACAGCTCTGAAGCTCTACCTTACGCTTCTCTGTTTTACGCGGATAGCTATGAAGTCATGCTTTACGCCAAATTATTTTATCTCTGCTTTACGCAGACAACCTCGAACCCCTACTTTACGTGGACTTTCTTGAATTCTCTGTTTTAGGCAGACAACCTATAGTGTATATTAAGATTGTAGAACTTAGAAGGTCATACCTCTTTTGGTCAAACTAGCATCTTAGAGAAGGAGTTAGAATAATAACTGTAAAGATTGTAGAGTCTTGTCTTTTGTGAATTTGAATTGTTTTGTAATTTTTCGTATCATAATCTAGCGTACTTATATTTACTGTACTACCTTGACTTATACTGCTACTATAGCCTAGTTTTGCAACCTTATTCTTTATCAAGCTTGTTCATGATATATGTATTATTGGAGTACTATACTAATACATTTCAGAATCAGTGTATTACGGTCTGATCAACCATAGTGCACTTGGTTCGCCCTTCGCATAACTACTTTACGTGGATTGAGATATATAGTGATTAGTAGACGAATTTACTTACCCTCTAGATATGTCTGAGCATATCGTATCAGCTACCTAACTGTGCTGATACGAATATGTGAATAGGGATTACCAGAATAGCATTTCAATCCACAACTGCCTTGACAATTCCCATTTGAATTCTTTAAACGCCTTAAATCCCCATACTTCTAATCTATTACCTCCCCCTTGAACTCTTGATTATTGTTTTCCGTCTTCCCTTATTTCGGAAAGGCGAAACCTCGTGCTTAGTATAAGCACGAAAAGTGTACTATTTCTGTAGCCATTTCTGTTTGTTTATTGGGTAATTACCAAACTCTATTATTAGATTTAATTTCAGTATATAAACGGTGCTACCTTTAGAATGACCTTCGCTACCTACCTACGTGCATCACTATGGCAGTATAAATTTTTTGCCTCGTAATTGGGTCAAGTTCAGAACTCAAGTATTACGATAAAGAAGGTATCATTTTGCTGACAGGGGTCTAAATGGATTTCACCTGAATGAACAATTGACTGACTCCTGAATGGATAGCAGCATCTATGACTAGGTTGACTTGTAAGGATTAAGAATTCCTATGGACAGACTCACCAAGTCAGCACATTTATTACCTTTAGAGTTGGCCAGTCTGCAAAAGCTTTAGCTAACTTATATATGAGACAAATCGTAAGATTGCACGGCATACCAGTCAGCTTTTTACCAGACAAGAATTCGAATGACCAGAGTTGGTGGTCAACACCGTAGAGACGGTTAAGTAAATACAAGGACACTTGCGAGCAGTGCAAGACAGACAGAAGTAGTGGGTAGACCGTCATCGTCGTCCCTTGGAATTCAAAGAGGACGATCATGTCTTCTTAAGGATATCACCTACTAGAGGCACCATTCGATTCGGAGGACGCAGCAAGTTGAGGCCAAGGTATGTTAGACCATTGACGTGCTAGAAAGAGTGGGAGTAGTGGCATATCAACTTGCACTACCACCTTCACTTGAGGGAGTACTTGATGTATTCCACGTGTCGCAACTCAGGCGATATGTGACAGACATCAGTCATGTTCTCAACCATTTGGAGATCACCATTAGGCCGAGCTTGTCGTATCAAGAGCAACCCGTGGGAATCCTTGATCATCAAGAAAAGGTATTGAGAAATCAGTTTATTCCCTCGATCCGCGTGGAATGGAAGCATGGCGCGCCAGAAGAATCTACTTGAAAGCGTGTGGACGACATGCGTAAACGTTTTTCGGACCTATTCGTAAACCAAGATATAAATTACTTTGTTAAATTATACCTTATGTCGTCTTTGACTTCTACCGTGGCTTAGTTTTAATTTCGAGGACGAAATTCTTATAAGTTTGGTAGATTGTAAACCCCCTCGACCAGATTTCAGCATTTTTAGGATTGAATTTAGCAATTTAGGATTTATTGCAATATTTTAATTTATTTTGCTTACATATCCTATTGATTTGTGCACCTGTCCATCATCGAATTATTTGGAGCTTTACCTTGACTGTTATCCCAAACAAAGTTCACATACCTCTCATAGACATGCTAGTCTATTTTTTTGAACCTTACGCAACTCCCAGATACTCTGTTTTGTGCCTCGTTTTAGACGCACAAATATCACTACAAACGTACGTATTTAAAATCCTAGATCTGTACCCACCTTTGTACCAATAGAGATTTGAGGCCCAACAGTTACATGTTTTGCTCAAACAAAAATATATTATTATTCTACACTGAGTATACTACATTTAGTATATTGATACCGTACTAAAATTATGGCCCTACCTGTCTCTAAATAATTAGAGAACACCGTGTGCATTAATTATTAATTAATTAATACGATGGCCCGTATCACCCAAGAAAACCAGGCCCAGCCCCTGCCCAGACTCACCCCCATCCCCTCAGGGCCTTCACACAGCCATTCCCCTCATTCCTGTACATTTTAGCATTTTCAAGAATCGGGTATTTTTTCCAGATAATTGCGTAATTGTGCAATTTCCCAAAATAGGACCTTTATGTAATTTATAAAATTACAGGGACTTTTCTACAAATTTCCGTGTGAGGTGTCAGCCTCCTATTGGCCGGTGAACCTGCACCGTCCATTTGGAAGCGGGACCCACATAAAAATATCCTGTAAATATCTTAATTGTAAAATTATCTTTTTACCCCTAAAATTTAATTCTATAAATGAAAAGAAACTCTAACCCTAACCCTAGCCGTCGGCTACCCCCCCCCTGCCGGAGCAGCTCCGCCTCCCCATGGTCGGAGCCGATGTCACGCCCCAGTCCCAAAATACCGTGGGACTAGACACGTGGCAATGGCCAGCAGTACGCACCGATGGACCAACTCAATATAATGGATCCATCAGGGCATACTTAAGCTGTAAAACAAGTCTACGACAATCACGGCACAACTAATCTCATCCACACAAGATATAAAATATGATCCACAGAATAAATAAAGAATATAAATCATCAGCAAGTCTCACAAAGTACTTCGGGGAACAACCCGATAAATATCTAGTACAATGGTTCAACTGACCAGAAAGTAAAAGACTGAAATAAATAATAAACGCTGAGCATGAACATGGATGCTCAAGAGAAGTCATCAGCTAAGACCTCGTCCTCAGATGGCGGTACAGCTCCTGGATTAGCTCCTGCTCCGGTCCCGTAAACCTCGGGATAAGCCTCGTCCGCAAAATCTGGGGACAAATATCCGGATCCAGGTCCTCAGGGGACATAGCAAGGTACAAGAAAACTCATGCCAAAATAAATACAATGCAGCAAGTAATGAATAAATAGGGCAAGTAAGTAACCATCTATGTGAAAATACAAGATGAGAGCAGCACTAAAACTCAGGCTGAAGCCACTACCAGCTCTGTGTCGGGGAGCCGGTAGCGGTAATAAACACGTAATGTGCCTAGCTCTGCTACGAGAGTCTACGGCCTCACAATAGTAGTAGATATATATATAAAACAGCCTGTAGCCTGTGTGTCTCTCCCCACCCAATGTAACCACGCATATCATGACCATAACGTCTCATGTCTATGTCAAGCGCGATCATAGCTAATGCATCAAGTCATAAAGTATCTAAGAGTATAATGTCCATGTCCTGTATCCTATACAGAATCACCACGAATATCTCGAGAAAATCCTGTCTCATGAATAGTGTCAAGTGTCCTGGGTCATATGGTACTTGATAAGACAAGTACGAAAATAAGGTGTCACGAATGTCCATCTCTAGATGGCCGTACCCAACACTGCGTACAGTGTCGGCACCCGACTGATAATCAGACGCTAAGTACGTCACACGGTCCTAGGTTGAGCATGCACAGCAATATAATGAAGCAAGGAAAATAAATAACTAAGCTGCAGAGTTGGCAAGGTACACTTGCCTGATGTTGGAATATCAACAATCGTCCCTGGATCAGCGGAACTGGTAGGGACTACTCCAAAAGCTGTCATAAATATCACTAATAGTCTCAGAAGGTATCAAACTGCTAGAAATGCCTGTCCTTACGTCCAATTTGGACACAGGAGCAAAAAGGTCATTTTCGGATTAAAGCGGGGTCCACATGTGGGCCACTTTGCACCGAAAAGCGTGTCAGGGTCAAAGGTCTCCAAATTCTGCAAACTCAGTGTCTACAAGTCAAGAACGATGATACGAACCCAACGGAACTTCCAGAATTGGATTCCGATGAGCCGATCTCAAAATCACCCGTCAAGTGGAGCCTGTGGGGCCCACGATACGTGATTTTGTCAACGTTCTCGGAATCGGACCAAACTTGGGTCACAGGACCAGCGCATTGCTACGAGTCCGATGGCGCAAGTTTTGTCTTGATCCGACATGCGTACACAAAGTTACAGCGTGTTCCAGAAAGGACGGATACGGAGTGTCGTCGGCGGATACGCGTTGATTCCGGGGTGCCCGCACCTCCGAATCGACTTCTGCGAAATCCTACACGACCGTATCAACGTCGCGCACAGTTCGATAAAGACCGCGTGCGACCAAGTCATCCCGATTGGCGGGGCGTACTCAGTTCCGGGGTGAAACAGGGTGTTGCTTTTCCTGTTTTTGGATCGCGGTGTACGATCACCACAGGACGCGATGCACCGAGCGAGTTACACGGGCACCGAGAGGGTTATACAGTCTACGTGTAGCAACTGACGGAATTGAAATTGGAGTTGCGATGAGGGTGAAAATGGTACCTGAACCGAGCTCCAAAATCTGAGTTTCCACGTGTCCTGCTCGTATCCGATGTCTACTGCTCGCGTCCGAATCGCGATCTCCCGTGTCCGCTGAGCTCTGTGTCTTGTCCCAAATTCACTGCTGGGTCGACAAGCTCGGGGCGACTGGGTTCTCAGGCGGCGGCCGGTTCTCGGGCGACGGCCTGGCGCGGGTCGAAGGGTCGATGGGGAGTCGGAGGGTTGAGGGCTGAACTTGGCGGCGGCCGGCGGGATTCGCTGGCGGTGAGTCGAAGGGTGAGGGATGATCGAACGGCGGGGTAGCAGCGACAGGGAGGAGTCGGGGGACGGTTCGAACTGAGGACGGAGGGGGCCGCGCTCGGGGTCGCTGTGCTCGCGGCGGATGACGGAGAAGGGGGAAGTCGGCTGGACGAACTCAGCGGCGGGGTTTCAGGTGATGGGAAGCGGCGGCGCCGCGGATCAGCTGCTGGGCGGGGCAGCTAGGTGGTCGACGGCGAGCTTGATGGCGGCGGAAGCTTAGGGTTTAGGTGATGGCTAGGCACGGACGCCGAGGAGGTGCTATATAGGCTGCTACAGGAGTCTTCGACGGAGGAATTCTAGGGTTCCATACGGTTTGGATCCGGGTCGGGTTCGGCTCGGATCCAACCCGACCCGAACGCTGGGTTTGGTTTGGTCTAGCCTGGATTTGTTCAACTTGGGTCTGGTTCACTCTCTATAGCTTTTGGTCCTCGATTCGTTGCTCCGGTGTCCAATAAATTCACCGAAAAATGCCATGCGTCCGGTTCTCCATTATACACAATAAATTTTTTACTTCCAGAATATTTAAACACCCTTTGGCCACACTTAAAAATTCTTTAAATCACACTCATCTTGGTTTTAATTTCCTGAAAATTCCAAAAACGAAATAACCTATTTAAAATTATTCTCAAAATTTAGGGTGTTTACAATCTTCCCTCCTTAAAAGGATTGCGTCCTCGCAATCAAAGAATAAGCTACTC
Organism: Iris macrosiphon; assembly: GCA_036927795.1. Lineage (NCBI taxonomy): Eukaryota > Viridiplantae > Streptophyta > Magnoliopsida > Asparagales > Iridaceae > Iris > Iris macrosiphon. Next base: position 5,276,099 of record JAYESA010000009.1, read on the forward strand.
AAGAAAGAGTTATGGAAATACAAGGTGGACTAGTTTACAACTGCCTCCTCGAACAAGTGGGGGTATCGCTGGCGCATACTATCTTCTCGTTCCCAAGTCGATTCTCCAAGAGAATGATGTTTCCATGCTACTCGAACCAGTCTGATCGTCTGTCCCCGTAATGTCTTCTCATTGACGTCAAGGATGCCAACTGGTTGTTCTTCATACCTCAAGCTCGGGCCTACTGCGATCTCTGAATGATCGACTACGTGACTTGGGTCGGTCATGTACCTTCGCAGCTGTGAGACGTGGAATACGTCATGCACTCCCTCTAAGGATGGAGGTAATGCAAGCCGATAAGCCACCTCACCAACACGCTCGAGGATGTCAAATGGCCCAATATACCTTGGGCTCAGCTTGCCTCTGCTCCCGAATCTGATAGTACCACGAGTGGACGAAATCCTCAAGAATACGTGATCTCCTTCTTTGAACTCTAGGGGACGTCTGTGCGTATCTGCCCAATGCTTCTGTCGGTCCTGAGCTGCTCGTAGATGATTCTGAATCTGCTTCACCTTCTCCACTGTTTGTGTGACCAATTCTGGTCCCAGTATCTGACGTTCACCGACGTCACTCCAGCATATAGGTGACCTGCACTTCCTTCCGTATAAAGCTTCAAATGGTGCCATCTGAATGCTGGCCTGATAACTGTTGTTGTAGGAGAACTCCACTAAGTGCAAATGATCTTCCCAAGAACCTCCAAAGTCTAGCATACATGATCGCAACATGTCCTCCAATATCTGAATGGTGCGCTCCGATTGGCCATCTGTCTGCGGGTGGTACGCCGTGCTGAACTTGAGTCTGGTGCCCAGACTCTCTTGCATGCTTCTCCAGAAATAAGATGTAAATATCGAATCTCGATCCGATACAATACTAACAGGCACTCCATGTAATTTGACAATTTGTCGCATATACATGTCGGCTAGTACCTCTGTGGACTGCCCAACTCTAAATGGCAAGAAGTGTGCCAATTTAGTGAGTCTATCCACAATAACCCATACTGCATCTCTTCCGCTGGGGCTCCTCGGAAATCCTGTGACAAAATCCATCGTGATGTGCTCCAACTTCTATTCTGGTATAGGAAGCGGCTGTAACATACCTGCAGTCCTCTAATGCTCTGCCTTTACTTGCTGGCAGACTAAGCATTTGGCCACAAATCTTGCGATCTCTCTCTTTATTCCATGCCACCAGTAATACTGTCTCAAGTCTCGATACATCTTGGTTCCTCCTGGGTGAACAGAGTACATAGAGCTATGTGCTTCGGTCATTAACTCCTGTCTCAATTCTCCATTTGGAACATACAGGCGATTTCCAAACCTCAATGTCCCGTCTTCGTGAATGCGAAGTCCTGTCTGCATGCCTGCTTCTGTCCTTTCTTTGAGTCTTCGGAATCTAGCATCGGTGGGCAATGCCTCTTTAATCTTCTCCACGAGTGATGACTGAATCTCAAGATTAGCCATCAAGCCATCTGGTCTTGGTAAGACAATCTCTATTTGAAGCTCCTGTAGATCTCTCAGTAACTCGGGCTGCATCGTCAAGAAATAAGCCGTAGGCTTCCTGCTGAGTGCATCTGCAACAACATTCGCCTTTCCCGGATGATACTACAGATCTATGTCAAAATCTACCATCAGTTCCAGCCAGCGTCTCTGCCTCATGTTAAGCTCCTTCTGAGTATACACATACTTCAGACTCTTGTGATCAGTAAAGATTTCTACCCTTTCTCCATAAAGATAGTGCCTCCATATCTTTAGTACAAATATAACTGCTGCTAGCTCCAGATCATGTGTTGGATAGTTCTTCTCGTGGACCTTCAACTGTCTTGACGCATAAGCAACGACTTTGCCATGTTGCATCAAGACACATCCTAGTCCACTGCCTGATGCATCACTGTAAACAATAAAACCTCATGACCCTGAAGGAAGAGTCAAGACCGGTGCTGTTGTTAATCTTCTCTTCAGTTCTTCGAATGCCTTCTGGCAGTCTTCTGTCCATAGAAATTCTTGGTCCTTTCATGTCAGCTTTGTCATCGGTTCTGCAATCCTCGAGAAATTTTCTACGAACCTTCGGTAATATCCCGCAAGTCCGAGAAAACTTCTCACCTCTGCGACTGATGTGGGTGTAGGCCAAGTCTCTATTGCCGCAACTTTCTCTGGATCCACTGAAAGTCCTTCTCCTGATATGATGTGTCCCAAGAAAGGCACTTTGTCCATACAGAACTCACACTTACTGAGCTTGGCATATAGCTTCTTCTGCCTCAAGGTCTCTAACACAATTCTGAGATGCTCCTCGTGCTCTTTATGGTTCTTGGAATATATGAGAATGTCGTCGATGAATACAACTACAAATTTATCCAAGAACTGATGAAAGACTCTGTTCATCAAACTCATAAACACTGCTGGCGCGTTGGTTAAACCAAACGGCATCACCAAGAACTCATAATGCCCATACTTCATCCTGAAAGCTGTCTTCGGGATGTCTTCTTTCCTCACCTTGATCTGATGATAGCCGGATCTAAGGTCAATCTTCGAAAATACCCTTGCACCACTCAACTAATTGAATAGATCATCAATGCGTGGTAAGGGATACCTGTTCTTGATGGTTACAGCATTTAGTGCCCGGTAATCAATGCACAACCGTACTGTTCCATCCTTCTTTGGCACAAATAATATGGGTACCCCCCAAGGTGAAACACTGGGCCGAATGAAACCCTTCTCCAAAAGATCATCAACCTGTTCCTTCAATTCCACTAACTCCTTAGGTGCTAGCCGATATACTGATGAAGTGATTGGCTCTGCTCCTGGAGTTAAGTCTATTGTGAATTCTATTTCCCGATCAGGCGGTAAACCTGGAAGATCATCGGGAAATATATCCACAAATTCTGATATGACTCTTGGGTAACCTGTCTCCCCTTCTACCGATAGTACCCTAAGAGTAGGCTGAACTCCTTGCTCTACTGCTCCTCGAAGAAACTCAAATTCTGGATGTCCAGGCGGTCTAAATATAACCCGCCCAAGTCGGCAATCAAGAGTCGCATGGTACTGACTTAACCAGTCCATACCAAGTACGACATCATAATCCGGCATAGAAAATATCAGAAATTGAGCTCGTATTTCTCGGCCACAAACTACTACAGAATATGATCTACAGACATCACTAACCAGAATAATACCGCCTCCCGTAAGAATTCTCTTCATCTTCGGAAGGGGTGCGGTAGCTACTCTATGGGTGGCTACAAAACTAGCTGCTATAAATGAATGCGATGCTCCAGAATCAAATAATGCTACAGCTGGTAATGAAGCTACTAGAATAGTACCTGCGATGACCTCGCCTGCTGTAGCCTCCTGCTCAACAGCTAATGGGAATGCCTGCCCTCGCCCCTGTGCTGGACCTCTCTGCTGCTGCTGAGCCTGCTGAAATAGGGCTGCCTGTGGGGCCAGTGGTGGTCTCTGCTAGTTTTCTCCTGGGGCTGGTGGTCTGACTCCACCAACTCCTGTCGCTGTGCTCCTACTGCTGGATAAGTTGGTCGCGGTGCAGGTAGAGCTAGTCTGGGTGCTTCTCCTCTATGGTGAGTGCAGTCTCTGGATAGATGCTGGTTTGATCCGCAAAGCAGGCATAGTCCCAACTTCCGCCTGCACTCTCTCTCAATGTGTCCTACCTTGCCGCAGTGATGACAAGTAGGAAGGGATATGGCCCTGTGTGCTGCTCTATCTGGCGTACTCCTCTGAAATCATTTTGCAGAATCTCCATGTGCTGCCTTGGTTGGTGCGGAGGTGTTTGGCCTCTTCAGATTCGATTCCCTTCTAGTGATGCGCTCCATGCGTCGTGCTGCTGCTAGAACATCAGTATAATTTATAGGTGCCACTGAGCCAATCAATCTCTGAAGCTCGAACTTCAACCCGTCAAAGAACTTTTCCGCTTTCTCTTCCTCCGTCGAAATTAATGTTGGAGCGAAGCGACTCAGGCGAATAAATTCAGAATTGTATTCTTCCACTGTCATGCTGCCCTGGATGAGGCGGTTGAACTTGTCCCTGAGCTCTGACCGTGCAACTGCCGGGATGTACATCTCTTGGAAAAGTCTGAAGAACTCTTCCCATGTGACTCTGTCCTGTCCAAGTCTCCTTTCTTCTGCTAACCACCAGTGGTGCGCATTATCAGTTAACTGCATTCTGACTGCAGTCATCCACTTCTCTCTTGGAAGTTCAGCGGCTTCCAGCTGATGCTGAATGTTTGTGAGCCACTCATGAACTTCCGTTGGCCCTTCTTTACCAGAAAATGTGTGAGGCTTGAGATGACGGAAGTCGGTGATAGATCCCGTCGATGTTCGCCTCGCTGCTGGATTAGCCTGATCCAATGCGGATATCAGGCTGGTCCGCAGATACTCGGCCTCCTGCTGAATCTGTTGCTGGGCTTGCATCATGGCATACATCATCTGGAACATCTGTTGCCCGTCCATGGCTTGTCCTGGCGGGAATGCTGGCATCTGGGGAGTGAACTGTGGTGGAGGTGGAATATCATCTCTCCGGAACCTTGGATTAGGCTGACCGGTTTGATCACTCTGCGATGCTTGTCCACCATCCCCTGGTGTTACTTCGTCTCCATAAGTAACCACAACGTCGTGTGGTGTCTCCAAAGGAAAATCATCTCTGTTCCCGGAATCCATTGCTCTGAAATCAAAAGATAAACTATAAGAACGCTCAGAGGAATCAATACAGGATGCAGTTCAAGTAAAATTTTGAGTTCGATATAGAGTTCAACAAATGGTTAAATAATGGATGAGATCCTATAGTTTATACTATCCTTAGGGCAGGCTGGTTCGGTCCCTAAGTTGGAACCGAACAATTTAGTCGTAGACCTGTATGGGCCACCACAGCCGACCCCGACCTCGTCGGCACAGCGCCGTGCAGACCCTCTACCTCCTCCTCCTCCTCCTCCTCCTCCTCCTCCTCCTCCTCCACTCCGCCCTAGCCTCCCTCTCCCCGAGCCCTCTTTCCCCTCTTCCAACCCTCAATCACCCCTCCACCTCCTCCGCCATCCGATCCCGCCGCTCCTCTCCTCCCCCGAGCCCCTTTTCCCTCCGCCACCACTGTCACACCATCACAGCCAACCCCACCACTATCATCATCACCCCCATCGACTCCACTCCCCGAGCTCCGCGCCACCCGACCCCCTGTGCACAGCCACCCCGGCTCGACCCCGTAGCCCCCATCCGGCCAGCGCCACGTCGCCCCCACTCCGGTGCAGCTGCCCCCGCAACTGTCCTCCCCCGACCTCCTGTGCAGCTCCTGTCCCGACCCCGGCCACCTAGGGGCCTTAGTCACCACCGGAGTTCAGTCCCCTGCTCGAGCTTCCCTAAGCGACCGGAGCAGCAACAGCCTCCCCGACTCGCAGCCCGACCTCGCCACCCTGAACTCGCACCGCTCTCCGCCTGGACTCTGACACAGACGCGACTGAACCCTAATCCAGGACACAACGGCCCTACAAAACTCGGATACAGCAACGGCTGACTCGGACACGACCGATTCAAATCAGGACACAACACAGTGACCGGACACGAAGAGAATTCATTCCACGGAGCCCTGTTCAGGTAACCCGTTCTCTCTCCTCGTTGTTCCGTTTTTCATTCTGTCAGTTGTGACATATAGGCTATGTAACCCTCTCGATGTCCGTGTAACCCGCTCGGTGCATCGCGTACTGTGGCGATTGCGAACAGCGATCGAAAAACAAGAAAATAACGTCCCATTTTTACCCCGGAACTGAGTACGCTCCGCCAAACGGGACGACTTGGTCGCACGCGGTCTTTACCAAAATGTGCACGCCGTTGATACGGATGTACGGGATTTCGCAGAAGTTGATTTGGATGTGTGTGCACACCGGAATCAACGCGTATCCGCCGACAACGTCCCGTATCCACCTGTTCTGGAATATGCTGTAACTTTGTGTACACACGTCGGATCGAAACGAAACTTGTGCCATCGGACTCGTAGCAATATGCTGGTCCTGTGATCCAAGTTTGGTTCGATTCTGAGAACGTTGACAAAACCCCGTATCGTGGGTCCCACAGGCTCCACTTGACGAGCGATTTTGTGATCGGCACATCAGAATCCAGTTCTGGACATTCCATTGGGTTTGTATTGATGTTTTGGACTTGTTGACACTAAGTTTGGCAAATTTGGAGACCTTTGACCCTGACACATTTTTTGGTGCAAAGCGGCCCACATGTGGATCCCGCTTTGACCGAAAACTGTCATTTTTGCCCCCTCTGTCCAAATTGGACTTAAGGACAGGCATTTTTAGCTATTTGATATTTTTTGAGACTTTTGGTGATGTTTATTTCAGCATCCGGAGACATTTATTCTGAGGCCATAGTTTCTGACTTTTGGCATTTGACATCTGGACGTTATATTTTGCAGCTCTCTTGCCAGGCAAGTATACCTTGCCTTGTTGTACTGTTTAAATTCAGTTATTATTAGTTACATATTTATTTATTTTAAAATTATATAAATGTGCGCGTTCGAGAAAACTCGGGTACAGTCAACGAAGGCGTTGACGTTAGGATTTGTATCTGAACTAGTGTCTAGTAGACCCACCTAAAGTTGTGGAGTAATTGGTATAACTTCCCAGGCCTTGACACGTATCATTACACGTCACAGAGTGAGCTCATGTAGGGACGCGTGCCCCATATTCGACTGGCCATCGGTGTGAGCAACACGTGTAACGGTATTTAGCTAGTTGTTTATTTATATGGAGACTTGCATCATAGTAGGAGGTGTCCACGTCGTTTTCATGACTTGTACATCTATATTGGGCGGGGAAGATACTAGTAGACGTATGGGATACCCCCTCCTTGAGTTTTATACCTTCGTTCCATGCCCCTCGGAGATGGACGATTACAGAGCTACACATGTGTCTGGGGGCATATGACACATATACTAGCCAGTCATGACGATTGGTGAATTACGTCAGCATATGTCAAGCCTACACATTCCCATGCGTACTATAAGGTCTTTAAATTGCATTCACTTAGATGGTTAGCACACCCCATTTATTTATTCAGTATTTACATTATGGCATGCTTCTATGTATCTTGTTATATCCCTCTGAGGACCTGGTCCCTTTCCAGGTGTAGACGTTCATGAGTATTCGCAGGAGCGCAGATCCGGACATATTTTATATATTCTGAGGAGGTCTTCTCTTCGAGCCTCGTGATTGTCAGATGTTGTTCTTATATGGTGTGTATCTGGTTCATTTTATATTCTATTTCGGCAGTGGATTTGTTTCCATCCAACTGTCATTCTTTAGATACTTATTATTGAGATCTAGTTACATGGTTATTTGGTTATTCATATTTGATTTCTGTGGATAAGATTTAGATTATACCCTGTGACTTGTGATAGTTTTACCACTTATGAATTATTGTTCATTATACAGCGTACGCTTGTATTATGGTTTCCATATATTGGAGTTGTCATATATACAGGCGGCTGGCATGCTTACGTGTCCTATTCCTACGTATTTTGGGACTGGGGCGTGACATTATTCATGAATAACCCTTATTTTCTTTTCTCATTGTTTCATTCCCAAATTTGAGAGCACGCCCTAATTTCTTTATTTCAAATCTCATCCCACTTATTCTCATTCCAAGGAGGCTAAGGAGCTTGGCATTGCTAGAGGAGCACTTGAGGAGGGAAGCATTGGCTTGATGATTGTGTCCAACTTTTATTTGTTTCCATTTGGTGGAAGATATTGGAAATCCATCTCCCAATAGGTAAAACTCTTGTCCCTCTTGCCATTTCAGTTTTTAATGGTAAAATAAACCCCTAGAAACTACCCATGGCTAAGGACTACCCATAGGAAGAAGAACTAGGTTCTTTGGAGACCTATTGTGAAAGTTACATTGAGTTTTGTGCTGATTTGGAGAAAACTCCGAATTTGAACTACTAGGTATTTGTATGAATGTCTTATAGGTGATTATGGAGTGTGATGGATGATTTAAGAAGGTATACGTATCCACAAATGGATACAGAGAATCCGTATCATGATACGGTGGTGTTGATGGGTAGTTTCAATGCATTTGGTGTCCTAGCATGCCAATTTCTTCATAGTATATCATAATAGTTATTACATGTGTTATTTATACTATATTTGATATTTTGGATTTGTTCCATGAGCTTTGGTAGGGTATATTGATGTTTGGTAAGTTTATCATGGGAGTATCATGACATTATAGTGTACATAGAGTGATGCACTTAGAGTGTTTGATGAATTATCATGTTGATGTATATTGTGTATCTTATTGTATTCTAAATACTATATTGATATATATATTCATTGTATTATAACTATATAATTATGTGGTTACTTGATGTATATGGTATATATATATATATTTGTATATGTGGGTGTATGTAGGTTGTGAGGGTACACACTTGTAGGTCGACTGATACACCGAGATTAGTGTGTGCTCAGTTGACAGTAGAAATGGGTGTGTTATGTGCCATGTTTGAGCATGTGGGATTTGAGTAGTTGAGGTTTGTATAGGTTGTATTTAGTTAGAGAGTGGACTGGTGCAAGATGCAAGTATTGGTAGCTCGTGGGCTGTGTGATGCTTGCACTGCAAGCAGAGGGAGTGTATCAGATTTTAGGAGGGGGAAGCCTTGGGGTGTCGGGTTGGCTCATTTAGCAGCAGCAGCAGGTTTGAAGCTGTGGCTTTATTGTTGTTGTTGTTGTTGTTGTTGTTGTTGTTGTTGTTGTTGTGGTTTGTATTGTTGTTGCTGCAGTGATTAGTGCAAGAGAAATTAGGAGGTGCAACAGCTATCAGATGCTGTTGTGGTTGCAAGTTAGCAACAGCAGCAGGAACACATAGTGTTAGCAGTAACAGTAGCATAAGTATGAAGAGGACAGCAGCAGCAGGGGTCAGAAGAGGGGGGCAGTTGGGTTACATTGTATACATGGAGATGGTTGAACTACTAACATCAGAAATTAAAGATTATTGCATTCAGTGCAAATACTGTGCTCAGTTGTAAGGAGATATTTAACAGCAATAGGGGGATTTATGGGTGCACATGAATAAAAATTTGAGTCTTAGAGAGAAAGGAGGGATGATTGATAAGCCATAGTATGAGTTGTGTTTGAATTGGAAGGGAGGAGCTTGGGTTACTGTCAGGTGCCAGGCCGAGGAGTAGGTAAAGAGTTGTGTTGTTTCATATAACTATATATTAGTGATACCTGGAGTTTAAGTGTAAAGGAAACATGGTATCAATAAGGGGTGCAGAGTGAATGGAATCAGGTTTTGAGCCTAGAATATTGGTTAAGGTAGAACATTTAGGTACTAGATGTATCATGAGATTATGGGTGGTTGATAGAGTTAATTGGTATAAGTTAGTATGTGTTGGTACATCAGTGGTTGATACCAATGTGCAGTGAGTCATTCCACTGTGCGCTGAGGGAAGATTTGTGCACAGGATCAGTGCACACAAGTACACAGTTGGAGTGTGCACAGTTGGAGAGTGAGAGAATGTCCAGGTGTTTGAGTGTAGAGAATGATATTGGTTCCTTGTGCAAGTGTTTGGGTCTCATATGTATCGATTGTTAGAGAGTATATAGGTTGGTGTGTACTGGTAGGGTGGGTAATATGTGTGTGTGTTAAGGTGTAGCAAGGAAGTTATTACCAGGGTGGGTGACTGTGAGGTTAGTTTGGAGTGCAGGTAAGGGAGAAGTTAGTTCAGACTTGTTGTAACAGTCTATGAGCAAGTGTTTCGAGTGGATGAATGTGCAAGATATGGTAGAGATGAGTGTATTAGTATAAGAAATCAGTATGCCAGGTAGGGGTCAAACCTGGGTATGTGTTAAGCTAGTACCAACGTTGTGGATTAGTATCTTGGGGTAGTGGACTAAGGTATGGTAGTAGAGTGGTATTAAGATATTAGTTGGGTAATGTTATATAGATACTTATATATATATATATATATATATAAGTTATGTAGTTATATGGTAACTAGTATATCTAATAAACTAGTTGACCTAGATTACCCTAGTATTAGTTAGTATTGGCTAGTATAACTAATGATTAACTAATATACCTTAAATATAGCAAGGTACGACTAATATGAACCTAGAATCAAGGTATTGACATAGTACGACCTAGTTTGACTTATTCTGACTAGTTTTACCTAGTCTTGACCTAGTGATGACTTAGAGACCTAGAATTACAATTGTTTAGCATATTTATAATTCAAAAACACTATTGTGACTTGATATTTCATATATAGGGCTGTGAGGTACCGATACGGGACGACAGACGAGTACATTCTCTGATAGTTTCTATTATTTGATAATTTCTATATTTCAAGTACTTAGAAATGTTACATCTTATTCTTGACACTTTGCTACACGGACTAGTATATAGCTTGGATCTTCAGTCATGAGATGTTACAATGGTTATCGTATTGACATCGTACACGACATTGATATTAGACATTGTATATGGTATTATTATTGGACAATGATCGTGTATTATAACGTGTCATGGTTGGATCCACTGTACTAGTTGGGGCGGAGGAAATTGCTAGTAAGAGATGTGATCACATTCCTATTGTAAATTGTAAAACATTGTTAGTATTAATCATACATCTTACGTATGATTAGCCAGGCCATATAACTATCATACAAGTTTTCAAGTCGATCATATATCAAAACTAGTATTTCAAACACTTAAAATAATTGCAGTTCTTCATATTCAATTCCATAGATCACATTGTCTTGAATCTGATATTGTAGTTCCTTTCTCTTCATTTCATATATGCACTGGCTATACCTTATTGCTTACATTGCCTATTTTTTTTACCATTTGTCATTGCATCAGTTTATTATTTTCTCTCAATATATAACATCATCTAATTATTGTTTTATAGTTCTTGTCAATTAATTGGAACTATTATCGGGTTGTACTTTGCTCCAATCCTTACTGGATATATTTTTCAGACTGCGACTTAGAGGACTGGTGTTCGACATATTATGGACCACAGGGAGAGTAGCTGCAGCTTTGGACCTTGTAGCTCAGGTATGATTGTCGGGAGGTCTAGCCGGAATTACTAGTTATTTTTAGTTAATTTTTTTAGCAGATTTTGGTATCGAATTTATTTTTGGCATATATTGAGACTTGGATGTTATTATTTGAAGTTTAGATTATATTATCGTTTAGACTTTGTGGTTGTGTCTGATTATTTCTTTCGATATCTTATCGTGCTTTAGTTCTGTGGTTGAGTATTTTATATTATATTGTTATATCTGTGTCTCCTTATGGAGTTGGATATTCGTGTGAGATTGAATAGATAGTATTGTGACCTAGACAACGTTCTACCGCTGATACTGTGGCGTAGGCTGGACGTACCCGCGGACTCGTGCCCCTATATCGGGTGCGGGTCGTGACATCAGTTATAGTAAATATTGACGTCAACTAAAGTTAAAAGGCAAAAACTAGATATCGTACCCAAAAATTATCCACTGGAATTGTTGTATCGCCTATGCGATCAACATACATAAAATTATTTCGGAGCCAAGTTATTTTAAGAAGTAAACTCGTGTCGTGATTAGCTGGCGGGTCCATACCAAGATATGTCATAATGAGATGATCACCTTTTAGGCTCTCGTAAAAATATATAGGGATACCATTAATAGGTAACCATAAAATCATCGACACGTCAGCCAACGTGATCGTCATCTCACCTACGGACAGCTGAAACGTGCTGCGTCCTGGCCACCATCGCTCAACCAGACTGTGCAAAAGATCTCAGTTGTGACGCCTAATACGGATATCATTAACAAAGGAAAAGCCAAAAGACCTTTCAAGATCCTTTTGGCATTGGGTCAGCTCCCATCCATGTCGCCACTCACCATGCTCCCGTAATTTTATATCTTCATAGTCATACGCCTATACAATATATATAAATGTTGTTAGTGCATGCATAATAATATTATTAATAGTAAAAATGATAGTTTATTTAAAATTTAATTACCTCTCCCGAATAAACCAGACTCGATATATGAGCCCGACGTTCCTGAATAATAGCCTAAGTCGTCGGTCAACCTGGTATCCGATTATCGTTTCGAGCATCCATCTGTGTAATGAATGTGTCAAAACGATATTGTCAACTATATTCATACATAATTTGGGTTTGGGTTAGTGTTAGGGTTGGGGTTTTGTGATAGGTTTGTGTAAGTGTTAGGGTTGGGGTTTTATGATAGGGTTTTGTAATGAATGTATATTAAATATGTGATAGGTTTTGTGATAGGGTTAGGGATACTAAATTAAGTGTTAGGGTTGGGTTTTCTATGTTTTCCATTTTTTAAAATAATTTTTTTCTATTTTCGTTTTTTATTTCATGTTTTTCAAGATTTTTCTTTATATTTAATTTTCTAAGAATCTATGTTTGAGTTTTTTTTTTTTTTTTCCTGTGAAATTTTTTAAATGGTTACTTTAACTTTTTTTTCAATAAATTATATTATACCTTTTTTCAATAAATTATTTAATTACCTAAGAATCTATATTTTATTTAATTTTATTCTTGTGTAATTTTTTTTTTTTGCTTTTTAGTTTCTGCTTTTTATTTAATTTCTTTGTACATTTTCTTTTCTTTTTTTCAAGATTTTTTATATTTAATTTTCTAAGAATCTATGTTTTAGTTTATTTTCTATTTAATTTTCTTTGTTTTTTGCGTAAGAACCTTTTTTCCTTTTTTTTGTTTAAAAAGGCCGTATTTTCTGTATTTTTATTTAAGACTTTTTATTTCCTACTTCCTATTTTTTGTTTTTTGTTTTTTGTTTTTCTAAAAAAAAAATATTATCTTTTATCGTTTTAATTAAATTATATATTATCTTTGTTTGTTTAAGAAGAGAATTTTTCCTTTCCTTTTTTGTTTTTTAATTTCTATTTTTTAAGAATTATGTATTATCTTTTTCGTTCTTTAAATATTTATTATTTTGTTTCACGCAATACAATACAATTTAATACCTAGATTAACATACTGAATATTTAGATTAAATGTAGCTATTAAATTAATCTAAATCATCAAATTTAACATACTGAATATATAATACAGTATATTATAAATTCTAAAAAAAATAATAACTACTTTTTTTTTTTTCTATTCTCCTCTCTGAACTCTTGCTCTTCTTCTTCTTCTTGGACTCTTCCTCTTCTTCTCCTTTAACTTTTACTTCTGTAAGAAACTTTCACGCCACCCTCCTTATATATATCGAACAGTCAAAACTTTTTCAACCGGTCAACGCCTACTCCGGTAGTCAGCGGAGGTTGGGGATTACGTTTATGCGAGGGTGAGTTTAATGCGGGGGTTGGGATGGGTTAATGCGGGGGTTCGGACTTTTACTGGGTTAGCGCAGCGAGAAAACTAATTCGAATTTTTTTTATTTGTCAAAAAAATGCCTTTTTAATAGGCGTTTAGTGTCAAAATACATTTTTAATAGGCGTTTGGTTGCATAGTGTGATTTTTAGTTTTACTTTTAGTTTAATTCCTCCCTCTGGTTTGATTAAGTCTGATTTTACTTTAATTCTCGCTAGTCTGGTTTGATTAAACCCGGTTTTTTGTTTAAGCTTTTAAACGCCTTTAAAATAGGCGTTTGGTCTAAAAACGCCTATAAAAAGGACGTTCGATGTTGTTCTCGAAATTTTACAAACTTCTTTGCTCTCCACGAAATTTCATCAAACTACGTTGTTGTATATGCAATTTTTTGTTTTTTTTTTTAATTCTTTAGGATATGTAATTTGTGTTTGCATTATTTTTTTTATCATTTTGTTGATGTTTTGAAGTTCTGAACTTGATGAAAATGTGGTTGTTAGTAGTTTATGACATTGAGTAATGGTATTTTCTATCAATTAAATCTATGGTTTTTGACATATGTTTTAAGTTTTGTACGTATTTTATCTATTTATGTAGTTTTTTAGTATATATATATATATATATATATATATATATATATATATTGTCCGCCATGCCTTCCGTCATAGGTTGCTACGCCATATATATATATATATATATGGTGACCAATTAAATGGTGCTATTGCCAAACATATTGTAGAAACGATAAAAAAAAAACAATTGTTGAACACTATGAGCTTGAATTGAACAAAGATTAATAGATTATGAAGTAATATTAGCACTCGATAAAAATAACATTAATATATAACGAGAAAAAAAATTATAGTTGCGATTAGTAAGTAAATAAATTGAAATACATGTCTTTAACTTCAAACTCAAATTTTACCGAGTTTCAAGGTTCTTGACTGAGTATAAGAGAGGAGAGAGGAGAGAAAGGAAGAGAGCAATTTAATCAATATAGCTAGATATGAACGTGTATAAGTAAAAATTATTGTATGGATCGGACATAATACATTTGATTCGTACTCAATCGTTAGATTGTATAGAGATGTGTTCATGTACACATCTTCATAATAATATAACGATTGATATGTAAATGATGCATTGCGTCTGCACATCGAATCATTTCTCCATGTATAAGCCTTATCAAGCCTCATGTGGCATCTCCCGGTTAGTTTTTGAATACTTAATTCACTGTGATTTTCTTTTCTTTAACATAATGAAAATAAGATGTCATAATGAACCTGTATGATGCTTAAGATTAAACAAGAATCCTATTAAAAATCTTTTGAAAAAAATACTAAGCCTGCGCATGTTAAATAAAAACTCCAAACCTAAGATGAAATTGATCCTACTAAAAATCAAGAAACTCTAAAAACACAAAATTCATTTTTCAACAGAATCCTAAGTCTAAGTTTATATTTAAGTATAAATTCATAAACAAAAATATGTAAAGTACTAAATACACGACTAATAAACGAACATTAATTCGTACATCCAACCGAATTTTAAAATAAATAAATTATGAGATTATGTCTGGAACATATGGTCCTTGACGAACCTCAAAGCGTCGGGGCCACCGTAGACTCCAACGAACGTTGTCTACTTCCCGGTATCCACGTGGTTGTGGTCCTCGAGTCTAAAAGGAGGAGAAGAAAGGAAGCAGAAGGGTTTTATTTTTTTACAAAGGGTGTTGCATGTTGCTCACCCTTTCCATAATAAAGGCTATTAGCCTAATGGACTAAAAAAATTGGGCCATGGCAAAGAGTTATAACTGACGCTAGAATTCTGCCTGCGTATCTCGTTCTTCGGCAATAACTGTAAGGTGCGGCTGCCTGATTCTCCTTCACGTATATGATCTTTTTTTAGGCCCTCTCCAGTGGCGGAACTAGTCTTTAAATTTAGGAAGAACAAATTTGAACGACACGTCGGCAACATGTACGACGGTATGACCACGTGTTCCGTCTCTTGGCACCGGTACGACGACTGCATCCCGAATGTCTATAGATGCGGTCCGTGACGAAACGAAGCAGTGGACAGACGTGGGACATCGAGGTGAAACCTTTGACGGTGGAGAAGTTGCTGAAGACGTAGACCGGCACGAGGAAGATGTCCGCCTCTCCTGGATCCAAGATCCGAAATGGAGACCCCGCCAGCGCCTCGTGGACCGCCACCTCCGCCGCGAAGAGATGCAACCGGCACCTCCCGTCGGCGAGCCAGTCCCTGTTGTAGCTGGACGGCAGGTCGTAGATGTAGATTCTAAGGTCCGATGGATGGTCAGTCCTAGTCGAGACTTCGGTGACCGCTCTGGAGGTGGAGGTGGAGGTAGCGGTGGGAAAGAGGAAGCTGGAGTAGAGAAAGTAGAGGGAGAGGCAAAGCCACAACACCAACCTGTAGGATGTAGTACTTCTTGAAGATGTAGATCCTAAAAATAAATTCAATTTTTTTTTTCAAATATTTGGGAGGGGGAGGGGGAGGGGGAGGGCTGCCCTAACAGGACTTCGCCTCTGGCCCTTCCAGTTTGTGGGTCCTGGACGGTCGTCCTGGGTCAGGGCCGGCCTTGCACAGAAGAGTATTATTCTTTTCATTTATAAATGGTAGGAGTTGGAGACAGTGGACCCAAAAGACATGCAACGCAGTATTATGTCGGACTTTCCAAATTTTTTTTTTTACCTATTAACCAAATTAAACTTACAATAGCACATGAAAGTGCAATCCCCATAGTCTGATACTATAAATCACCTATCACATGACATAATATCCGTGTGTGAAACATTTGTATGTGAATATAAATCACCTATCACATACAAATGTTTCACACATTGATATTATGCCATTTCCCAGGTTGCTTGGGGATGCATGAGACCACACCGGCCAACAAACCATGGGAAATGAAGGCATCTACCATCACCATCAAGAAGTGGTAATGGTAAATAATTATCACGCAAGCATAGTAAAGAGAATCAGAATATTACAGAGGTTGTACTAACATTCTTCTGTGAGCCTTGGCAAGCCAACCTGGCCCAGCCCTGGCCCCTGGTATAAGAAAACGTATATAAATCACTTAGCTTCCAGTGAATATAGATATTAGTATAAGAAGTTTGTTTTAGTATCTTTAACTTGAGATACGCAATCATTAAAACTCTGAATGCAGTTCTTTCAGCAGCTCCTGTGAGAGAGACTGCATTAATCAAACAAAAAAAAATGGGAGGGAAGGAAGTAGAGATGAAGAGATGGGAACATGTGAGATTTGTGTATTATATATGTATACCTTGGCATCTGAATATATATCTTCAAGTAAATACTGAGTGAGATGTGCTAAGCTCTCCATATCATCGGTAGCAGGAATACCTACACCTAACAAAGAAATATATCATAAGTCCTTTGGATCTGCAGTTACGCACCAAAACCAACTAATAATAATTCAGGTCAGTCAACCAGCTATTAAAGCACTCGTCACCAATTCATCATCATCCCGCTAAAGAACTAGAACCGCAAGCAGGGGACTTTTCAGCAGGAGCAAAAAATACATTAACTTAAAATTTAGTGGGGGGCATATTAAAAAAAATAAGGGCAGATCTATTAACCCTCCAGAGAGTTATCAGATTAGTTTAATATAGTCCCGAGAAGATTAACTTGTATTTTTCTAATGTGAGCATATTGCTTTCAACATTAGAGGTAATAAAAAAATACTATTTGCTATCATCGTTCATGGTTTCAACATGAAACCCGTTCATTCAAATATATCTAAAGTCGAGTAGATTTCTATTAGATCTACTAGAGAATAATGAATTTCGAATGACTAAGTGTGTTTTATTTGGGAACACAACATCGGCCTTACTATAACTTTCTATAATCTGCACGGGTCCAGCAATTGTGGTCACCTTGGCGGTGTTTGAGGCTTATGTTGTGAAAAACTTCCTAGTTCTCAATATAGTGTGAGTTGTTGCACTATCTATCAAGCATATGCCATCATCATTGTCCATACATTTCAAAAAACAAAACTTAATAATATATTAATATGCTACTAAATGGTTAAACTTGGCATATTGACAATTATTACAACTTGATCTAAATCTAAATGAAACCGTTTCAAAGAAAGTAAACTACCTAGACTATTGATCATATAATGACCAATTTATTCAAAGTGGAAAGTAAATAAACTTAGATAAACATACAATAACTATTCATTTTCGTCTATCATGGCGTTGAACTGGTCTTCCGAAATTGCGTTTCCATCCTTATCTTGGAAGAAAATATTAAAATTCATGTGTGTTGTACCCTCCATGAGATTAGTCTCCACACCCATACCCGTCCACTTTCTTTTGTGAGGTGCGACAGTTTCGCATCCAATGACCAGTTCTTCCACAACGTTTGCAAATATCAGTTGGAGCAGCTGGATTGAAAATTTGGACATTGTTTCTTCGAGGATTAAATATCTTATTTTTGAACTGTGTATTGTTCCTTGGACCCGAATTGTAGCCATTTTTTTGACTTCCACAGCGTACTTGCCCTCTACCTCTGTGATTTTCTCGACCCCTAGTATTGGTCACATTTTTTCGACCACTTGTCGTATTCACTTCAGCTGGAATTGATGCAGACCCAGTTGGTCTACTAGTGTGATTTTTGATTAATAACTCATTATTTTTTTGGGCCACGAATAAGACAACAATGAGTTCATAATACTTCTTAAAATTTCTCTCCCTATATGTATGTTGTAGGGTCATATCAGTCGCATGAAATATGGTAAATATTTTCATATATATGTTATTTTAAAAAAATATATTTGATGAAAAATATTCTTCTTGAGTTGCTGATCATATTTAGTTCTTAGAGTTTTGGATTTTGATGTATAGATTTTTGTAGATCTGAGTTTTAAGTTTAGGATTTTTATGGGTTCCATGAGTTTTTCTTGGTTTTGATCTATTAAAATTTAGTGTTTTCGAAAACTAGTTGTTCCTTATGTTAGAGTATTTAATTTCGTGCAATTTGGCGTTTGTTTCACTTTATTTGGAATTCAAATAATTTTTTATGAAAAAATATTTTTAAAATTTTTGGAGCTTTGGGCCATGGCCGAACCTTCTATTGGAGAAGACAAAGTCTTCATGCAGCCAACGACCTACGCGGAGAGAGTGCTATGCGGCCCGAGAGGATTATGCGGCCTAAACTCCTTGTCGCATACTAACAGCATCCATCCATCTTGTTAGATGCATGACTGCACATTACACAAAGTGTTCTGGAGCCAATCCTTGAACTGTTTGTGTTTTCACTCGTTGAACGAATAAAAAATTTGCTAAGTCCAAGAGGGACGTTTATGCGGCAAGCAGTTTATACGGCAGGCAGTTCATGCGGCCACGAGCTATTTTTCTTGAACGCATGACTCTGAACTGTTTGGCACATCTTTTCATGATTCTTGTCTTTTCTCTCTGACATACTTTTTGGCCTGTCACATCAATCATTTTTTGTCACTTCACTGACACTTCATTTATTTACCCCTCACTCTGCACTTGCCCCATGGAGTAGACTTTACCCCGAGCATGCGAAAAGTGAGTGAATCCGGCCAGTAGGTCCATGCGGCAATTGAGTGCATGCAGTCAGTGGATGCATGTGGCAAGTGAGTCCATGCGGCCAGTGGGCGCATGCGGCCAGGAATTCTTGTGTGCATTTTGTGTTCCCTTTATTTTGTTCATTTAGTAATTTCGTTTATTGATTATTGTTGTGTACTTTCTTATGTTGATACAAGTTTATAATACCAGACAAGTTTTGCATGTAAGTTCACAAGACAAGTTTATGTACAAGTTTATAATCCTTACGACACCGTGAAAATGTTTATGTATGATAATCCATTGTATTTGGCATCGGACAATCGAGTGTGAGTATTGTCCAATGTATCACGTGTCATGAATACAATATCTCGTGAAAAGCTCGTATTCGTGCCTCGTCATTCTAGGGAGTTCTCAAGTGTCCACGACTCGAGAACTAAAAATAATTTAGTAATGAGTAAACAAGATAAGATTTACCTATATCATTGGGAGGGAAGAATATTGTACTACCGGCTACCCCGATCTCTAAGGGCCCCATGCAACATGGAACAACCCTGCTAGGCAAGGCTCCATGACTGACCAAGTTTACGCGTGCTGCATGCGACACTTACAAGACGAGTTTATATACAAGTTTATGTTACAATACAAGTTTATAAAGCAAGTTTATGATTACAAGTTTAAATTTATGCTTATAAGTTCAACTATTTATGACAAGTAACAAGTTAATATTATTGTATGGTTGAATGTACATTTAAGTTTACTAGACAAGCGTACCCTTGGCCATCCGGGTTAACTGCAATGTCGGTTGAGCAATATTCTTAAAAACATGCATTTAGAAATTAATGTCTGTGACAACCCTAGCTACTTAATCGTAGCAAGCCGTAAAGTTGTTTGGCCGTACGATGAATGATGTTACTTTCATTATAGCTCACTCTTCTAGTTTTATTTCTCTCCTGGCGCGTGGTTATGGTGCTAAGTTCTGCTCGGGTGAAGGTCTGCAACCCGGTCTTATTTGGTTTAAGGGTTGTGGTCCCGATCCAGAGTAGTTCCTATGCTCTCTTGCCGCTCGTCGCCTTACTTTATTTTTGCGCTTGTTATCAGTTCTTCTAGTATTATTCTTGAGACAAGAACATTGGTATCGTACAAGTCTCGATCAACATTTATTTCTTATATGTCTCTTTCTGCTTATGTTATGATGTGGTTGGTCTATCACATCGAGCTTATTTGTGGTACTTGTTGCTTGGGATTCTGACCCCACTGGCTTTTCATATCCAAGTTACCCCGAAGAGAACCAGGATCCACCGCGCTTCCAACAAGATGGCTCGCACTCGTAGGACTGCGGTCGAAGCTCGCGAGTGGGTTTCCTTCTTCCACCCCTCGTCTTGATTACTCTATTTTGTGGTGTTTAGCAAGGGGCAGGGTTAGGTCCTTATAATTTTTGAGACTGCGGTCAACATGATATATATACTATACCATGGCTGGTATATTTGATCATGTATTATTATACTCTGCTAGGTATTCACTAGCTTCATGATCATATGTGACATATAATTTGGGACGTCTCCTTACTTTCATCTATGATATACTCTTGTATTTGTATTGCTGGATTGAGATAATATGATTTGTCGGCCTTAGGACTGACGTCATAGCTTGCTAGAGTTCACACATCTGTCTTCTAGACACCTTAACACATTGCGGCTTATTTCGGTATTCTGTAAGGTAAGGTTTGCCATGTCAGTTTCTGTATTTATCCAGTATTCTAGGAGCGGGACGTGACACATTGTAATCCATTTTCATTATTTCGAGTAATTACGTTTTCGCATTTTGTTTCCAACAACAGCATAACTTGATTATTTTTTGTTTTTTTTGATATTTTCGGTGATACTGTTGCATGCCATTTGTGCCCACTGTCCCACACATCTTCCGTGATTTGATCTCGAGAACGTCCGTCTAGCTAGGAAGGTTATACCTCTTCTCGATATTGACCACTAAAGCCAGTTGAGTTCGATCATGGTCATATAATTGAGATGTCATTTATATTAAATGCTTGTGGAGGGCATTTGCCTGGTTAGATGGGAAGTGTAGAAGTGTTTAAAAAGTTTAATTCACCAAAGCAGACATTTTCTTTTGTGAATCATAATTCTCTTTCCCAAAAAAAATTCTCAAAGAAGAAATTAATTTATTATTTGTACGCAAACATACCATACCATATCATATGCATTAAAAATTAATTTATTAATATTTTTGGTTAATGAAGCTTGACTGGTTAAATAAACATGAAATATATGGGCAATGACTAGCTTGATTATGTACAAGAAGAGGTAGGTGCGACTCAGGGCAGCTCAACCGCCGTGCTAGGATCTCCCAAAACCAAAACCGCCTTGGCCGAAGGGGCGGGGAAGTTCTCGTAACCATGGACGGACCTCTCGAACGTCTCCCCGTCTCCCCACACGGCGTAGGCGTCCTCTCCGTGGATCGCGTCGTCGCCGACCAGCAGCTTCTCCTCGCTCAGCCTCAGCGGGACGACGAGCCTGACGACAAGACAGATCGCGGTGGTGAGGACGGCGTTGACGAGAAGGACGAAGGCGATGCCGGCGACCTGGATGCCCAGCTGGCGGAATCCCGCCGCGGCCCGCCCGTCCTTGATGGCGTAGGCGAGCCCGACGTAGCGGGGGTCGTCCCCGAAGAAGAGTTTGCAGAGCTTGGGGTCGGCCAGGACGCCGGTGACCAGGCCGCCGAGAGTGCCGGCGACTCCGTGGGTGTGGAACACGGCGAGGGTGTCGTCGATCTTCTTCAGGAACCCGATCTTCCTGTGGAGGACCATCATGGAGTACCACGGGATGCTTCCTGATAGAACGCCCATTAGGAGTGCAGCCCACCCTTGCACTAGTCCTGCCAAACCACCCAGCAAGCTATTATGTTTATTCCGTTTTGTTTCATAGGGATAAATCTACGTTCTAAAAATTCAAAACCGAATTCCAATCAAACTCAACCCAACCCTATATATATATATTATTTATTTTGAGATGCAATATAATTTAATTTTTTTAATAATATTATAGATTTTCTTTAGCGCGTGTAGTGCACGTTACTAAGTAAACAATAACTGCCGACCGGTGGTGGTGGAGTCTGCGTATGTACCTGCTGCAGGAGTAATGCACACGAGGCCGGTGATCATGCCCTGGACCGCACCGATCACGGATGGCTTCGAGAAGAAGATCATGTCGAGACAGAGCCAGACGAGGAGGCTGGTGGCGGTGCAGAGGTGCGTGTTCACCACGGCCATGGACGCGTCCAGGTTCGCAGCATAAGGAGCGCCTCCGTTGAACCCGGTCCAACCCATCCACAGCAACCCGGCTCCGGTCAGTGTCAGCAGGATGTTGTTCGGCGGAAACCTCTCCCTGTCCTTTTTTATTCTTGGCCCAACCTGCATTATTAATCATGATATTTATTGCTAATGTATATCAATAAAAAAAAAGGATTTCGATATCAAGATCATGAAAATAAAAGGAAAAAGAAACAACATATTCCCATTTATATGAAAATTTTCAACCTATATCAATAAAATTGTAGGTAAATTAATCATATATGCAAACAATTACTTATGATAATAGTCATAATTGTAGAATATATATTCATTGCATTAGTCTTTAAGAAACCTAATACATGAAAACCAAAGGAACATAATGCAATTTATTAATAGATCAGAAGGAAAATCAAACGAAAATATTCATAATGTTAACTTATAAACTAAAATTAGACAATCATAATGTTAAATTAAACAAAAACTTAAATGAAGGGAAAAAAGAAAAGAAAAAATTATACCCAATATGCAGCAGTGAATCCCGACACGCCGGACGCGAGGTGGATGACGTATCCGCCGGCGAAATCCATGACCCCGGCCTTGAACAAGAACCCCTTGGGGCTCCACACGCTGAAGGCGCCGACCGTGTACGAGAACGTCAGCCACAAGGGCGCGAACAGCATCCAAGCCCTGAAGTCCATCCTCCCGAGCAGCGCCCCCGCTATAAGCACCACGGTTATGGCGGCGAAGACGAACTGGAAGTAGACGAGCGTCGCGGCCGGGTACGACCCCGCGAAGCCCTGCGACGTCAGGTACTCGTCGCCGAGCGCGACGAGGCTGGGCCGGCCCACGAAGGGGAGGAGGGTCGACTCGCCGAAGGACATCTGGTAGGCCCACCCCATCCAGCACACCATGGCGACGGCGAAGGCGTAGAAGGCCATGAAGGCCGAGTTGACGGCCCACTTCTTCTTCACCACGCTGCCGTAGAGGATCACCAGGCCCGGCATCGTCTGGAGGCCCACGAACGTCGCGGCGGCCAGCTGCCACGAGTTGTCGCCATTGCTCAGCCACTCCGGTGTCGCCGTCGTCGACATCTTTCTTTCTTGTTGATCCTATCAAAGGAGGAAGAGAGATTGTGACAACTTGTGTTAGGGTTGAGGGGTTTTTCAAGGCTATATATAGGAAAAAGGAAGAGATTCGCGGAATCAGTAATCGATGGGAATTTTTACCGGAAAAGAAGGATTGGGACGCGCAAGTATATGGAGGAGACCGTGTAGCTAATGCTTTCGATGGTTGCCACGTGTGTATTTGGTTGGTTTGGTTGAACGAGTATTTGGTAATTAAACTGGCAATTGGCGATCTAATCCGGGTTGATTGAATCTACACGAGTCCTTGTAGGAGTAGCTGACAGTTTATCAACAGCTTTCCGGTACTAACGAGGATTACTAATTTAGGCTCTGGCTTGTTGGAGTAGGGAGGAGATCTGAATTTACTATTTCTTTAATCATGTACTCTCTCCCATGTACAGATAGATTCTATCAATTTATATTTTAATATTTTTAACCATATACTTTTTCACATGTAGAAGTAGATTCCACCAATTATATAAATTAGTGGAATCCATCTCTACATGTGAGAAAGACATGATTGGAGATATTGAAATGGTAACAGCAGATTCCAACCCGTTGGAGTAGGAGTGAGTATTATTCGGTTTTGAACCGAAAACGAACCTA
Organism: Iris macrosiphon; assembly: GCA_036927795.1. NCBI lineage: Eukaryota > Viridiplantae > Streptophyta > Magnoliopsida > Asparagales > Iridaceae > Iris > Iris macrosiphon. The sequence goes on from JAYESA010000009.1 coordinate 5,300,109, forward strand.
ACTGAACCGAACCGAAAAAAGAGATTCAATGCGGTACGAAAAACATTCGGTTCGGTTTCGGTTTTTAAAATACTAAACTTATTTATTCGGTTTCGGTCAAAAACCGAAAACTAAATAAGACTTGTTCAATTATGTATATATTTTTAATTTTATACATATTTTGTGATTAAGAATGAATTTATTTTGAAAACAACAATTATATATATATATATATATATATATATATATATATATATAATATTTTGAAGTCTTGATAATTTAACAACTAGTTCAACTTTAGATGCAAGTCTGAAATACAACAAATGTGTTTTAGTAGTTTAGGATATTAACTTTTGAATATTTGAGAATATAAAGTTGAAATTTAGCCAAAACAGAATAACTACATGCAAACCCTGGTTCTTACGGATATCGGGTCCACTTTTTCAAGTCCAAAACCTAAATTTCAAAGGCTTTTGATAAGGGCACTGCCAAATTTACTTGGGGCTAGCCCAGGATTGGGGCTAGCCCACTAAAGAGGAACTTTTACTTATACTAACCCAACATTTTACTCATACTAGCCCACTATTTCCAAACCCTCCCAAACCCTCCCCACCCGACCGGAGCCCTCTCCCCTCCCGCCGTCCTCCTCCGCCTCCTCCCCCGTCCTCCACCGCAGCCTCCCGTCGCCGTGCCTCCCGTCGTCGTCGCCGTAAAAACCAAAAAAGAAAATGAAAAAAATAGAAGAACTGTCAAATTTTGACATATATGTTGATTTTTAGGACTGTCAAAATTTTGACAGTCCTACCAATTGGAAGGACTGTCAACATTTTGACAGTCCTAAAATTGTATGTTGAATTTTTAGGACTGTCAAAATTTTGACAGTCCTACAAATTGGTTGGACTGTCAAAATTTTGACAGTCCTTCCCATTGGTAGGACTGTCAAAATTTTGACAGTCCTAATTTTTTTTTTCTGTTAATTTATTTTTGTTAATTTTTGGGGGGGCCAATTTCAAAATATCCTTAAAATTTCTATCCTAAAAATTTGTTAAAGTATTTTGTTATTTAAAATAGTAAATTTATTATTGGTACATTAAATATTTTGTAAAAAAAAAAAAATTTTACCAAAAGTAAAATTTGGAGGTCGAAACATCGTTTTTTTACGATTCTAAAAATTTGGGAAGTCCGTCAAACGATGAAACGGTTTATCCCGAAGTACTTTTCCATACGGTCATTTTGGCTCAAACTGGAGCTTGTTTCGATCTCCCAGTCAAAAGTTATGATACTTTAAAGTTTTATATTTTATATTTTTGTCTGTAATATGTACGTCTTACTTCGGATGAAAATTCTCTCTACACGAATTGTGCTACTCTCGTCGAAAACATACAAATAGACCTATTGTGTGACCAAAAACGATTTGAAAACAAATAGTTATGGCCGTTTGAAGTCTGATCGACGGCAGACGTAATATTCGTACGGTAGATTTTTTTTTTTGGTTCAATGATAACATATTTTATTTTGGATATTAAACTAAATAAAAAAAATCAAAATCCAAAACTAACTAAATAGAAATAAACTTAAAAAAAATCCTGACAATTAAAATGAGGACTGTCAAAATTTTGACAGTCCTCATTGTTTGTGGGACTGTCAAAATCCTGACAGTCCTAGTTTTATATAAAATTTTCAGTGGGTTAAAATTAGGACTGTCAAAATTTTGACAGTCCACATAACTTGTGGGACTGTCAAAATTATGACAGTCCTAACAATTTGTAGGACTGTCAAAATTTTGACAGTCCCACAAGCTATGTGGACTGTCAAAATTTTGACAGTCCTGATTATAACAATTTGGGCTAGCCCCAAATGAGGACTGTCAAAATTTTGACAGTCCTGATAATAACAATTTGGGCTAGCCCCAAATGAGGACTGTCAAAATTTTGACAGTCCTCATTTCTTGTGGGACTGTCAAAATCCTGACAGTCCTAGTTTTATATAAAATTTTCAGTGGGTTAAAATTAGGACTGTCAAAATTTTGACAGTCCACATAACTTGTGGGACTGTCAAAATTATGACAGTCCTAACAATTTGTAGGACTGTCAAAATTTTGACAGTCCTTCCAAGTGGTAGGACTGTCAAAATTTTGACAGTCCTGATTATAACAATTTGGGCTAGCCCCAAGTAACTTTGGGAAACTTGTAATTTTGGAAAATGGGACTGTCAAAATTTTGACAGTCCTTCCAAGTGGTAGGACTGTCAAAATTTTGACAGTCCTGATTATAACAGTGGGCTAGCCCCGAGTAACTTTCATGATGGCAAACTTGTAATTTTTTCTAAATTTTCAATGGACTAGCCCCGAGTAAAATGTGTAGTGCCCTTATCAAAAGCCATTTCAAAACAGCCGAATCGGGTTATCGGGTTATACACATGCCTATAAGCACGACAGGAGAAAAAAATAAAGGAAAAAGAAAAAAACGGTTTTTTTCATTTAAAGTAATAAAAAATTAAATATTTATACAAAACGGGAAAAGTTTTGGGTATTTGCGGAGGGGGGGACCACTCGCCAAGTCAGTTGGCGAGGTGCTGAGTTGGCGAGCATCTCGCCAACTGAGTTGGAGGGGCGCTCACCTCGAGAGGCCGCTCGCCAACTCAGTTGGCGGGCCATGCACCGTTGGCTATCCAGCCGTTGGACAACGGCTCCATCCAACGGCTCCCTCCAACCCCTATAAACACCCCCACCCCCCCCCCCCCCAAACACTCCTCACACAACACATTCTCCTTCTCCTCCTCCTCCTCCTCCTCCTCATATTTTCGCAGCTTTCTCCTCCTATTTTTACAGCTTCCTCCTCCTGTTTTCTGTAGCAAAAGTTCTCAACCGTCATGGATCGTAGCGTAAGAATTGTATGCTCGCACGGCGGTAAAGTAAATGGGTTAAATTACGAAGGAGGAGAAAGTATAATTTTTTCAACTTACCCGAATATTAGTTTTGAAAATATACGTAATCATATTATTGAACGTTGTTCTATTAATTATGATTTTATTCTGAAGTCTATTTTCTGTTCTAATTGTTTTTTGATAGATAGTGAAGATGCATGGAATTATATTCTTGAGATTAATTCACAATCACGATATATAAAAATATTTGTTATTAAAGTAGCAGCTACCTTAGATAGTAGAAATAATGAATATTTTTCTGAATATCAGCATGTTAGTTCGGGTGCTAGTTCTTCTCAACAAATAGTTTCATTTATCCAAGAAGGTCATTCATCATCAGATGAATCTAACCATGATGATGATAGTGACAACGACGATGAAAATAGTGATGATTTAGTTGAAAATATAGATTATACGGTAGATGATGATGTTGTAAAAGCTATCACTGATGAATTATTTAAGGGACAATCATTTCCTAGTCGTTCTCACTTTAGAAGCTTTATAAGTAATTTAGCAATTAAATATAATTTTAGTTGTTCAGCTAGTCTTATGAATAATGCTCGTGGAATTATTTATAGTTGTGATCAACCGAATTGTAATTGGAGAGTATATGTCAAATCTATTGGAAATGGCGATATAGTTAAAGTTAGTACATTAGAAAATTATCATTCTTGTTTAGGAAGACTTAGTATAGGACGTCATCGACTAGCTACCGCTTCATGGATTAAGACCATGATAATTGACATTATTAGAGATAACCAGTCATACAGTCCATCACAAATTGTTAAAGATATATATAGGGAGCACCGTATACATGTTAGTTATTCCAAAGCATGGAGAGCCCGAGAGACAGCACTAGCTGAAATTAATGGTAGTTATGATGAGGCATACGCTAGTCTTGAGGAGTATTGTTATAGAATTATGGAGACAAATCCAGGTAGTACATGTTTTATTAAAACTACCGAAAACAATAGCTTCCAACGAATTTTTATTTGTTTTAAGTCATGTATTGATGGATTTTTAAGTGGATGTTTACCAATTATTAGTACTGATGCTACATTTCTTTCGTCTAAATATCAAGGTATCTTATTTATTGCTTGTGCTCACGATCCTAACTATCAATTATATCCTATAGCTTATGCTGTTGCTGAATGTGAGAATAGTGATTCTTGGTCTTGGTTTTTAAATTCTCTTAAAATATCTTTTGAAAGTTGTTTTAATGATTGGAGTACAATTTCATTTATATCTGACAAGCAAAAGGGTTTAATAAATGCTGTTCGTGCTATTTTTCCTGCATCTGCTCATTTTTTTGTATTCAACATTTTAAACAAAACATGAAAAAAGTTACAAAAGAACCAGTATTTCAACGCTTGTTAGACTCGCTGGCTAGATCATGTTTTTTAAACCTTCATAATAATTATGAACACATAGTACACATATCTGGTAAGGATCACCCAGAACATGGGATATATAATTTTATAGTAGATCTCTTGCATGATATTAGAAATGATATGAAACACATAATACAAAAATTACAGAATATAGACCTAAAAAACCCTAGCGGATTCGGAGATAGGCACAATCAAAACCCTAAAACGGCCCATTGGAATATTAATATGATGAGGTATTCGTCAAAAGAGGATAATAAGATTAATATTAATGATATTAATGAAGAACACTACCGTAATTTTCTTAAACTACAAAGCCAAGAACTTCTTGGTGAAATTGACGAACAAACTGTTTACGCTTTCTATGAAAAATATTCAGAAGCCATTGACTTCTTTAAATGGAAATATAGCATAGATAGTGATTCAGATGAAGAGACCATTTATATTTTAAACAATGAAGAAATAGGAAGTACTAGTGGTGGAGGTATGACCCTAGAAGGAATACCCACCGAAGACGTAGGATCTATTGGACCTCCCCCTGAAAGCCTTATGCCAACCAGTGCTATAGTTCCATACACCAAAAACCAACCTAAAAGTAGAAAAGATTGGGTTAGATATTTTTTGACAAAGAATTATTAGCAGTTAAACTAGCTATAAAAAGTCTAAAAATCTATATCTTGTATAGACATTTTTTGATTGAGACTGACAATAAATCAGTAAAACAATTCTTGAAGAAAAAAACTATTAACAATCCCGAAGAAAACCTTCGACGAATTAGAATTGCAATGTATCTGGAAATATTTAATTATGATGTCAACTATATTCCAGGATATACTAATTTTCTTGTTGATACTCTTACCAGGTTATGATAAATGGAAGACGAAGATTTCTATAAGAAATTTCGTGACCTCTTCCGAGAAATGAAGAGGCAGGGCGAATTTACTGAGGTGGCCCCCAAAAAGGCCAAAGATAACAACATAGCAGAATCATCAGGGGTTGAACAAACCCAAGAGGCTACCAGCCAAGTTTTCCAAGTCTCCCCAAAGGCGAATAGCCAAATTGGGGCGAATAGCCCTTCTCAGGCAAACAGCCAAAAATATCAGGTGAATAACCAGAATACCCTCCAGGCGAATAGCCAAAATGCGAACAGCCAATTCAGTAAAGGGAAAAACGTACTAGGAGCCATTCCTAGGCCCATGTTTTTACCTACAAGGCCTATAGTCCCACCAGCACAGTTCTCGGGACCTCCTAGGCCACTAATGACACCCGCGCAATTTTCAGATATCGTAATAAAAAATTGGTATAATACAGACATGGAAAACAAAGATAAAGCAGTTTGGAAAAGGTTTAATGGCTGCTTTCGGGCCTTTCAGTCCCGCGACATAAAGGGAGCTAGTTACTGGCTGACCCAAATTGAAAGAACGTTGCTAGCCGAAAGGCAGAAGAATGCAATGTTGGAAAAAAGGATAATGGAGACTCAGCAGCACATCTCAAAAATGATGACCTTCTCGTCCACCTCCAGATCTCGGGCACTCTCCCTCAGAGAGAAGGATCTCTTCACCGGCACTTCCTCTGAACAAAAGGAGCTCAAAGAAATCTTTTCCCAGATACGAACCAATGATCTGGTTAACTTTCGGATGGCGGATGTCCTCGAACTGCTCAAGACACTCGGAATCAACTCCCCAAAACTCGAGGAGTTCAATGCCGAAGTAACTGTCCAAGAGATGCCCGCCATGCACCAGCAGCAACTACTGGACGATTCCAGACTTATTCTCTTTTTCAAGAAGCTCGAAGACACTGAAATTGTCAACCTCTTCCAGAATGAAGAACTTATTCTCAACATAAACAGGCGACCTCGTATTCTTGCCTGTTTCCGTGAAATCCAGAAATTCAAACCCCATATCAAAAAGGGTTACATGAATACCATCTTCGAAGATGACTACCGGGACTGTCTTCCGGAGATCTGCATCAAGGCGGCACTCTCTCACGCCACCAAATTCCAGACCATTTTCCGATTCAAGGTTTGGAGTATTTGGGTCTTTATCATCGTTACCATCTTCTCCTATGAAGTCGGCTAACATGAGACCTAATAATTTAGCTAAAGCATCTTGAGGATCTTCGGTTGCTCTAATTTCATCTCCCTTTTCTTTATTAGTAGTTTCAAGGCTGACTAACCAGGCTCTAGCGCTTCCCTTCCAAAAACTTGTTGCATAATGTATCCATTGGGCAGTATTAATATTCCCTGGTAAATGATATATCATTCCTCCTACTTGTTGTGACCATTCACCAGTATATTCTTTTATTTTTTTATGTGGAATATCGTCTATATTGAAAATGAGTCCATCTGTATGTCTAGAGTCACTGGCTTTATGATATCTAACCCAATCTTTTCTACTTTTAGGTTGGTTTTTGGTGTATAGAACTATAGCACTGGTTGGCATAAGGCTTTCAGGGGGAGGTCCAATAGATCCTACGTCTTCGGTGGGTATTCCTTCTAGGGTCATACCTCCACCACTAGTACTTCCTATTTCTTCATTGTTTAAAATATGAATGGTCTCTTCATCTGAATCACTATCTATGCTATATTTCCATTTAAAGAAGTCAATGGCTTCTGAATATTTTTCATAGAAAGCGTAAACAGTTTGTTCGTCAATTTCACCAAGAAGTTCTTGGCTTTGTAGTTTAAGAAAATTACGGTAGTGTTCTTCATTAATATCATTAATATTAATCTTATTATCCTCTTTTGACGAATACCTCATCATATTAATATTCCAATGGGCCGTTTTAGGGTTTTGATTGTGCCTATCTCCGAATCCGCTAGGGTTTTTTAGGTCTATATTCTGTTATTTTTGTATTATGTGTTTCATATCATTTCTAATATCATGCAAGAGATCTACTATAAAATTATATATCCCATGTTCTGGGTGATCCTTACCAGACATGTGTACTATGTGTTCATAATTATTATGAAGGTTTAAAAAACATTGGTGTGTGTCTGCATAAATAAGTTCTGAAAAAGGTTGTTCGTTGCTCATTTGTAATGGTAGTTCTTGAATATGATCTACATGTGGTAAAAAGATTTTTCTTAAATATATTTTAGTAATTCTGTGCCTTTTATCTGTTTTGACCCACAATTCTGCGGCTAGACCCAGTACCCCCATTGCTTGGACAAATTTTATCCAAGCACACCGTGGTTTTATGGCGGGTGGAGTAGCTTCTTTCACACACAAACTCAGAATTTTATTCACAAGAACATAGAAGAGATTTACTGTCACTACCACATTTTAGGAAGAAGGGTATTTTAGTAATTTCCTATTTAAATAAATATTGTGCATGGTAAATAATTTTTGTTGTATTATTTAATTTTTGTTGGATGTTATTTAATTATTTTGGACTTATTTTAGTAGACCCAACTAGTTTAGTTTGGACCCATGGACCAACATGAATTAAATAGTTAGATTTGGCCCATTTAGAAAGCCCATAGTTAAGGAGATGGATTAAATTAATTAAGTGATTAGACTAGAAGCTTTCTTCCTTAATTATTTCTTCATGAGAGGCCCCAAGGGGTACATTGGACATTTTATAATTGCTTGGGGAAGGGGTAAGGCCGGCCTATATTAGAGGGGGGGAAATTCTCTCTCCTCTCATTCTCATTTCCAAATCTAGATCTAAAATTTCCCACTCCCAAATTCCTTTCATTCCCATTCCAATTTCCCACCAAATTCATCCCAAATTCTTCTCAATTCACCATTAGAAAGTTGAGAAGCAAGGATCTAGAAGGAGGAAGAAAGGATCTACAAAGAGGAGCAAGGATCTACAATTTGGAAGCAAGTTTATCTCAATTGGAGGTTTCATTGGAAATCCATCTCCCAATAGGTATAATTCAGTTTTTTTCATTAAAATAGCTTCTAAATCTGAGATTTAATCATGTAAAATCAACTCATATGTATGTACTACCCATAGGACTTTGTTTTGTGTTCATAGGAGACCCATGGAGAAAGTTATGGTACTTTTTGTGTCAATTTTGTTGGAATTCCGAATTTACATTTTGTTGTGTGTGTCAATTGATCCTATAGATCAATTGGGCATGTGCTTATGTGTTTGGGGCTTGTGTCGTGTCCATATTTGGGTACATGTGGTTCGTATCCCAACTATTTGGTGATAAGTGTCATTTTGGGAATTTTTCCTCCGACACGGGGCTTTGTACATGTCGTATTTTGACACGGACACATAGATCTACTTTTGACACTTTGATTTGTTCATAAATATTATTTGTGACATGTTTGTGTCCTTCGGGGTGCAATTGGTTGTGTGTTGGACTCGTGTCACATGCGTATCCTAGATCTAGTGGGATACGGTGTGATACTCTCCAATTTGGTGTGTTTATGTGTAGATCTAATTATTTATGCTTTAAATTCTTCATTTATAATTAGTAAATATATATAGATATTATATATTATTTTAGTGTATTTATTATGGTATTTATTGTAGTATAGATCTATAGATATTTCTATGTGTTCTAAAGTAGTGTATAAATATATGTATGTAGCTTTCTTGCATACAATTATATATGTACTTATGTTAATAAAATAATTTATACATAAATGTTTTATAAAATATATTTATGTGTTTAAATGTGTAATTATATTATTTATAATTATTATATAATTATTTGTATATTAATGAATATATTTTTATGTGTGCTTCTAGCCATGTAAAATACATACATTAATATGTGCATGTGTTATGTAACTATTGATATTTAATTGTGTAAGTTTATATGTATATATATATATATATATATATATATAGTTATTAAATTGTTTTATATATATATATATATATATATATATATATATATATATATATATATATATATATATATATATATATATATATGTATTTTGATTTATATATCTTATATATATATGTGCTTTTGTGAGGTATAATACTAGTAATAATATATTATTTTATTTGTATAAATATTGGTTTGTATATACATTATTTAGAGTGTGCATTAATTGTATTATTAGTATACTTTGTGTGGGTACCAATTGGGATCTAATTTTGATTCCTAAATTGTTGTATTTTATTTCTATATTATTTATATAGATTTCTTGTGAGGTTGACCTTGGTTTGACCATGTTTGACTTTAGTTGGCTTTAGAGTTGACCATAGTTGACTTTTAACTTAGAATTGATTTATTGACCTAGAAGTTGACTAGTTTGACTTGTTCTCTTTCCGGGACCTTGTTTTAATGTGGTATTCCATATCTAGGTCTTCGAGGCACCGAGTCAGACATCTGTGAGACTTTTCATTGGACTTCAGGCGAGTACATTCTCTGATAGTTTCTCATTTATGATATCCTCTATGTTCGTTGTATTTAGTGTAGATATACATGTTTCTCTTGACACTATGGTTACACGGATTGGTATATCCGGATCTCGTCATGGGATATTATTCCTTGGTATATGGTGTATATGGTGCAAGTATTGTTTTATTGGTTATCTTGTACATGTACAGACACCGATTTTCGGGAGGAGTCGCTCTCTTCTTGGGGAATCTAGTGCCATAGCATACCGTGGTTGGATCTATTATACTAATTGGGGGTGGGGAGTATTAGTATAGATATGTGATCAAATCCCTATTGAATAAAGTATTGGTAAGCGAATAGTATTGATCATGCACCGCACGTATGATTAGCCAGGCCGCATTGTATCTTGCCCAAGCCGATCACATGTTAAGCTAGTACTCACACACTTAGTCATTAGTATTATTGTTTCATTGGCATATTGTTCATTATTGTATTTCTTTCCAGTATTTTCTTATTGTCTATATATCTCTTGTATCTATTGTGCATCTTGTTTATCCACAGCTATTTACTGTTACATAGTTTTTATCATGGATTAGAACTGCTGTTAGAGATGTACTCTGCTCCTTTCCTGACTGGATATATTTTTCCAGATGACACTGAGGAGTACCCTACCTATTATGGACCCCAGGATATTGTGGGTTTAGATTCGGAGACCCTGGCTCAAGAGGGACTTATCCCAACTGAGACAGTTGACCCTGGAGTGTAGCTTTGTAGTATGATAGTATTCTTTTGTACTGGATTTGTCTCTAGCTTATTTTTGTTACTCTTCAGACTCATTGATGTATTATTTTAAACTCATGAGTTGTATGATGACTATTATATTCTTATCTGATTCGTGCTCATTCTATCTTAGTTCTGTGATTGAGTATTCTATCATTATTGGTGGTTCATTACTTTAGATAGACTATCTAGACAGCGTTCTACCGTCGATTCTGCGGCGTAGGCTGGGCGTTGTTTCCGACTAGTATCCTTACATCGGGTACGGGTCGTGACACATTTTTGGTGGTGGCCCATGCAGGTCTAGCTTCACAAGTATGTGATGTCGTGGTAGTGCGACAACTTAGTTGTACTACTGCGAGCCTGCGATAGGATATAGGATATAGGCTGAGATACTCAATCACATCTAGGAAAATTCTTTTGATTCAACTATTCTCCTTTGACATTGATACTTGATCCCTTAAACTGTCCTTTCCTTGATGTCTTACATCTTGTGCCATATTGATTCCTCATTCCGTCTTTCTATGAGACATACTCGGAGATACTTGCGGAGGCACGCAAGGTTGAGCGGGATCTGGGTTTGAAGACCAAGAGAGACCGTGATTCTTTTCTGGGGGCCAACGGCAGTACAGTATCTGCCAAACGTCCTCATTTCCAGTCCAGACCTTTCCAGCAGCCACAGCAGAACCAGACTCTAGCTAGAGCGCCTTTTCACCAGGCACCTCAGTAGCAGAGACAGTTACAGCAAGCTCCATACAATTTTTGCAAGAAGCCCGACCACATCTGGAAAGTTTGCAGGAGGAGGCTAGGAGTTTGTTTGTATTGTGGTACTGAAGGGCATCAAGCAAGGGAGTGTCCTCGTCGTGCAGTTCAGGGAGCAGCTCCAGCTCCGAGGACACAGACGAGACCACCTGCAGCACAGCCGAGGGGACCGCTTCCGACACAGCAGCAGCGTTTTGTCCAGCATCAACAGCAGGAAGGCGCTCGACAGGGACGAGCGTTTGCTATGACCGTCGAAGAGGAGGAACCCACCGGAGATGTCATCGCATGTTCTATTCTTCTTGATTCCATTCCAGCTTTAGCTTTGTTTGATAGTGGTGCTTCCCATAGTTTTGTATCTGTTTCTTTTGCTCTGAAGCATGGTTTGGTAGCTGAGTCTTTGCTTAGGACTTGCAAGATCATGACTGGGGGAGGTATTATCCTGGTTAATGATATTTGCAAGGATCGAAGAGTTACTCTGGGAGGCCGGGAGTTGAGTGCGTGTCTACTTGTAATACCACTTCCGAGCTACGACATTGTACTTGGGATGGATTGGTTGAGTAGGCACCGTGCTAGCATAGACTGTAGAGGAGGTAGAGTTTTATTTGGTTCGCCAGGAGAGCCAGAGTTCGAGTTTGCTAGAGGAGCTGCGGAGCAGGGAGAAGGCATTATTTGTGGAGCTATGGTGGAAGACAAGAAGTTGCCACATCCGTTGATAGCAGAATTCTTGGATGTGTTTCCTGAGGAATTGCCAGGATTGCCACCAGATCGAGATGTTGAATTTTCTATAGACTTGGTGCCAGGTGCAGAACCAATTTCGCAACATGTCTATAGAGTAAACAACAGCGAGCTGGTCGAGTTGAAGAAGCAGGTGGATGAATTGCAGGATAAGGGGTTTATCAGATCGAGTTCTTCACCATGGGGAGCCCCGGTATTGTTTGTACCGAAGAAGGATGGATCGGTGCGCATGTGCATTGATTACAGGGCTTTGAATAGTCTCACTATCAAGAATAAGTATCCTTTGCCACGGATTGATGATCTGTTTGATCAGTTGAGTGGTGCGAAGGTATTTTCTAAGATAGATTTGAGATCAGGCTACCATCAGGTGAAGGTGAAGCCGGAGGACATACCGAAGACTGCTTTTAGAACTCGGTATGGTCAGTTCGAGTTTATGGTGATGCCGTTTGGTTTGACTAATGCACCGGCGGTATTTATGAACTTGATGAACAAGGTATTCCACCAGTACCTTGACAAGTTCGTGGTGGTGTTCATCGACAACATACTCATATACTCGAGGACACCGGAGGAGCATGAGGAGCATTTGAGGATTGTGTTGGATGTGCTGAGGAAGGAGAAGTTGTATGGGAAGTTGTCCAAGTGTGAGTTTTTTCTGGACAAGGTAGAATTCTTGGGGCATGTTGTGACTGGTGATGGTATTTCAGTGGATCCGAAGAAGATTTCAGCAGTGGAATCTTGGAAGACTCCGAGTTCGGTAGCAGAGATCAGGAGTTTCTTGGGATTGGCAGGCTACTACAGAAAGTTTGTGCAAGATTTTTCGAGGATTGCCGAGCCGATGACCAGACTCACAAGGAAGGATGTGGAGTTTGTTTGGACGGAGGATTGCCAGGTTGCTTTTGAAGAGTTGAAGAAGAGGTTGACGTCTGCTCCTATTTTGACGTTGCCATCAGGGTCCAGAGGTTTTACTATTTATAGTGATGCATCGGGGAAGGGTTTAGGTTGTGTTCTTCAGCAGCATGGAAAAGTGATTGCCTATGCATCCAGGCAATTGCATCCTCATGAAAAGAACTATCCTACCCATGATTTGGAGTTGGCAGCTGTCATATTCGCCCTGAAGTTGTGGAAACATTATTTGTACGGAGAGCGTGTGGAGATCTTCACAGACCACAAAAGCTTGAAGTACGTTTTCACGCAGAAGGAGTTGAACATGAGGCAGCGTCGGTGGTTGGAACTGATGAAGGATTTTGATATCTCTTTACAATATCATCCTGGGAAAGCCAATGTAGTTGCTGATGCTTTGAGCAGGTATCCGGTAGCTATGTTCTTAACGCAGGATCAATATTTGTTGGAGGACTTGGAGAGCTTGGGCATTGAGGTGATTGTTCCTGGGTGTGCTATGCAGATGTGGGGATTACAGATACACTCAGATTTGATGGACAGGATTAAGGCAGCACAGTATGATGACGTATCTTTGAGGAGTACCAGAGCTCAGGTGAGAGCAGGATTGGAGGATGATTTCACTATTGCAGAGGATGGATCTTTGAGGCATGGAGTTAGATTGTGTGTGCCTAGTGGGGAGTTGCGAGAGGAGGTGTTGCAGGAAGCGCATCGCTCTCAGTATTCCATACATCCAGGTGCTAACAAGATGTATCGGGATATGCGAGAGAGTGTGTGGTGGTATGGCATGAAGAGGGAAGTGGCACAGTTTGTATCCAGATGCTTAGTGTGCCAGCAGGTGAAAGCCGAGAGGCAGAGGCCAGGAGGGTTACTTCAGCTATTACCCATTCCAGAGTGGAAGTGGGAACACATTACTATGGATTTTGTGTCCGGACTTCCACGATCTCCAGGAGGGAAAGACGCAATTTGGGTCATTGTTGATAGGATTGACCAAGTCGGCCCACTTTTTGCCTTTCAAGGTGGGTTTGTCTACGGAGAAGCTGGCAGAGATGTATGTGAGGCAGATCGTTAGGATACATGGAGTTCCCGTCAGCATAGTCTCAGATCGGGATAGTCGTTTTACTTCTCATTTCTGGAGGAGTTTGCAGGAGAGTTTGGGCACTCAGCTTAAATTCAGTACTGCATATCATCCCCAGACAGATGGGCAGTCTGAGCAGACTATCCAGACTCTCGAGGATATATTGCACACTTGTGTACTAGATTTCGGGGGTTCTTGGGAGGACCATCTCCATTTGCTAGAGTTTGCTTACAACAACAGTTACCAGGCCAGTATAGAGATGTCACCTTTTGAAGCTCTATATGGTCGGAGGTGTCGTACTCCTTTGTCTTGGGACGATGTTGGAGAGAGAGTTTTGCTTGGGCCAGAGATGGTCGTGGATGCAGCGGAGAAGGTTCAGTTGATCAGAGACAGACTTCGAGTGGCGCAGGACAGACAGCGGCATTGGGCCGATAGCCATCGGAGACCTTTGGAGTTTGAGGTATAGTTTAGATTTTGTTTGTGCTTGTTCTTATTTGTTATAGATTAAGTTCTTAAGATGGTGTTTTGTTCTAGGTGGATGGTTTGGTGTTTCTGAGGATTTCTCCGACACGAGGCACGATTCGCTTCGGTGGAGGCGGAAAGCTTAGTCCGCGATTCATCGGACCTTTCACTATTCTAGAGAGGGTCGGTGCAGTTGCTTATAGACTAGACTTGCCACCTGCATTGGAGGGAGTGCACAACGTGTTTCATGTGTCGCAGTTGAGACGATACGTGGCAGATCCTAGTCATGTATTGGATCACTCAGAGATAGAGGTGGGCCCTACTCTTAGCTATCCAGAGCAGCCAGTTGAGGTTCTGGATCGGAGAGAGAAGGTGCTGAGGAACCAGACTATTCCTTTGGTACGCGTCGCATGGAGGCATCACTCTCCGGGGGAGTCTACCTGGGAGAGAGAGGATGACATGCGAGAGCGTTATCCATATTTGTTTGTACCTTGAGGTATGTTATTTTCTAGTTATGTTCTGTTCATTAGTTAATTGTGATTCTTTAGTTCTGTTCTGTGATTTTTCTGGGGGTAGTTTTCATCTTTAAATTTCGAGGACGAAATTATTTTAAGGAGGGTAGACTTGTCACTACCATATTTTAGGAAGAAGGGTATTTTAGTAATTTCCTATTTAAATAAATATTGTGCATGGTAAATAATTTTTGTTGTATTATTTAATTTTTGTTGGATGTTATTTAATTATTTTGGACTTATTTTAGTAGACCCAACTAGTTTAGTTTGGACCCATGGACCAACATGAATTAAATAGTTAGATTTGACCCATTTAGAAAGCCCATATTTAAGGAGATGGATTAAATTAATTAAGTGATTAGACTAGAAGCTTCCTTCCTTAATTATTTCTTCATGAGAGGCCCCAAGGGGTATATTGGACATTTTATAATTGCTTGGGGAAGGGGTAAGGCCGGCCTATATTAGAGGGGGGGGAATTCTCTCTCCTCTCATTCTCATTTCCAAATCTAGATCTAAAATTTCCCGCTCCCAAATTCCTTTCATTCCTATTCCAATTCTCCACCAAATTCATCCCAAATTCTTCTCAATTTACCATTAGAAAGTTGAGAAGCAAGGATCTAGAAGGAGGAAGAAAGGATCTACAAAGAGGAGCAAGGATCTACAATTTGGAAGCAAGTTTATCTCAATTGGAGGTTTCATTGGGAATCCATCTCCCAATAGGTATAATTCAGTTTTTTTCATTAAAATAGCTTCTAAATCTGAGATTTAATCATGTAAAATCAACTTATATGTATGTACTACCCATAGGACTTTGTTTTGTGTTCATAGGAGACCCATGGAGAAAGTTATGGTACTTTTTGTGTCAATTTTGTTGGAATTCCGAATTTATATTTTGTTGTGTGTGTCAATTGATCCTATAGATCAATTGGGCTTGTGCTTATGTGTTTGGGGCTTGTGTCGTATCCATATTTGGGTACATGTGGTTCGTATCCCAACTATTTGGTGATACGTGTCATTTTGGAGATTTTTCCTCCGACACGGGGCTTTGTACATGTCGTATTTTGACACGGACACATAGATCTACTTTTGAAACTTTGATTTGTTCATAAATATTATTTGTGCCATGTTTGTGTCCTTCGGGGTGCAATTGGTTGTGTTGGACTCGTGTCACATGCGTATCCTAGATCTAGTGGGATACAGTGTGATACTCTCCAATTTGGTGTGTTTATGTGTAGATCTAATTATTTATGCTTTAAATTCTTCATTTATAATTAGTAAATATATATAGATATTATATATTATTTTAGTGTATTTATTATGATATTTATTGTAGTATAGATCTATAGATATTTCTATGTGTTCTAAAGTGGTGTATAAATATATGTATGTAGCTTTCTTGCATACAATTATATATGTACTTATGTTAATAAAATAATTTATACATAAATGTTTTATAAAATATATTTATGTGTTTAAATGTATAATTATATTATTTATAATTATTATATAATTATTTGTATATTAATGAATATATTTTTATGTGTGCTTCTAGCCATGTAAAATACATACATTAATATGTGCATGTGTTATGTAACTATTGATATTTAATTGTGTAAGTTTATATGTATATATATATATATATATAAGTATATAGTTATTAAATTGTTTTATATATATATATATATATGTATTTTAATTTATATATCTTATATATATATGTGCTTTTGTGAGGTATAATACTAGTAATAATATATTATTTTATTTGTATAAATATTGGTTTGTATATACATTATTTAGAGTGTGCATTAATTGTATTATTAGTATACTTTGTGTGGGTACCAATTGGGATCTAATTTTGATTCCTAAATTGTTGTATTTTATTTCTATATTATTTATATAGATTTCTTGTGAGGTTGACCTTGGTTTGACCATGTTTGACTTTAGTTGGCTTTAGAGTTGACCATAGTTGACTTTTAACTTAGAATTGATTTATTGACCTAGAAGTTGACTAATTTGACTTGTTCTCTTTCCGGGACCTTGTTTTAATGTGGTATTCCATATCTAGGTCTTCGAGGCACTGAGTCAGACATCTGTGAGACTTTTCATTAGACTTCAGGCGAGTACATTCTCTGATAGTTTCTCATTTATGATATCCTCTATGTTCGTTGTATCTAGTATAGATATACATGTTTCTCTTGACACTATGGTTACACGGATTGGTATATCCGGATCTCGTCATGAGATGTTATTCCTTGGTATATGGTGTATATGGTGCAAGTATTGTTTCATTAGTTATGTACAGACACCGATTTTCGGGAGGAGTCGCTCTCTTCTTGGGGAATCTAGTGCCATAGCATACCGTGGTTGGATCTATTATACCAATTGGGGGTAGGGATTATTAGTATAGATATGTGATCAAATCCCTATTGAATAAAGTATTGGTAAGCGAATAGTGTTGATCATGCACCGCACGTATGATTAGCCAGGCCGCATTGTATCTTGCCCAAGCCGATCACATGTTAAGCTAGTACTCACACACTTAGTCATTAGTATTATTGTTTCATTGGCATATTGTTCATTATTGTATTTCTTTCCAGTATTTTCTTATTGTCTATATATCTCTTGTATCTATTGTGCATCTTGTTTATCCACAGCTATTTACTGTTACATAGTTTTTATCATGGATTAGAACTGCTGTTAGAGATGTACTCTGCTCCTTTCCTGACTGGATATATTTTTCCAGATGACACTGAGGAGTACCCTACCTATTATGGACCCCAGGATATTGTGGGTTTAGATTCAGAGACCCTGGCTCAAGAGGGACTTATCCCAACTGAGACAGTTGACCCTGGAGTGTAGCTTTGTAGTATGATAGTATTCTTTTGTACTGGATTTGTCTCCAGCTTATTTTTGTTACTCTTCAGACTCATTGATGTATTATTTTAAACTCATGAGTTGTATGATGACTATTCTATTCTTATCTGATTCGTGCTCATTCTATCTTAGTTCTGTGATTGAGTATTCTATCATTATTGGTGGTTCATTACTTTAGATAGACTATCTAGACAGCGTTCTACCGCCGATTCTGCGGCGTAGGCTGGGCGTTGTTTCCGACTAGTATCTTTACATCGGGTACGGGTCGTGACATTTACAAAGGAAGAGGAGAGATGGAGAGATCACACAAGAACAGAGGGAGAGATTACAAGAGAAAGTTCACAAAGCATGCAAGCCCTCAAACTCCGATGCCCCTTCTTGCATTCAGAAGTCCTTATTTATAGCACAAAGGGTCTGAGTATGACCCATAATATCCCGTTAGGGTAACCGGCATCTGTCTTTGTTACTAATGATGACAGAACTTAGTGGGAATCTTTCAGTATGCTTTTAGGGTAGTGCGTCTTTTGATTTGTACCAAAATCCAGTAGTGGGGAGGCTCTTTTTGGTAGTGGAGTGCGTAATGATGATAATTGGTTTTGTAATGGGGAATCTTTTTGGGTAGTGGAATGGTAGTCTTTTTGGTAGTGGAGTGATAGTGAAATGTCTTTCATGGGGACGATGATCTGTCCGTTTCATCATTAGGGTTGTTGGAAAAACTTTCTTCGTGGCGAGAACTGTCAGAATGGCTGGAACTGTCATCATTAGAACTGTCTTCGTGGCGAGAACCGTCAGAGTGGCTGGAACTATTGCTGTCTCGTAGCCAAATAGGTATTTCATCGACAAAAAGTGGATTATTTCTATCATGTCTAGTGCCCATGATCTGCTCTCTATCTTCAATTAGTGACCCAATCATTACTTCTCTTTCTTCTATGGTCCTTCTCAGCTGATTAATTTGTTCTTGTAATTCCTGTCTTCTTATGATGATTGCTTCTCTAATCTGTGTTAATTGCTGTGTTAGTTGCTGCCGTTGTTGTTGTTGTCGTTGCTGTCTTCTTTGCCGTCTTTTTTGTCTTTTCGTCTTCTTTCGTCGTCCAAGTCGTCCAAGTCTTCTTAAATATCTTTTAAGAATAACTTTATAACAAACTTTTTTCATGGAATGATTGGGAGGTTCCACCATGCTTCTTGCTAAGAATTTGCATTAATCTGAATTACCTTCAGAATCAACAAGGATCCTCATAGGATCATTATTGATGAGTAAATCTTCATTTCTGGCTAGTAGGCCAATACGGCCCATAGACATATTGTTCATAAAATCCATGATTTTGGAGGGCCCGTCTTCGTTTCCAGGTAATGGCCTGAGGCGGTCCACAAGGCGGTCCACAAGGATGGTTTGTTTGGACGTAGAGATTTGGGCATTAGTCCTGGAAGCACTTCGTGCAGCCTCGAAGAATTCTGTAGCTGCCATGAGTCTCTCATGATCCTCGTCGAAGCCTTATTTTGAAAATTTAATATATTCAAAAAAGGGCTCTTCAACAAGCCTGCTCAATTCCCAGAGTTGGTAAGATGGGAATAACTTGATATACTGTCGTTCCTCCCAAATACTCCAAACCTTGAATCGGAAAATGGTCTGGAATTTGGTGGCGTGAGAGAGTGCCGCCTTGATGCAGATCTCCGGAAGACAGTCCCGGTAGTCATCTTCGAAGATGGTATTCATGTAAACCTCATGAACTAACCCCTTTTTGATATGGGGTTTGAATTTCTGGATTTCACGGAAACAGGCAAGAATACGAGGTCGCCTGTTTATGTTGAGAATAAGTTCTTCATTCTGGAAGAGGTTGACAATTTCAGTATCTTCGAGCTTCTTGAAAAAGAGAATAAGTCTGGAATCGTCCAGTAGTTGCTGCTGGTGCATGGCGAGCATCTCTTGGACAGTTACTTCGGCATTGAACTCCTCGAGTTTTGGGGAGTTGATTCCGAGTGTCTTGAGCAGTTCGAGGACATCCGCCATCCGAAAGTTAACCAGATCATTGGTTCGTATCTGGGAAAAGATTTCTTTGAGCTCCTTTTGTTCAGAGGAAGTGCCGGTGAAGAGATCCTTCTCTCTGAGGGAGAGTGCCCGAGATCTGGAGGTGGACGAGAAGGTCATCATTTTTGAGATGTGCTGCTGAGTCTCCATTATCCTTTTTTCCAATATTGCATTCTTCTGCCTTTCGGCTAGCAACGTTCTTTCAATTTGGGTCAGCCAATAACTAGCTCCCTTTATGTCGCGGGACTGAAAGGCCCGAAAGCAGCCATTAAACCTTTCCCAAACTGCTTTATCTTTGTTTTTCATGTCTGTATTATACCAATTTTTTATTACGATATCTGAAAATTGCGCGGGTGTCATTAGTGGCCTAGGAGGTCCCGAGAACTGTGCTGGTGGGACTATAGGCCTTGTAGGTAAAAACATGGGCCTAGGAATGGCTCCTAGTACGTTTTTTCCTTTACTGAATTGGCTGTTCGCATTTTGGCTATTCGCCTGGAGGGTATTCTGGTTATTCACCTGATATTTTTGGCTGTTTGCCTGAGAAGGGCTATTCGCCCGAATTTGGCTATTCGCCTTTGGGGAGACTTGGAAAACTTGGCTGGTAGCCTCTTGGGTTTGTTCAACCCCTGATGATTCTGCTATGTTGTTATCTTTGGCCTTTTTGGGGGCCACCTCAGTAAATTCGCCCTGCCTCTTCATTTCTCGGAAGAGGTCACGAAATTTCTTATAGAAATCTTCGTCTTCCATTTATCATAACCTGGTAAGGGTATCAGCAAGAAAATTAGTATATCCTGGAATATAGTTGACATCATAATTAAATATTTCCAGATACATTGCAATTCTAATTCGTCGAAGGTTTTCTTCGGGATTGTTAATAGTTTTTTTCTTCAAGAATTGTGCTACTGATTTATTGTCAGTCTCAATCAAAAAATGTCTATACAAGATATATATTTTAGACTTTTTATAGCTAGTTTAACTGCTAATAATTCTTTGTCATATGTAGCATATTTATTTGTACATTAGTAAATCTTCCTGATGCGTAAGCAACAATTTCCTTTTGCTTGGTTATTAATACTCCTGCCCAGAAGTTATCTGAAGCGTCCGTTTGTAAAACTAAAATATCATTGTCAAGTGGGAAGTAAAGAATATTTTCTGTTTTTATGGATTCTTTTATTCTAGCAATTTCCTCAACTTTCTTTTGTTCAAGGGAAATAGAGATCTTGTCTGTATTCTATTTTCTTGGTTGTTCACCAGTGTCACGCCCCAGTCCCAAAATGACGAGGGACTGAGCACGTGCGCAATGGCCAGCAGCACGCACCGATGGACAACCCAATTTAATGGATCCATCAGGGCATGCTTAAGCTGTAGTCTAGCAGTAATATGTTACAAGTCTCAGGTATTTCTAATCTCATCCACAGGGTAAACACAGATTAAATGCCAGAAATAATGCAATGGAAATAAATATGCAATATCAAATAAGGTTATCTCGGGAAACAATCCGAGAAATATTCTGTTACATTCAAGGAAAAATAGACAGGAATTGAAATGCTGAAAATGAAAATACTGTATAGCTGAAGCCGGGCTCAGGAGAAATCTTCGGCCACTACTTCGTCCTCTGTTCCTTGTTCTGCTCCAAGGAGTGCTCCGGTACCGTACACCTCTGGGTAGTTCTCTTCAGCTGTACCTGGGGACATAATCCGGATCCAGGTCCTCAGGGGACAGCAAGGTACAGAAAATACAAGCCAAAATAAACACAGTGCAGCAGATAAAATAATCATCAGGGTAAACTAAGTAACCAACTATGTGATATGCAATATGAGAGCAGCACTAGAACTCAGGCTGAAGCCACTACAAGCTCTGTGTCGGGGAGTCGGTAGCGGCAATAACTATGAACTACACTATGTTATATACTATGTTTTATAATATAATATCAGCCTGTAGTCTGTGTGTCTCTCCCCACCCAATGTAATCCCACGTCTCATGTCCACGATGCCTCATGTCCATGTCACGCACGATTATAACTAATGCAGCAAGTCTGATAGCTATGAATCAAATGTCTAAGAATGTAAAGTCTATGACATAAAACATGCATCCTATACAGAATCACCTCGAATGTCTCAGGAAGACTCTGTCTCATGAAATAGTGTCAAGTGTCCTGGGTTCTGGTGTACTTGATAGGACAAGTACGAGAATAAGGGTATCGATTGTCCATCTCTAATGACGTACCCAACACCGCGTACGGGGTTGGCACCCGACTATGATCGGACACTAAGCACGTCACTCGTATCCTAGGTTAAGCAGTTAAAACAAGTTTACATTTAATTCCACAAGAATCAAGTAAAATACTATGTCAAGAATTATTGAGATTTGGCAAGCTTTACTTGCCCACTACTGCAAAATTAAGTCCAGAAAATAATTAGCAAGCTGCAGGATTTGGCAAGGTACACTTGCCTGTGGTTCCGGCTATGTTTACGGCTCTGACTTCAGCTGGAATTGCAGACGGTACTCCGGTTGCTGAAACAAACATCACCATCAGATCCAGAAAATATCAATCAGCTAGAAACGCCTGTCCTTGGGTCCAATTTGGAGACAAGGGCAAAAACGGCAGTTTCGGGCCAAAACGGGGTCCACCGGTGGGCCCACTTTGCACCGAAAAACGCGTCAGGGTCAAAGGTCTCCAAATTTACCAAACTCAGTGTCAACAGGTCAGAAACGCGGATACGGACCCAACGGAGCTTTCAGAATTGGATTCCGATGAGCCGATCACAAAATCGCCCGTCGAGCGGGGCCTGTGGGGCCCACGACACGCGATTTCGTCAACGTTCTCAGAATCGAACCGAACTTGACCCACAGGACCAGCGTATCGCTACGAGTCCGATGGCGCAAGTTTCGTCTCGATCCGACGTGTGTACACAAAGTTAGGGTGAATTGCCGAAAGTACGGATACGGGGCGATGTCCGCGGATACGCGTTGATTTCGGTGTGCACGCACACCCGAATCAGCTTCTGCGAAATCCCACACGTCCGTATCGACGAGGCGCTCGTGTCTGTGAAGACCGCACGCGACCAAGTCATCCCGTTTGGCGGGGCGTACTCGGTTCCGGGGTGAAACAGGGTCTGGTTTTTCCTGTTTTTGGATCGCGGTGTGCGATCACCACAGGACGCGATGCCCCGAACAGTTTATCCGGACACCGAGAGGGTCATACAGGCTTCACAACGCAATTTACAGAATCGAAAACAGAGGTCCGAGGTGCAAGTTACGAGTACCTGAAGGGGACCCGAGGAACCGGGGTTTCCGTGTCCGAACCGTGTCCTGGACACGTGTCCTGGGCTGTGTCCGACTAGGGTTGGGGCTGTGTCCGCGCACTGCCGCCGTGTCCGAGGCTCTGGGGGACTGGCCGACGGTCGAGGCGACTCGGGGCGGTGCTGGCGGCGGACGGCGAGGTCTCCGGCGGCGTCGAGGGGGTCGGCCGGCAGCTCGAGCAGCGGGGAGGTGTCTGGAGGTCGGGGTCGGCTCCGCCTGGGGAGGAGGAGGAAGAGGAAGAGTGGAGGAGGGGCTCCGCCTGGGAGGGGGACGGCGCAGGGGGCTGAGGCCTGGGTCGGGGGCTCGCCGGAGGGTGGTTAGGGTTAGGGTTTCGGCGAAGTTCGGGTAGGGGAAGAGGAATGAGGGAGGAGGAGGAAGCGAGGGGGTTATTTATAGGGGCTGGGGCGAGGTTTGGCCGGGGCGTCGTGGCGGAAAGGTCGGGGGGTCGAGGCGGTCGTGGCCGGCCGGAAAACGCGGCGGGCGGCGGGTTTCTCGGGTCGTGGGGGAGTCGGGGGACAGGGGTGACGGTAATGGGTCGGGTCGGGCGCGGATCCGGGTGAGCGGACCCGCCCGACCCGCTAAGCACAGGGGCTGGGCTGGGCTGCCTAATGGGCTCGGCCCACTGGGCCGGGCCGGGCCCAAAACCGAATAAAAAATAAAATAAAATAAATAATAATAATAATAATAAAATAATTAATAAATAAATAAATAATTAAATAAATAGTTTTAGGTGTTTTAAAAATAGGTCCGGGGTCCGATAAATTCCAGAAAAATTGTCCTAAGTCCAGTTTTTCATTTTACATCCAAAAATATTATTTTCATAATATTTTAATATCATTTAATATTAATTAAAAATTATTAAATAATTAAAACCCTGTTTTTAAATTACAGAAAATTCCCAGAAAATTCCAGAAAATTGTGAAAAATCCAGTTTTTAAAATTTTGAAAAATCAGGGGGTTTACAACCAGTTACTTCTTTGTACTTGGCTTGTTCAGCCGTAAGTCTTTCTTGTAGATATTTTACCTTTGCTGATAAATTAGGAATAAATTTTCTACCATAATTAAGTAATCCCAAAAAACTCTGAAGCTCTTTAAGGGTTTTGAAGTTTTCCGGAAATTCTCTAATCTTGGTATATATATGTTCCTGCAAAAGAATTTGTCCATTTTTTATAGTTTTTCCCAAAAAATCAATTTCGTTTTTGAATAATTCTATCTTTTTTGGACTTAAAATAATTCCATTATCGAGTAGTAATTTACAAACATGCAGTAGATGTTCTTTGTGTTCCTCAGCGGTGTTTGAGAAGATAAGGATATCATCAATATAAACTACTACGAAAGGAAGATGCCCAAAAATGGAATTCATCCATTTCTGAAATATTTGTGGGGCATTTTTTAATCCAAATGGTAAGACTAACCATTCAAAATGTCCTTGTGGACAACTGAAAGCTGTTAGTTCTATAGAATTTTTATCTTCTAATTTTATTTGCCAAAAATCCGATTTAGCATCAAATTTGCTGTAATACTTAGCACCTTGAATTTGTTTGATAAGATGCTCAGCAGTAGGAATAAAATAACCATCGAATTTAGTATAACTATTTAACTTTCTGTAATTAATAACCATCCTTGCTTTTCCTCTTTTTATTTCAGCATGATTTCTTACAAGAAAAGCTGGAGAAGAATGTCTACTGAAACTTTTCTGGATAAGCTTTAATTTTAAAAGTTCACCAATTTGTTTAGAAAATTCCTCTTTGTCAGAGGGGGAAACCATAATGCTATTTACTCTGACATTGGTTGGTTTCTTTATACTGTTCCAATAGCTCTATTTTACAATATCTAGGGGCTTTATCAAAAGCTTTTAATGGTTTATCAGAAAAGAGTGGTTCTAACATTCCATAAATGGTCCTTTGTAACTTATTGTTATTGGGAAGATTGTAAGTACAGATTTTTGTATAATCAATGAGTGTGACTGGTTTTTTACCACGTTGTGCTGTATGTGTAAAGTTTGAAGCTAAGAAGACTGGAAAATGTACCCTAGGAATGGATATTCCATCAAGCTCAAATGTGTGTGTGTTGTATGGTCTATAGTGTCTTAAATTATCCATACCAATAATACAATCACTGTCAAAATCTCTGGGTAGTAATACAAAATCAAACATATAAGTGTTAGATTGTCCTTGTAAATCAGGGAAATGGACCTTAAGGTTCTTTACTTTATGGTTGACAGACACTTGTCTTCCCATAAAATCGTTTAATTTGCCTGGTTTATCAAGTTGCTGCCATAAATCCTGAGGAATAAAAATTTCCTGTAATAGGCTAGCCTCAGCTCCAGTATCAATGAGAGCATGGATAGTAAATTCATTATATCCTGATATACAAATGGTAAGTGGTATGTATATGTGTAATTGGGCCTTTACTTTTAAGTCCATGGTTCTGACCATGTTTATGTTCGAAGGAGTATCCGGGAGTTCTAACACTTCTTTCCAGGTTTCTATAGAAAGATCTATATTATCAAGAGATGTGCTTGCTATATCTAATTCTAGGGTATCTTCAATGGAAAGATTTATAGTATTATCAGCTTGGGTTTTAGCCCCTTTGTCAGGATTAAGTTTCTCAAATTTTCTAATATATTTTTCGATTACTTGTGTAGTCCTGTCCATATGTCTTAGTACAATAGTCCTATAGTTAGACCTTTTAACTTCCCGTATAATATCTCGAAATTTTCGTAAAAGATGAATCATCTTATAGGCCTGATCTATTTGACTTTCGTTATAACTAGTATGCTCCCTATACCAGTTAGTGGTTTTTGACATTTTATTGGAGTGACAAAATTCTACTTCTATCCTTTATTTGTGATAAAGGAATTTTTACTGACATTTTTTTCGATTCATTAGCACGCTGATTGTCAAGCATAGTCTTAGTTCTACCTTCTATTGGTGTGCTAATGCTCATTCTATTTTGTATATCCTGTAAAATGTTAGGTGTTAATTCAATACCAACTAGGTTGTCCATAGAATTAGATCTAGTGATATAGGGAATACTTGAAGTCGTGGCCTCCGACTCTTTTGGAGGTTGTTTTCCTCCTTCGATTCTCGTTGATATAGTATTTCCAGAGGCAATAAAGTATTCGGTTGGTATTTCTATCTTTGGTTTTAAAGATCTAATAAAAACTTTCATTTCATTATCATTCTTAAGGTGTTCTAATCTAACAAGTCTAGGCTGGATAGTTTTTCCCATTCCTACTTCAAAAAGTCTTACAAGATTTTTAGGAGTGATAGATTTGAAAGTTGGCGTATCGTTTAATGCCATACAATGTTCCCATTGTATTCCAAGTACTTTGGAACCAGGCATTAATTCAATTCCTTGGAGGCTTACCGATAGTGTACAAGTTTTTTCTATATTGTGATCATCTAAACTTATAGAAAAATCTGGGTGTATATTGATACCAAACAACCTATTAACAAGATTAGATTTTGCTCCTCCTATTATACTATTTAATGGGTTATTGATGATCCTCTCATCCATGCAAACCACTAAAATAGGTGTATCTATTCCTGTTCGGAATAATCCCGTTATTTTGAGCTGTATTAGACCTATATGTAAATATCTCATCTTGGGATATTTGGCTCTTAATTTCTCCATTTTTCTTTTGTCTAATAAACTGATAGAGGAGAAATCTTCATCCCCTTTTAATTCTATATTTCCCTGCATTCTTTCAAAAATATAGGTGTGTTTATTCAAGAATCTAGACTGAAAAGAGATTGGTTTATAAACTTCCCTTTTATCGGAATATGGTATTGCCTCTTTAAGTTTTTCAAGGTCATCATCCGTTATTTCAAATTGTTCTCCCTCGCTCTGGGGAATACTAGAATTACTAGTTTCTTCTGGGGTTAAAGTATTCATATAAATTCTAAATTCATAATAGCCGTCGTGTAATTCACTAGAGCTTGATCCAGGTGAGTTAATACTAGGTGGTTTAGGAGGGATGTCTTCTATTATAGGTAAGTCTTCATATTTGTGTATAACCAATAATCCTAAAGGATTACCCTTTTCAATGAGGTAATCTCTATCCTCAAAGGAAGTGTTTTTCATTATTATAGAAACATTATTTCTAGAAACTGGTTCAATAAAACCATAAGTAATGAATATATTTTTTGCAGCATGTAATGGTATATTATGAATAATGCCATAATAACCTAGTGGCAAGAATATTCTAATATCTAATAATATCTCCTGGGTATGATATCTTCTAATTCTGCAGCTTTTACTAGCATATATAATATATCCTGCTGATATTCCTTCCTTTTTAGGTAATCTAGTATTGTCATTTAATAGGGTTATCCTGATTGAATTTTGGGTTTTATTGATGGTAACCATGTTGATTTTTAAATATTTCAGGGATTCATTTATGTCGTCCTCAGATTGTTCATCTGTTTCGTCGGACTGCTCATCCGAATATATAGACTCTATTTCGTATATGGAAGAGGCGGAAGTATCACTATTTATATCGTTGATAGTTCCAACATTGATACCGTATTTATCTAAGTCATCTATAATTATTGTATGAACATTGTTTGGGCATTCGTTCGCGAAATGTCCTTCCTTATTACACTTGAAATATTTACAGCCCTTCCTAAATTTCTTTCGTTTAATGAATTTCTTCTTCTCATATTTATGGGGTTGCTGTTTTAAAGCTGGTTTCCACTTTTTCCTGGTAATTTTATATTTGGTCTTTCCTTTTCCTTTTTGTCTAAAGAATTTCTTCTTCTGTTTCTTCCATCCTTTGTATTCGGGTAGACATCCAAATTCGGCATTAATATCCGTATTATACTTAGAACAGCAAGAATATCCTAACCTAGATTTCTTAATAGTTCTATCCATTTGTTTTTGTGCTCTTACTTGTTCGCATACTGTTTCCATGGTTTTCATACAAGCTTTCTTGAGCATGCCCGTAGTATGGACATCATTTCTTATTTTATTATATTTTTCTTGAATAATATTATTCCAAGGATAAGGAATTTTTGTAAAAAATCCTCTAATCCAGAAATCCTTTTGTCTTGTGCTTTTTAGTCGGAATATAAAACCAATATATTTAGTAATAAATTCTTCTAGGAAACATATATCGCATAAAATCATTCTATGAAGAAGTTCCTCATAGTCTTTATCATCGTTACCATCTTCTCCTATGAAGTCGGCTAACATGAGACCTAATAATTTAGCTAAAGCATCTTGAGGATCTTCGGTTGCTCTAATTTCATCTCCCTTTTCTTTATTAGTAGTTTCAAGGCTGACTAACCAGGCTCTAGCGCTTCCCTTCCAAAAACTTGTTGCATAATGTATCCATTGGGCAGTGTTAATATTCCCTGGTAAATGATATATCATTCCTCCTACTTGTTGTGACCATTCACCAGTATATTCTTTTATTTTTTTATGTGGAATATCGTCTATATTGAAAATGAGTCCATCTGTATGTCTAAAGTCACTGGCTTTATGATATCTAACCCAATATTTTCTACTTTTAGGTTGGTTTTTGGTGTATGGAACTATAGCACTGGTTGGCATAAGGCTTTCAGGGGGAGGTCCAATAGATCCTACGTCTTCGGTGGGTATTCCTTCTAGGGTCATACCTCCACCACTAGTACTTCCTATTTCTTCATTGTTTAAAATATGAATGGTCTCTTCATCTGAATCACTATCTATGCTATATTTCCATTTAAAGAAGTCAATGGCTTCTGAATATTTTTCATAGAAAGCGTAAACAGTTTGTTCGTCAATTTCACCAAGAAGTTCTTGGCTTTGTAGTTTAAGAAAATTACGGTAGTGTTCTTCATTAATATCATTAATATTAATCTTATTATCCTCTTTTGACGAATACCTCATCATATTAATATTCCAATGGGCCGTTTTAGGGTTTTGATTGTGCCTATCTCCGAATCCGCTAGGGTTTTTTAGGTCTATATTCTGTAATTTTTGTATTATGTGTTTCATATCATTTCTAATATCATGCAAGAGATCTACTATAAAATTATATATCCCATGTTTTGGGTGATCCTTACCAGACATGTGTACTATGTGTTCATAATTATTATGAAGGTTTAAAAAACATGATCTAGCCAGCGAGTCTAACAAGCGTTGAAATACTGGTTCTTTTGTAACTTTTTTCATGTTTTG
Source organism: Iris macrosiphon (assembly GCA_036927795.1). Lineage (NCBI taxonomy): Eukaryota > Viridiplantae > Streptophyta > Magnoliopsida > Asparagales > Iridaceae > Iris > Iris macrosiphon. The sequence goes on from JAYESA010000009.1 coordinate 5,329,309, forward strand.
TTTAAAATGTTGAATACAAAAAAAATGAGCAGATGCAGGAAAAATAGCACGAACAGCATTTATTAAACCCTTTTGCTTGTCAGATATAAATGAAATTGTACTCCAATCATTAAAACAACTTTCAAAAGATATTTTAAGAGAATTTAAAAACCAAGACCAAGAATCACTATTCTCACATTCAGCAACAGCATAAGCTATAGGATATAATTGATAGTTAGGATCGTGAGCACAAGCAATAAATAAGATACCTTGATATTTAGACGAAAGAAATGTAGCATCAGTACTAATAATTGGTAAACATCCACTTAAAAATCCATCAATACATGACTTAAAATAAATAAAAATTCGTTGGAAGCTATTGTTTTCGGTAGTTTTAATAAAACATGTACTACCTGGATTTGTCTCCATAATTCTATAACAATACTCCTCAAGACTAGCGTATGCCTCATCATAACTACCATTAATTTCAGCTAGTGCTGTCTCTCGGGCTCTCCATGCTTTGGAATAACTAACATGTATACGGTGCTCCCTATATATATCTTTAACAATTTGTGATGGACTGTATGACTGGTTATCTCTAATAATGTCAATTATCATGGTCTTAATCCATGAAGCGGTAGCTAGTCGATGACGTCCTGTACTAAGTCTTCCTAAACAAGAATGATGATTTTCTAATGTACTAACTTTAACTATATCGCCATTTCCAATAGATTTGACATATACTCTCCAATTACAATTCGGTTGATCACAACTATAAATAATTCCACGAGCATTATTCATAAGACTAGCTGAACAACTAAAATTATATTTAATTGCTAAATTACTTATAAAGCTTCTAAAGTGAGAACGACTAGGAAATGATTGTCCCTTAAATAATTCATCAGTGATAGCTTTTACAACATCATCATCTACCGTATAATCTACATTTTCAACTAAATCATCACTATTTTCATCGTCGTTGTCACTATCATCATCATGGTTAGATTCATCTGATGATGAATGACCTTCTTGGATAAATGAAACTATTTGTTGAGAAGAACTAGCACCCGAACTAACATGCTGATATTCAGAAAAATATTCATTATTTCTACTATCTAAGGTAGCTGCTACTTTAATAACAAATATTTTTATATATCGTGATTGTGAATTAATCTCAAGAATATAATTCCATGCATCTTCACTATCTATCAAAAAACAATTAGAACAGAAAATAGACTTCAGAATAAAATCATAATTAATAGAACAACGTTCAATAATATGATTACGTATATTTTTAAAACTAATATTCGGGTAAGTTGAAAAAATTATACTTTCTCCTCCTTCGTAATTTAACCCATTTACTTTACCGCCGTGCGAGCATACAATTCTTACGCTACGATCCATGACGGTTGAGAACTTTTGCTACAGAAAACAGGAGGAGGAAGCTGTAAAAATAGGAGGAAAAAGCTGCGAAAATATGAAGAGGAGGAGGAGAAGGAGAATGTGTTGTGTGAGGAGTGTTTGGGGGGGGGGGGTGGGGGTGTTTATAGGGGTTGGAGGGAGCCGTTGGATGGAGCCGTTGTCCAACGGCTGGATAGCCAACGGTGCATGGCCCGCCAACTGAGTTGGCGAGCGGCCTCTCGAGGTGAGCGCCCCGCCAACTCAGTTGGCGAGATGCTCGCCAACTCAGCACCTCGCCAACTGACTTGGCGAGTGGTCCCCCCTCCGCAAATACCCAAAATTTTTCCCGTTTTGTATAAATATTTAATTTTTTATTACTTTAAATGAAAAAAACCGTTTTTTTTTTTCTTTTTCCTTCATTTTTTTCTCCTGTCGTGCTTATAGGCATGTGTATAACCCGATAACCCGATTCGGCTGTTTTGAAATGGCTTTTGATAAGGGCACTACACATTTTACTCGGGGCTAGTCCATTGAAAATTTAGAAAAAATTACAAGTTTGCCATCATGAAAGTTACTCGGGGCTAGCCCACTGTTATAATCAGGACTGTCAAAATTTTGACAGTCCTACCACTTGGAAGGACTGTCAAAATTTTGACAGTCCCATTTTCCAAAATTACAAGTTTCCCAAAGTTACTTGGGGCTAGCCCAAATTGTTATAATCAGGACTGTCAAAATTTTGACAGTCCTACCACTTGGAAGGACTGTCAAAATTTTGACAGTCCTACAAATTGTTAGGACTGTCATAATTTTGACAGTCCCACAAGTTATGTGGACTGTCAAAATTTTGACAGTCCTAATTTTAACCCACTGAAAATTTTATATAAAACTAGGACTGTCAGGATTTTGACAGTCCCACAAGAAATGAGGACTGTCAAAATTTTGACAGTCCTCATTTGGGGCTAGCCCAAATTGTTATTATCAGGACTGTCAAAATTTTGACAGTCCTTCCACTTGGAAGGACTGTCAAAATTTTGACAGTCCTCATTTGGGGCTAGCCCAAATTGTTATAATCAGGACTGTCAAAATTTTGACAGTCCACATAGCTTGTGGGACTGTCAAAATTTTGACAGTCCTACAAATTGTTAGGACTGTCATAATTTTGACAGTCCCACAAGTTATGTGGACTGTCAAAATTTTGACAGTCCCAATTTTAACCCACTGAAAATTTTATATAAAACTAGGACTGTCAGGATTTTGACAGTCCCACAAACAATGAGGACTGTCAAAATTTTGACAGTCCTCATTTTAATTGTCAGGATTTTTTTTAAGTTTATTTCTATTTAATTAGTTTTGGATTTTGATTTTTTTTATTTAGTTTAATATCCAAAATAAAATATGTTATCATTGAACCCAAAAAAAAAAATCTACCGTACGAATATTACGTCTGCCGTCGATCAGACTTCAAACGGCCATAACTATTTGTTTTCAAATCGTTTTTGGTCACACAATAGGTCTATTTGTATGTTTTCGACGAGAGTAGCACAATTCGTGTAGAGAGAATTTTCATCCGAAGTAAGACGTACATATTACAGACAAAAATATAAAATATAAAACTTTAAAGTATCATAACTTTTGACTGGGAGATCGAAACAAGCTCCAGTTTGAGCCAAAATGACCGTATGGAAAAGTACTTCGGGATAAACCGTTTCATCGTTTGACGGACTTCCCAAATTTTTAGAATCGTAAAAAAACGATGTTTCGACCTCCAAATTTTACTTTTGGTAAAAAAAATTTTTTTTTTACAAAATATTTAATGTACCAATAATAAATTTACTATTTTAAATAACAAAATACTTTAACAAATTTTTAGGATAGAAATTTTAAAGATATTTTGAAATTGGCCCCCCCAACAATTAACAAAAATAAATTAACAGAAAAAAAAAATTAGGACTGTCAAAATTTTGACAGTCCTACCAATGGGAAGGACTGTCAAAATTTTGACAGTCCAACCAATTTGTAGGACTGTCAAAATTTTGACAGTCCTAAAAATTCAACATACAATTTTAGGACTGTCAAAATTTTGACAGTCCTTCCAATTGGTAGGACTGTCAAAATTTTGACAGTCCTAAAAATCAACATATATGTCAAAATTTGACAGTTCTTCTATTTTTTTCATTTTCTTTTTTGGTTTTGACGGCGACGACGACGGGAGGCGCGGCGACGGGAGGCTGCGGTGGAGGACGGGGGAGGAGGCGGAGGAGGACGGCGGGAGGGGAGAGGGCTCCGGTCGGGTGGGGAGGGTTTGGGAGGGTTTGGAAATAGTGGGCTAGTATGAGTAAAATGTTGGGTTAGTATAAGTAAAAGTTCCTCTTTAGTGGGCTAGCCCCAATCCTGGGCTAGCCCCAAGTAAATTTGGCAGTGCCCTTATCAAAAGCCTTTGAAATTTAGGTTTTGGACTTGAAAAAGTGGACCCGATATCCGTAAGAACCAGGGTTTGCATGTAGTTATTCTGTTTTGGCTAAATTTCAACTTTATATTCTCAAATATTCAAAAGTTAATATCCTAAACTACTAAAACACATTTGTTGTATTTCAGACTTGCATCTAAAGTTGAACTAGTTGTTAAATTATCAAGACTTCAAAATATTATATATATATATATATATATATATATATATATATAATTGTTGTTTTCAAAATAAATTCATTCTTAATCACAAAATATGTATAAAATTAAAAATATATACATAATTGAACAAGTCTTATTTAGTTTTCGGTTTTTGACCGAAACCGAATAAATAAGTTTAGTATTTTAAAAACCGAAACCGAACCGAATGTTTTTCGTACCGCATTGAATCTCTTTTTTCGGTTCGGTTCAGTTAGGTTCGTTTTCGGTTCAAAACCGAATAATACTCACTCCTACTCCAACGGGTTGGAATCTGCTGTTACCATTTCAATATCTCCAATCATGTCTTTCTCACATGTAGAGATGGATTCCACTAATTTATATAATTGGTGGAATCTACTTCTACATGTGAAAAAGTATATGGTTAAAAATATTAAAATATAAATTGATAGAATCTATCTGTACATGGGAGAGAGTACATGATTAAAGAAATAGTAAATTCAGATCTCCTCCCTACTCCAACAAGCCAGAGCCTAAATTAGTAATCCTCGTTAGTACCGGAAAGCTGTTGATAAACTGTCAGCTACTCCTACAAGGACTCGTGTAGATTCAATCAATCCGGATTAGATCGCCAATTGCCAGTTTAATTACCAAATACTCGTTCAACCAAACCAACCAAATACACACGTGGCAACCATCGAAAGCATTAGCTACACGGTCTCCTCCATATACTTGCGCGTCCCAATCCTTCTTTTCCGGTAAAAATTCCCATCGATTACTGATTCCGCGAATCTCTTCCTTTTTCCTATATATAGCCTTGAAAAACCCCTCAACCCTAACACAAGTTGTCACAATCTCTCTTCCTCCTTTGATAGGATCAACAAGAAAGAAAGATGTCGACGACGGCGACACCGGAGTGGCTGAGCAATGGCGACAACTCGTGGCAGCTGGCCGCCGCGACGTTCGTGGGCCTCCAGACGATGCCGGGCCTGGTGATCCTCTACGGCAGCGTGGTGAAGAAGAAGTGGGCCGTCAACTCGGCCTTCATGGCCTTCTACGCCTTCGCCGTCGCCATGGTGTGCTGGATGGGGTGGGCCTACCAGATGTCCTTCGGCGAGTCGACCCTCCTCCCCTTCGTGGGCCGGCCCAGCCTCGTCGCGCTCGGCGACGAGTACCTGACGTCGCAGGGCTTCGCGGGGTCGTACCCGGCCGCGACGCTCGTCTACTTCCAGTTCGTCTTCGCCGCCATAACCGTGGTGCTTATAGCGGGGGCGCTGCTCGGGAGGATGGACTTCAGGGCTTGGATGCTGTTCGCGCCCTTGTGGCTGACGTTCTCGTACACGGTCGGCGCCTTCAGCGTGTGGAGCCCCAAGGGGTTCTTGTTCAAGGCCGGGGTCATGGATTTCGCCGGCGGATACGTCATCCACCTCGCGTCCGGCGTGTCGGGATTCACTGCTGCATATTGGGTATAATTTTTTCTTTTCTTTTTTCCCTTCATTTAAGTTTTTGTTTAATTTAACATTATGATTGTCTAATTTTAGTTTATAAGTTAACATTATGAATATTTTCGTTTGATTTTCCTTCTGATCTATTAATAAATTGCATTATGTTCCTTTGGTTTTCATGTATTAGGTTTCTTAAAGACTAATGCAATGAATATATATTCTACAATTATGACTATTATCATAAGTAATTGTTTGCATATATGATTAATTTACCTACAATTTTATTGATATAGGTTGAAAATTTTCATATAAATGGGAATATGTTGTTTCTTTTTCCTTTTATTTTCATGATCTTGATATCGAAATCCTTTTTTTTTATTGATATACATTAGCAATAAATATCATGATTAATAATGCAGGTTGGGCCAAGAATAAAAAAGGACAGGGAGAGGTTTCCGCCGAACAACATCCTGCTGACACTGACCGGAGCCGGGTTGCTGTGGATGGGTTGGACCGGGTTCAACGGAGGCGCTCCTTATGCTGCGAACCTGGACGCGTCCATGGCCGTGGTGAACACGCACCTCTGCACCGCCATCAGCCTCCTCGTCTGGCTCTGTCTCGACATGATCTTCTTCTCGAAGCCATCCGTGATCGGTGCGGTCCAGGGCATGATCACCGGCCTCGTGTGCATTACTCCTGCAGCAGGTACATACGCAGACTCCACCACCACCGGTCGGCAGTTATTGTTTACTTAGTAACGTGCACTACACGCGCTAAAGAAAATCTATAATATTATTAAAAAAATTAAATTATATTGCATCTCAAAATAAATAATATATATATATATATATAGGGTTGGGTTGGGTTGAGTTTGATTGGAATTCGGTTTTGAATTTTTAGAACGTAGATTTATCCCTATGAAACAAAACGGAATAAACATAACAGCTTGCTGGGTGGTTTGGCAGGACTAGTGCAAGGGTGGGCTGCACTCCTAATGGGCGTTCTATCAGGAAGCATCCCGTGGTACTCCATGATGGTCCTCCACAGGAAGATCGGGTTCCTGAAGAAGATCGACGACACCCTCGCCGTGTTCCACACCCACGGAGTCGCCGGCACTCTCGGCGGCCTGGTCACCGGCGTCCTGGCCGACCCCAAGCTCTGCAAACTCTTCTTCGGGGACGACCCCCGCTACGTCGGGCTCGCCTACGCCATCAAGGACGGGCGGGCCGCGGCGGGATTCCGCCAGCTGGGCATCCAGGTCGCCGGCATCGCCTTCGTCCTTCTCGTCAACGCCGTCCTCACCACCGCGATCTGTCTTGTCGTCAGGCTCGTCGTCCCGCTGAGGCTGAGCGAGGAGAAGCTGCTGGTCGGCGACGACGCGATCCACGGAGAGGACGCCTACGCCGTGTGGGGAGACGGGGAGACGTTCGAGAGGTCCGTCCATGGTTACGAGAACTTCCCCGCCCCTTCGGCCAAGGCGGTTTTGGTTTTGGGAGATCCTAGCACGGCGGTTGAGCTGCCCTGAGTCGCACCTACCTCTTCTTGTACATAATCAAGCTAGTCATTGCCCATATATTTCATGTTTATTTAACCAGTCAAGCTTCATTAACCAAAAATATTAATAAATTAATTTTTAATGCATATGATATGGTATGGTATGTTTGCGTACAAATAATAAATTAATTTCTTCTTTGAGAATTTTTTTTGCGTACAGAATATAGACCTAAAAAATCCTAGCGGATTCGGGGATAGGCACAATCAAAACCCTAAAATGGCCCATTGGAATATTAATATGATGAGGTATTCGTCAAAAGAGGATAATAAGATTAATATTAATGATATTAATGAAGAACACTACCGTAATTTTCTTAAACTACAAAGCCAAGAACTTCTTGGTGAAATTGACGAACAAACTGTTTACGCTTTCTATGAAAAATATTCAGAAGCCATTGACTTCTTTAAATGAAAATATAGCATAGATAGTGATTCAGATGAAGAGACCATTCATATTTTAAACAATGAAGAAATAGGGAGTACTAGTGGTGGAGGTATGACCCTAGAAGGAATACCCACCGAAGACGTAGGATCTATTGGACCTCCCCCTGAAAGCCTTATGCCAACCAGTGCTATAGTTCCATACACCAAAAACCAACCTAAAAGTAGAAAAGATTGGGTTAGATATCATAAAGCCAGTGACTCTAGACATACAGATGGACTCATTTTCAATATAGACGATATTCCACATAAAAAAATAAAAGAATATACTGGTGAATGGTCACAACAAGTAGGAGGAATGATATATCATTTACCAGGGAATATTAACACTGCCCAATGGATACATTATGCAACAAGTTTTTGGAAGGGAAGCGCTAGAGCCTGGTTAGTCAGCCTTGAAACTACTAATAAAGAAAAGGGAGATGAAATTAGAGCAACCGAAGATCCTCAAGATGCTTTAGCTAAATTATTAGGTCTCATGTTAGCCGACTTCATAGGAGAAGATGGTAACGATGATAAAGACTATGAGGAACTTCTTCATAGAATGATTTTATGCGATATATGTTTCCTAGAAGAATTTATTACTAAATATATTGGTTTTATATTCCGACTAAAAAGCACAAGACAAAAGGATTTCTGGATTAGAGGATTTTTTACAAAAATTCCTTATCCTTGGAATAATATTATTCAAGAAAAATATAATAAAATAAGAAATGATGTCCATACTACGGGCATGCTCAAGAAAGCTTGTATGAAAACCATGGAAACAGTATGCGAACAAGTAAGAGCGCAAAAACAAATGGATATAACTATTAAGAAATCTAGGTTAGGATATTCTTGCTGTTCTAAGTATAATACGGATATTAATGCCGAATTTGGATGTCTACCCGAATACAAAGGATGGAAGAAACAGAAGAAGAAATTCTTTAGACAAAAAGGAAAAGGAAAGACCAAATATAAAATTACCAGGAAAAAGTGGAAACCAGCTTTAAAACAGCAACCCCATAAATATGAGAAGAAGAAATTCATTAAACGAAAGAAATTTAGGAAGGGCTGTAAATGTTTCAAGTGTAATAAGGAAGGACATTTCGCGAACGAATGCCCAAACAATGTTCATACAATAATTATAGATGACTTAGATAAATACGGTATCAATGTTGGAACTATCAACGATATAAATAGTGATACTTCCGCCTCTTCCATATACGAAATAGAGTCTATATATTCGGATGAGCAGTCCGACGAAACAGATGAACAATCTGAGGACGACATAAATGAATCCCTGAAACATTTAAAAATCAACATGGTTACCATCAATAAAACCCAAAATTCAATCAGGATAACCCTATTAAATGACAATACTAGATTACCTAAAAAGGAAGGAATATCAGCAGGATATATTATATATGCTAGTAAAAGCTGCAGAATTAGAAGATATCATACCCAGGAGATATTATTAGATATTAGAATATTCTTGCCACTAGGTTATTATGACATTATTCATAATATACCATTACATGCTGCAAAAAATATATTCATTACTTATGGTTTTATTGAACCAGTTTCTAGAAATAATGTTTCTATAATAATGAAAAACACTTCCTTTGAGGATAGAGATTACCTCATTGAAAAGGGTAATCCTTTAGGATTATTGGTTATACACAAATATGAAGACTTACCTATAATAGAAGACACCCCTCCTAAACCACCTAGTATTAACTCACCTGGATCAAGCTCTAGTGAATTACACGACGGCTATTATGAATTTAGAATTTATATGAATACTTTAACCCCAGAAGAAACTAGTAATTCTAGTATTCCCCAGAGCGAGGGAGAACAATTTGAAATAACGGATGATGACCTTGAAAAACTTAAAGAGGCAATACCACATTCCGATAAAAGGGAAGTTTATAAACCAATCTCTTTTCAGTCTAGATTCTTGAATAAACACACCTATATTTTTGAAAGAATGCAGGGAAATATAGAATTAAAAGGGGATGAAGATTTCTCCTCTATCAGTTTATTAGACAAAAGAAAAATAGAGAAATTAAGAGCCAAATATCCCAAGATGAGATATTTACATATAGGTCTAATACAGCTCAAAATAACAGGATTATTCCGAACAGGAATAGATACACCTATTTTAGTGGTTTGCATGGATGAGAGGATCATCAATAACCCATTAAATAGTATAATAGGAGGAGCAAAATCTAATCTTGTTAATAGGTTGTTTGGTATCAACATACACCCAGATTTTTCTATAAGTTTAGATGATCACAATATAGAAAAAACTTGTACACTATCGGTAAGCCTCCAAGGAATTGAATTAATGCCTGGTCCCAAAGTACTTGGAATACAATGGGAACATTGTATGGCATTAAACGATACGCCAACTTTCAAATCTATCACTCCTAAAAATCTTGTAAGACTTTTTGAAGTAGGAATGGGAAAAACTATCCAGCCTAGACTTGTTAGATTAGAACACCTTAAGAATGATAACGAAATGAAAGTTTTTATTAGATCTTTAAAACCAAAGATAGAAATACCAACCGAATACTTTATTGCCTCTGGAAATACTATATCAACGAGAATCGAAGGAGGAAAACAACCTCCAAAAGAGTCGGAGGCCACGACTTCAAGTATTCCCTATATCACTAGATCTAATTCTATGGACAACCTAGTTGGTATTGAATTAACACCTAACATTTTACAGGATATACAACATAGAATGAGCATTAGCACACCAATAGAAGGTAGAACTAAGACTATGCTTGACAATCAGCGTGCTAATGAATCGAAAAAAATGTCAGTAAAAATTCATTTATCACAAATAAAGGATAGAAGTAGAATTCTGTCACTCCAATAAAATGTCAAAAACCACTAACTGGTATAGGGAGCATACTAGTTATAACGAAAGTCAAATAGATCAGGCCTATAAGATGATTCATCTTTTACGAAAATTTCGAGATATTATACGGGAAGTTAAAAGGTCTAACTATAGGACTATTGTACTAAGACATATGGACAGGACTACACAAGTAATCGAAAAATATATTAGAAAATTTGAGAAACTTAATCCTGACAAAGGGGCTAAAACCCAAGCTGATAATACTATAAATCTTTCCATTGAAGATACCCTAGAATTAGATATAGCAAGCACATCTCTTGATAATATAGATCTTTCTATAGAAACCTGGAAAGAAGTGTTAGAACTCCCGGATACTCCTTCGGACATAAACATGGTCAGAACCATGGACTTAAAAGTAAAGGCCCAATTACACATATACATACCACTTACCATTTGTATATCAGGATATAATGAATTTACTATCCATGCTCTCATTGATACTGGAGCTGAGGCTAGCCTATTACAGGAAATTTTTATTCCTCAGGATTTATGGCAGCAACTTGATAAACCAGGCAAATTAAACGATTTTATGGGAAGACAAGTGTCTGTCAACCATAAAGTAAAGAACCTTAAGGTCCATTTCCCTGATTTACAAGGACAATCTAACACTTATATGTTTGATTTTGTATTACTACCCAGAGATTTTGACAGTGATTGTATTATTGGTATGGATAATTTAAGACACTATAGACCATACAACACACACACATTTGAGCTTGATGGAATATCCATTCCTAGGGTACATTTTCCAGTCTTCTTAGCTTCAAACTTTACACATACAGCACAGCGTGGTAAAAAACCAGTCACACTCATTGATTATACAAAAATCTGTACTTACAATCTTCCCAATAACAATAAGTTACAAAGGACCATTTATGGAATGTTAGAAACACTCTTTTCTGATAACCCATTAAAAGCTTTTGATAAAGCCCCTAGATATTGTAAAATAGAGCTATTGGAACAGTATAAAGAAACCAACCAATGTCAGAGTAAATAGCATTATGGTTTCCCCCTCTGACAAAGAGGAATTTTCTAAACAAATTGGTGAACTTTTAAAATTAAAGCTTATCCAGAAAAGTTTCAGTAGACATTCTTCTCCAGCTTTTCTTGTAAGAAATCATGCTGAAATAAAAAGAGGAAAAGCAAGGATGGTTATTAATTACAGAAAGTTAAATAGTTATACTAAATTCGATGGTTATTTTATTCCTACTGCTGAGCATCTTATCAAACAAATTCAAGGTGCTAAGTATTACAGCAAATTTGATGCTAAATCGGGTTTTTGGCAAATAAAATTAGAAGATAAAAATTCTATAGAACTAACAGCTTTCAGTTGTCCACATGGACATTTTGAATGGTTAGTCTTACCATTTGGATTAAAAAATGCCCCACAAATATTTCAGAAATGGATGAATTCCATTTTTGGGCATCTTCCTTTCGTAGTAGTTTATATTGATGATATCCTTATCTTCTCAAACACCGCTGAGGAACACAAAGAACATCTACTGCATGTTTGTAAATTACTACTCGATAATGGAATTATTTTAAGTCCAAAAAAGATAGAATTATTCAAAAACGAAATTAATTTTTTGGGAAAACTATAAAAAATGGATAAATTCTTTTGCAGGAACATATATATACCAAGATTAGAGAATTTCCGGAAAACTTCAAAACCCTTAAAGAGCTTCAGATTTTTTTGGGATTACTTAATTATGGTAGAAAATTTATTCCTAATTTATCAGCAAAGGTAAAATATCTACAAGAAAGACTTACGGCTGAACAAGCCAAGTACAAAGAAGTAACTGGTGAACAACCAAGGAAATGGAATACAGACAAGATCTCTATTTCCCTTGAACAAAAGGAAGTTGAGGAAATTGCTAGAATAAAAGAATCCATAAAAACAGAAAATATTCTTTACTTCCCACTTGACAATGATATTTTAGTTTTACAAACGGACGCTTCAGATAACTTCTGGGCAGGAGTATTAATAGCCAAGCAAAAGGAAATTGTTGCTTACGCATCAGGAAGATTTACTAAAGTACAAATAAAATATGCTACATATGACAAAGAATTATTAGCAGTTAAACTAGCTATAAAAAGTCTAAAAATCTATATCTTGTATAGACATTTTTTGATTGAGACTGACAATAAATCAGTAGCACAATTCTTGAAGAAAAAAACTATTAACAATCCCGAAGAAAACCTTCGACGAATTAGAATTGCAATGTATCTGGAAATATTTAATTATGATGTCAACTATATTCCAGGATATACTAATTTTCTTGCTGATACTCTTACCAGGTTATGATAAATGGAAGACGAAGATTTCTATAAGAAATTTCGTGACCTCTTCCGAGAAATGAAGAGGCAGGGCAAATTTACTGAGGTGGCCCCCAAAAAGGCCAAAGATAACAACATAGCAGAATCATCAGGGGTTGAACAAACCCAAGAGGCTACCAGCCAAGTTTTCCAAGTCTCCCCAAAGGCGAATAGCCAAATTCGGGCGAATAGCCCTTCTCAGGCAAACAGCCAAAAATATCAGGTGAATAACCAGAATACCTTCCAGGCGAATAGCCAAAATGCGAACAGCCAATTCAGTAAAGGAAAAAACGTACTAGGAGCCATTCCTAGGCCCATGTTTTTACCTACAAGGCCTATAGTCCCACCAGCACAGTTCTCGGGACCTCCTAGGCCACTAATGACACCCGCGCAATTTTTAGATATCGTAATAAAAAATTGGTATAATACAGACATGGAAAACAAAGATAAAGCAGTTTGGGAAAGGTTTAATGGCTGCTTTCGGGCCTTTCAGTCCCGCGACATAAAGGGAGCTAGTTACTGGCTGACCCAAATTGAAAGAACGTTGCTAGCCGAAAGGCAGAAGAATGCAATGTTGGAAAAAAGGATAATGGAGACTCAGCAGCACATCTCAAAAATGATGACCTTCTCGTCCACCTCCAGATCTCAGGCACTCTCCCTCAGAGAGAAGGATCTCTTCACCGGCACTTCCTCTGAACAAAAGGAGCTCAAAGAAATCTTTTTCCAGATACGAACCAATGATCTGGTTAACTTTCGGATGGCGGATGTCCTCGAACTGCTCAAGACACTCGGAATCAACTCCCCAAAACTCGAGGAGTTCAATGCCGAAGTAACTGTCCAAGGGATGCTCGCCATGCACCAGCAGCAACTACTGGACGATTCCAGACTTATTCTCTTTTTCAAGAAGCTCGAAGACACTGAAATTGTCAACCTCTTCCAGAATGAAGAACTTATTCTCAACATAAACAGGCGACCTCGTATTCTTGCCTGTTTCCGTGAAATCCAGAAATTCAAACCCCATATCAAAAAGGGGTTAGTTCATGAGGTTTACATGAATACCATCTTCGAAGATGACTACCGGGACTGTCTTCCGGAGATCTGCATGAAGGCGGCACTCTCTCACGCCACCAAATTCCAGACCATTTTCCGATTCAAGGTTTGGAGTATCGATTGGCTTATTGGTATAAACGATGAAAGTCGTCGATTTGAACATTGGATAACACCGTATGCTACTTGTCCTAGATTAGATATTAATACTTCTAATCTTGCTGAATGTTTCAATAGCTGGATTAAGAAATTATGAGATAAGCCAATAACAATGCTTCTCGATGGTATTAGAGCCAAGATTATTACACTTCATGACAATCGTAGAAAGTTTGCTGAAAATATAGACACAGATTAATGTCCGAAGATGTTAAAAAATATGGCTTCTATTATCAAAGAGAATAACCACCTAGAAATATTAGCTATTGATAGTTATAAGTTTGAAATAATAGACCGGGCAACAAGTAGAACCTATATTGTTCATATAACTGACAGATCTTGTACATGTTTAAGATGGTACCATACTTATATACCATGTATACATGCATATTTTGTTTGTAGATATTGCAATATTAGTATTGATAGTTTTTATCCTGCAGTATTTTCGACGGATACCTTGAGAAGTGTATACGCGCCAAAAATGGAGCCAATTTCAGTTTCCTACGAGATCCAAGGTCCTTTGGTAAGAGGACAAATTGGGGTGCCAGATGTCAGACGCAAAACCGGAAGACCAAAGAAGAACCGCATCAAACCCAGGAAATCATCGACAAGAGATCTACGATGCAGTAATTGTGGTGCTATGGGACACAACCGAAGAAGATGTACTAGTCAACCGAGAGAGTAAAATATAATTGTTCAATACCCAAATATTGTAATAAAAATCCATTACAAATCATAAATAATTTAAAGATATTTATTACATATTTTAAAATTACCTCATTATACCGCAGTGTATCAAATTAGCTACGATATAGTGATACAATCCTGTATTGGTAGTGTTGATAATCCACTACGTCTGTAGGCCAGCGCATAGCAACTGAAAATACTCCAACATCACTGAGAATGCTGGTAACAGGCCTACCAATATAAAAGTGCTCGTAGGACCAGAACTATAAAACAAAAATATGACATTAGTACAAACATAATTTACCATATTTGCGTATAAAATTACTCTTAACTTTTAAAGGTCTTTCATTCATACCTGTATCAGTGAAATACATCCACAAATACTCTTGCGATTGGATCTGACAAATTCTGTCAGATTGGCGTACAAAAATGCAAGAGTAGCAGCTCCCCACGCATGCTCAGTAGGTTTGGTCAGATCATCCAAGAATGGTAAAAGCTGCACATTTACCATATTTCCCGATGCATCGGAAAATAGAATGGCACCACATAAACAGAGCAGATACGCTCTAGTGCAACGAATGACCTGGATTTATTAAGTGTTTATTAAATTGCACCACTAAATTAAGTAATAAACAAATTTACTAATTAAAATACATACCCGATTTTTATCTACATCAACCACACCATCAATAGTTTGATGTAGGTCTATAAAGTTGCCACGGAGCCATAAAAATTTCACATAATTGCCATCTTTTAGACCAGAAGGAGGGCTAACACCGAGATAACTCCGGATCAGATCAGATCCCTTTAAGTGCGGATCAAAATATATAGCGTTACCTTTAATAGGTAACCCTAGTATATTCGCCACATCAAAAAGGGTGATCGTCATCTCGCCGAATGAGAGTTGGAAAGTGTTGCGTTCTGGCCACCAACGCTCCGCAAGGCTTACAACTAAATGGAGATCGTGAATTAAATATCTAACACGATCTATATAGTGGAATCCAAAGGATTCCACCAAAGCTTTTTGAACCGAATTTAGCTCCCACGTACGATAATTCCTTTCGGCCCGCCAATGTACGTGGATCCGGGTTCGTAAAGCATGATCATGGTCGTATAACTATAAAAAATATATGCATTAATAAAGTAAACATAGGCATTACAAAAAAAATATACATTAATAAAGTTGGCAACTTGTAATTTCAAAATTTACCTCGCCAGTAAATATCTGACTTGAAATGTGGTCTTCACGTTGCTTAATAATAAGCGCGGTAGTCGGTCCGTCCGGAATACGACCGTCATTGTGGGTAGCCATCGCCAGGAAGTTGTGAAAATAGGAGGAGAATGTGGTGTGTGTGAGGAGTGTTTGGGGTAGGAGGAGAATGTGGTGTGAGAAGTGTTTGGGGGGGGGTTTATAGGAAGTGAATATAGCCGTTGGCTAACGGCTAAGTTGCCAACGTTGCACGGCCCGCCAACTGAGTTGGCGAGCGGCCCCTCGAGGAGTGCGCCCCGCCAACTCAGTTGGCGAGATACTCGCCAACTCAACACCTCGCCAACTGAGTTGGCGAGTGGTCCCCCCCTCCGCAATTACCGAAAACTTTTCCCGTTTTGTATAAATATTTAATTTTTTATTACTTTAAATGAAAAAAACCGAAAAAAAAAAATGAGCGGAAGCTTTCTGAGGAATGGCGGCAGGAGCCTCCACCATCTCCTTCTCCGCCACTCCCGTTCGTTCCCCTCCAAATCTCTCGGAACCCACTCCTCCTCCTCCGCCTTAAGCTTACACAGACGATCGAACCTACTCTTCTCCTACAAGCCGAGAAACTCCACTCCTTCTCATTCTTTCTCCTTCCGTCCTTATTCTTCTTCCCCATCATCGGCTTCTTCTTCGTCTACTTCCAGAAATGGGTTCGTTGGTTGGTACCTAGGGATGATCGAGACAAGGCCTATTCTCACCAAGAGCCTCACCGCCGGCGCTATATTCGCCACTGCAGACATCTCATCCCAGGTATTATTCACTTCTCCATCTCTTTCTTTTCTTGTTTCTATTTTTTGTGTCCACTTGGGATATTAGGGATTTTGTATGGTTGTAGTTATGTTCGTATTTTTTTTCTTTCTTTCAGAAATTCGCTTATTTTGAGCTTCTTTATAGTTGATGACGCTAGAAAGAGTCAAAATGAAAAAACCCATTTGGGATTTTGGGGTCGAAAGTGAATTTGTGAATTTTAGGGTTTAGGGTTTAAGGTTTTGGAGGGTTTGTGTGGTTGTTGAAATTAAGCGTACCATCTCATAAAATTTGTGCTCTGTTCATAATTTGAAAACCCCTATTCTATTTTTTGGATTCTTTCAGCGGTCTAATTTGAAAACCACCTAGGATTCTAGGGTTGGAAGCGACTTTGCGGTTTTTAGGGTTTAGGGTTTTGAGGGGTTTGTAGATTAGTGGTTGAAATTAAATGTATTTTTGCTATGTTTGATAAAGTGTCCCTTATTCTCTAAATTAAAATCCAATTTGGGAATTTTGATTGGAAACAAATTGGTGATTTGTTGGTTTAGGGCTTGCCCTCATAAAAAAAAAAGAGCCTCCCTATTGTGATGTAATGGAATTTCTGTAAGGGAATAATTGGGCGGGCCAGGGGGGAGGCCGGCAGGTGGTAGGTGGAGCCGAGGAGGTTGTAGAAGAAGAGAGAGAGAGAGAGAGGAGAGAGAGAGAGAGAGAGATGACTCTGATACCATGTAGAGTAAGAATAATGGGATAATTCATTGATAATGAGGGGATTACATTATATATAGTAGAGGAGTTAGCCTCTCTCTCTATTATTCTAATTTCTACCCAATGTGGGACTAAAGTCCACTTGATTAATACACTAATATTTAACATAGTTAGGATCCAAAATAACGGCTGTAACAAGAAATAATGCATGTATTTGACTAATTAAAATTTGGTAGACTTTGTTCATTAGAGGTGTAATGTATGTAATCATCCATTTGTATCTTCCTCACACTGGTCCAAAATTGCTGAACGGTACCCGGATTTTACCTGGTGGAAAGGGAGGTGTTTCGTTAGTTTTGCACCCCCTTTGTTCACACCACAACACATCCACACGCACAAAAGGGACTAAATTCACTATCCTGATACATTAGTTTTTAATTTACAGGAAGTTTCCCAACAATTTTAAATTGTCCTTGAAATTTTCCTATAAATAGTCCTCGACCTTAACTTGAAATAGCTTTTTCTTTGGTTGCGTAGATTTCCACAGTTAACTATGTTGTTTCCTTACTTGCATTGGATCACTTCCATTCCCTTTTGTATTTCATGTTAGTGAAGAAGGTGAAGACCGGACTCGTTGATTGTGAACTCATATCAGTATATGTTTAAACTTGAACTATGGCAATTTAGTTTGCTTGCAACATCTTTGGTTATTATCACCTAAATGGTGTATTTAGACTAAATGAGAGCACCTGAAAAATAGAATCCACAGTTAATTTTTATTTTTGCATGATTGAAATTTTGGATTCTTCGGTATTATATATCCCTTAAAGTTGAAATAGAAATTATATAAGACAATAAATTTTGAAATCTCTGATATTATATATCCCTTAAAAGTTCAAATAGAAATTCTATAAGACAATATATGCACCAGGAAGAGTAATATAATGCATCAGGAAATGCACCAGGAGGAGTAATAGAATTTTAATTAAAGGAGATGCTAGAATTAGGGTTATGAGTAAAGGAAATGCATCGAGGATGGAAAGAATATGATTTTTGCTAATGTTATAGAGCGAATGGCTCTTAATATGATTTGGATGGAAGAAAATGATTCAAACAGCCAGCCCAAATATTTGGGATTGTGGCTTCGTTGGTCGTTGGTTTTAAATCTGCACACAGATGGATCAACAGCTGTGCCAGTAATTTGAACTCAATTTCCAACTAGGGGAAAGGGTCAATAAGTATATCTGATACTTTCGGAATCAATTATTATGAAATGCAATTTAGGAATGATGAGTTATTAGGGCAGAAATTCACCATTCTCCATCCAGAAAATTGGAGTTGATAACATTTCTCATCTTAATTAGTATTTATCGTTTCAAACAGTTCAAATAATAGAACACCCTTTGAAAATTCTCCTTGTATCACAAATGTGATTATCTTACTAAAGAACAATTTAGAGATGAAACCTATCCTAGTGTTAGAAAGTTTTCAAGGTATATGATCCATAAAAGGCAAATAAGAATTTGGGAGTTGAGTTTTCCAGCCTGTCCTCCTTTTCTTGTTTTGTAAACTAATATGTTATGGTTGTTACCTCCCTTGTCATTTTTTTTTTGTTCATGGAGAGCTCTTTCACTTTCATTAGACTTTTTCCATTGGTACAATTTGGCTAGCATTCATCCTTTTTTCTCAAAGAAAAAAATAGCGCCACAATAAGGTAAAAACTTAACGAATTGGACACGAGTTGGAGTTTCATGTTGAAAAAACCCAACAGTAAGAACCATATTTCTTGGTTATTTTTGCTTTATTTATATAAAATATGTAGTTCTGTCGTAGTATAACTAAGATATCCATTTTTGTAGTTGCATTGTTTTTTGTGACTATATAGTTACATTCTTGAACCTTATGGTGCTCACTTTAAGTTTTACTAATTTATGGGGATACCCTGCAGATGATCACGCTTAACCTCTCAACTTCACTTGATTTCGTAAGAACATTGCGTATGACTGGTTATGGGCTGATGATTTCAGGACCCTCATTGCATTTATGGTTCAATTTTATGTCAAGGATCCTACCAAAGCGGAACATCCTCACTACCTTTAAGAAAATGTTTCTCGGGCAGGCTATTTATGGGCCTATTATTACTGTGGTTTTCTTCTCCTTGAATGCTGCTCTGCAAGGTAAAATTATAGATGATGTAGCACGATGCCATATTGGTCAGCACATTTATCCTTATTGTTGAAAAATGATACAAGTTCCATATTTGATCTTCACAGTTTGTATATGCACATCTGAAACTATGTAAAAAATATAAAATGGGAAACTGATTGCTTGGAATATCACATATCCAAGCTCATACGATTTTCTGTTGAAAATTTCCAAATTAGGACAATCAACCTTGTCATGATGGAGTTTAATACTTCATTGGTTTAGCTTCACGACCGTCTCATGTTTTCTGTACCAGATAAAGGGCGATTTACACGTCCTTTACTCTTTTTCATTGACATATTTTAATTGTATAGAAAGAGAGAGATTCATGTGTCTCCATTCTGAGAAAGAAACACTATCATCAATTCAGAAGTCTGCCATCATTTGGCAGAGTTCTTTACCGCAGCTTTCTCCAGCAATTTGTAGATTTACTTCATGTTTCAGCTCTTGCAACTTGTACATTTACTTCATATTTCTTCTCAGATGGGGACCTAATCTAGGACTTCATAATAAGTTGGTTTCTGAAACATAGCTTTTCATCACACCATTAGCAGATTTGGGTTCGAATAGTCTTGGAGGCTTTGGTAGTCAGGTATTGAGTCTTGACATGACATTAGCAAAATAAGAGAAGAAAAAGTAGCAATATTTCTTGCACTGTGGTTATCATTTATCATCTAAGTCTTCCTTACTGATTAATGAAATTTCCTTCATTTATGTTGTATCTTGTAACTTTCTCAATAGTTACTGAATCCATGCACTCATACCACAGCACCAAAAGACGTGCGTATTTGTCAGAGTTCTTTGGTCTATTACTTTTGCATTTATTAGGGGATGTAGTAAGAGTTTACTTGAGATCTCAACGTACTTTTATGGGTTTTCATAATAGTACTTGCAAAAATTCCTTTATCTCACATTTTGGGGTTCGGCTATTGGAATCCTTCTCTTCCATTATTTCATAATAATACATGGATAGAGAAGAGTTGTATTATTATCTTTTCAAATATTAGGAAACTTTGTCCAAGAGGAAGACACAAAAAGTTGGAATGTCTAGTAAGCAGTAAGCACATCCAAAGTTCCAAACTGGTGCCATGTCTGTTTCGGTGACATCAAACATGACTCTAGGTACCCAAAATGAAATGGAGACCTATTTCCATATTATTGTGTTGGTGTTTTGTTCTCTTGTCCTGTGTACATGTGTCATGAATTTGCAAAGAATTCCTCCACTTTATCTTGAAAATTCTTATTTAGTTGTTGTTAACTAAGTTATGGGATATAAGTAAATTATAGAAAACACCTTAAAAATCTTGGGTCTTTTTGACAAAATCACTTTCAAGTAAAACTCACAAAACTTTTCTACCAACTGTCATGGTATGTTAAACAGTTCTGTTTTGTTGCTTCTACCCCAAAAAGCCCTAAAATACTACGTATGTCACCCCTTTATTAGAATTAACATATCCCCTTCCTTCTCCTAAGGAACGATTATATTTATCAATATATTTGTGATTTGTGGTTGATTCTTTAATTTCTATACCTATTTGCATAGGGACAAACTTCCCCAATACAATATGTTACACGATACTAAAGCGATTCATGATGCATATTTAATTACAACATTGCATATGAACTGTTTAATATTTGTAAGCATTGTCGTAAAGATTTAGACATAAAGAGCACTTATCATCTTAGACTTCTGCTATGCTTGATTTAGACATAAAGAGCACTTATCATCTTAGACTTCTGCTATGCTTCTAAACGATGATGCATGTATGGAGTAGTTCTTATGACTTGTAGATACATGATAGTTGCAACTTTGATCACTTTTTGAATAAAAAAAAAATTGAACATTTGTTGGGATTAGTATTCCAATATATATATCATGGTAGTCAAAGGCGTGCCTCGGCACGCGCCTCGCACTTCACTAGGCAAGGCGTTTTTTCTCCAGGCACATCCAAGGCGCGCCTTAGTTGCGCCTTTCTGCCAGGCACAACCAAGAAAAGGCGCGCCTTATAATTTTTTTTATACAAAAAACTTTAGGCATGGAGATAATCCTTATCTCGTACAAGTAGTTGGTTACAGTTGAACTAGAGAAACTAAAATTTACTACGAGCATAGTAGGGATAATACAAACTCTTGTTTGCTATGTTCACAACTACTGTTGCTCTGCTAGTTCACTTTGTTATGTTTTAACGTCTTTTTGTTGGTTTTAATATGTTATTTAGTTTTATTTTTTTACATTACTAATTTATTTATTTATGTATATTTTTCTTATTTTTTATATTTGCACCTCAGTTCGCTCGGGCCCGCGCCTTAACTGCGCCTTGCGCCTCGGGCGATATAGACCTTTTGCACCTCAAGTGCGCCTTGTGCCTTTGACTACCTTGATATATATATATATATATATATATATATATATATATATATATATGTTAGAGTTATTTTATTTTGTTATTTATCATATGAGGGTATAATAGTAATTGTGGGTGTATTGCATATCAATATAAATAGACATGAGATGCAACCTAGGGTTTAAGGCCCTTGCAATCTCCTTTCTCATATTCTCTCTTCTCCTACTTTCCCTTCTCCTCTCTATCTCCAAACTTAACTTGGTATCAGAGCATCAGGGTGATACTTAACAGTGTACACCCATCTACAACCCACTGTTTGCTTTCCAACAGGAAATGATGTAAGCTCCCAAGTCTGATTTTGATGTAAAGCATACATCTCCTCATCCATTGCATTTTTCCAACCAGAAGATGACATAGCTTGCTTGTAAGTTTTGGAAATAAAAATAGAAGACAATGAAACAGCAAATGCATGAAAAGATGATGTGGGTGCAGTCTCTTCTTCATGAAATGGGAATTATGATTTCTATTCCGATGGAGATGTATTGTGATAATCAGTCGGCAATGTTTATCGCAAGTAATCCGGTGTTTCACGAGCGCACGAAGCATATCGAGGTGGATTGTCATTTTGTTCGTGATTTATTGCTGAAGAAACAGATTGTCACTCCTTATGTTCGGTCAGAGGATCAATTAGGTGATATCCTCACCAAACCACTTGCTCGTGGTCCATTTTCTGATTTATGTAGCAAGCTTGGCATGTCTGATTTATATGCTCCTGCTTGAGGGAGGGTGTTAGAGTTATTTTATTTTGTTATTTATCATATGAGGGTATAATAGTAATTGTGGGTGTATTGCATATCAATATAAATAGACATGAGATGCAACCTAGGGTTTAAGGCCCTTGTAATCTCCTTTCTCATATTCTCTCTTCTCCTACTTTCCCTTCTCCTCTCTATCTCCAAACTTAACTATATATATATATATATATATATATATATATATATATATATATATATATATTCTTCTACATTCCTTTGTGGTCGTTGGATAGTTGATGTTGAAAGAGAATTTTATATGACATACAACTATAAAATTTGCTGTGTTTTATGGAATCAGAATTCTGGACAATTAAGAAAATCTGTTCAGGTAATGTGATTATTCTAGCAGTGAAAGCTGAGATGAGTAAGTGGGAATACACTAAAAGATAGGATAAGAAATAGAAATATCTATTATGCAGTGTCAATTGCTAATGAGACGAAAGGATTTTAATGAGGTAGTTTAGACGTGAAATGGAGATTAATAGATGTATGAGTTAGGAGAGATACGATCATTAGTTACAACAGTTGTAGGAACTACGTGTCACGCTCCGATCCCGTAAGGACCGATCGTCCTCGTTTGGTCCTTACGGAACCGATCGTTCCCGCTTGGGCGTCATATCGTGCAAGCCTAAGTTGCGCTTGCACAAGGCATAGTACCTGCACAAGACACAAGTTAGACAAAAATATACATATATACAAACACGGAATGTAAAATGCAGAGAACCAAAGTTGAACACATTTGATAGGAACACAAAATACTTTCTTTATTGAATACTTGAAGATTGGATTACAAAATACTAGCTTGGCTGATTACAAAATATGCCATGTATGGCTTACAACTCTTTTTACAAACCCAAAACTAGCCACAACGTCCAAGCATCATGTCCTTTTTAGTAGGACCAAAATCAAAACACCTAACAGAAGAAGAGCTTGCACACTGGAAAGGAAAGCTTAGGGAAGCAGCACGAGTATGGTTCCGCTTGAGGGGAAGCACTCCTAAAGCTTCAAAATGCTTGTCAAACTCTTGCTACCAGAACCTGGAGATTTGTCCACAAACGTGGGTCAGTACTACAACATGTACTGGTGAACGATCGTGGCCAAACTCACCCAGAAATCTACACTAAGTAAACATGTGAAGCTAGCATTACTATTATGTGATCTTTCTAGTTGTCTAGGTTCTTTTTAACAATTCATGCAAAGAAACATAAACAATAGAGTAAGACACAATAGAGTAAATCTTACCCACGGTCGAGCGGTTATCCCTGCAACAGACACACAAGTTAGCAACAATTTGCGTATATGTATGTATCTCATGAATCTAACTTTTGCATCAAACGGTTAGGCATAGCAAGAAGGAAAATCCTAGCGACCTAACTACACGATGGTCCATGGAAAAACCCATGATTAGTAGCGGTGTTATCACAGCCAAAGTTGTTCTGGGCGCTAGGCTAGCGAGAGGGTGGCCGCCTCGCCTAGGCGCCCGCCCAGGTCACAGCAGCAGCAGTACGAGCAGAAGCAGAAGAAGCAGCAGTACCAGCAGAAGAATAAGAAGAAGTACCAGCAGGAGCAGCAACAGCAGAAGCAGCAACATATATATATATTTTTTGGAGCAGCAACAGCAACAATAGCCTAGCAACAGCAACAATAGCCTAGGCGCCCGCCTTTCTTTCCCCTGGTCGACCCTAGGCGCCCATCTACAAACACGAAGAATATTTCTCCTGGTCGAGACGCTCTCCCCTCAACAGGCCGCCTAGGTGTCGCCTGTAACAACATAGATCACGGCCCAACACTATACCAAAATACGCTCAAAGTGACTGCTTTGACACGTGAACCAGCTAACTAATAGACATAACGTCCGCCTAATCACGAGGATTTCAATGCCTCAGGGTGTTTCGTATAGCCTATCCCAGGTCGAACGGTTCCCAGTGCCCAAGGATACCGCTCGAGAGACCCGATACCTTGTGCACAAGTTGTCCGAGACCGATGGGATGAATGCATTCTATCAGACTTAGAACATTTCTATTACTACAGTTGAACAATATGGCATTACCTCATTTCTATAGAGCCTTAGCTCTTCAATAAGTCAATCAGTCATATTCGATTCGATTCAAGCGATAAGGGTCAACATCAATTTTCTGAACGAGTTAATGAAAATTCCAAGTTTCAAGTAGCTGTTCCTTATATGTGAAAAAGTAAGATAGTTGTTCTACAAATCTAGCATGCAAATTTTCTATCTTTCTTTTATCTTGTTATGGTGATATCAATGAGTAGAGGAACATGCAACTAGTAAACTAGAGATTCTTTATTTAAGACGTGAAGATAAAATGATTCATCGTAGGGCCGAAGCCACTCACTGAACGAATCATTACGAGAGATGGGAAAGCCTTACACAACGATCACTCCTTGGTTATGCATCTTGAAATTGCAACAACACTTGATTAGCATCCTTGGATCTCATTTTCTTACGATTCGAAATGAATGCGCAAGCGAGAAAAGCGAATCATGAAAACCAAGTCATCGAAAGCAAGACAAAACACAAAGCAACACAAAACTAAGCAGCAAAACAACCAACGAAAACTCTTGGACTCATTTCAATAGAAGATGTTCTATCAGTTTGAAGGGTTCATTGCATTTCGTCCGTGATTGATTTGGCAATAAGGTTTTTCCAAGACTCGATTTTCAACCGAGTCAAAGTTGCAAATGTTCCATAAGTGAACCGCTAGAAGCGGGACATAACATAATACCACACTGAGAAGAAGTTTCGTCCTCGAAACTTAAGATATCAAGAAGTCGAGGATCAAGGCATCAAGAGGTCAAAGGAATCGGACTCACCAACATCGTGTTTACTCGTATCGCGCTCAATATTCAGCTGATACACTCTAGGCCTTCCCGTCTGATCAGTCTGCCTATTGGCTGGAGCTGGAGCTGGAGCTGGAGCTGTCATGGGATTCTGATCCTGGCCACGTCTGGCATTCTCGTTGCAGTCATATGGTTGGTTTTGCCCAGTCCTCGGGTTCCGACAGTTCTTAGAAATGTGCCCCTTCTGGCCGTAGTTGAAGCACTCACCTTTAGCAAAATGACAAGTTTCCACTGAGTGCCCTTGCTTACCACAATAGATGCACTCAATTCTAAGGCGTTGTTCGTCCTCTATCTTCTCCCCATCGTGGTATCTTTTGGCAGAAGCGTTTCGAGTAGCAGACGCCTTTTCCGGAATATTTCTTGGCTTGAATTGCTCATTCTGAACGGCTGCCTCGAAAGCTTTAATGTAAGACGTACATTCACGATTCATTACATCCTTTCTGAGGTCGTCGTTCAGGCCTTTGATGAACCGGTGCGTACATCGAGCTAGCGAACTTAGCAAGCTTGGAGAATTTTAACTCATAGTCTTCGACGGACATGCTCCCTTGCTTAAGTTCGGTGAACTCTTCCTTCCTCTGTGTCACGCCCCAGTTCCAAAATGACGAGGGACTGAGCACGCGAGCAATGGCCAGCAGCACGCACCGATGGACAACCCAATTTAATGGATCCATCAGGGCATGCTTAAGCTGTAGTCTAGCAGTACTAAGTACAAGTCTCAGGTATTACTAATCTCATCCACAGAATAACACAGATTAATTGCCAGAAATAATGCAATGGAAATAAATATGCAATAACAAATAAGGTTGTCTCGGGAAACAAATCCGAGAATTATTCTGTTACAATTAAGGAAAATAGACAGGAATTGAAATGCTGAAAATGGAAATACTGTGTAGTTGAAGCCGGTGCTCAGGAGAAATCTTCGGCCACTACTTCGTCCTCTGTTCCTTGTTCTGCTCCAAGGAGTGCTCCGGTACCGTACACCTCTGGGTAGTTCTCTTCAGCTGTACCTGGGGACATAATCCGGATCCAGGTCCTCAGGGGACAGCAAGGTACAGAAAATACAAGCCAAAATAAATACAGTGCAGCAGTTAATTAAACAAGAGGGTAAGCTATGTAACCAGCTAAGTGATATGCAATATGAGAGCAGCACTAGAACTCAGGCTGAAGCCACTACAAGCTCTGTGTCGGGGAGCCGGTAGCGGCAATAACTATGAACTACATTATGTTATATACTATGTTTTATATATAATATCAGCCTGTAGTCTGTGTGTCTCTCCCAACCCAATGTAATCCCACGTCTCATGTCCACGATGCCTCATGTCCATGTCACGCACGATTAAAACTAATGCAACAAGTCTGATAGCTATGAATCAAATGTCTAAGAATGTAAAGTCTATGTCATAGAACTTGCATCCTATACAGAATCACCTTGAATGTCTCAGGAAGATTCTGTCTCATGAAATAGTGTCAAGTGTCCTGGGTTCTGAAGT
The DNA here is from genome assembly GCA_036927795.1 of Iris macrosiphon. Classification (NCBI taxonomy): domain Eukaryota; kingdom Viridiplantae; phylum Streptophyta; class Magnoliopsida; order Asparagales; family Iridaceae; genus Iris; species Iris macrosiphon. The sequence goes on from JAYESA010000009.1 coordinate 5,356,289, forward strand.
ACTTGATAAGACAAGTACGAGCATTATCGGGTCTCGATATCCATGTCTATGTGACGTTACACAACCCCGCGTACGGAGTTGGCATCCGACTATGATCGGACACTAAGCACGTCACTCGTTTCCTAGGTTAAGCAGTTAAAACATGTTTATATTTAATTCCACAAGAAATCCATTAAAATACTATGTCAAGAATTACTGAGATTTGACAAGCTTTACTTGTCCATTGTTGCATAATTAAGTCCAGGAAATAACTAGCAAGCTGCAGGGTTTGGCAAGGTACACTTGCCTGTGGTTCCGGCTATGTTTGCAGTTCTGACTTCGGCGGGAATTGCAGGCGGTACTCCGGTTGCTGAAACAAACATCACCATCAGATCCAGAAAATATCAATCAGCTAGAAACGCATGTCCTTGGGTCCAATTTGGAGACAAGGGCAGAAACGGCAGTTTCGGGCCAAAACGGGGTCCACCGGTGGGCCCGCTTTGCACCGAAAAACGCGTCCGGGTCAACGGTCTCCAAATTCACCAAACTTAGTGTCAACAGGTCAGGAACGATGATACGAACCCAACGGAACTTCCAGAATTGGATTCCGATGAGCCGATCACAAAATCGCCCGTCGAGCGGGGCCTGTGGGGCCCACGACACGCGATTTCGTCAACGTTCTCAGAATCGAACCAAACTTGACCCACAGGACCAGCGTATCGCTACGAGTCCGATGGCGCAAGTTTCGTCTCGATCCGACGTGTGTACACAAAGTTAGGGCGCGTTTCAGAAAGTACGGATACGGGGCGATGTCCGCGGATACGCGTTGATTCCGGTGTGCGCGCACACCCGAATCAGCTTCCGCGAAATCCCACACGTCCGTATCGACGAGGCGCACGTATCTGTGAAGACCGCGCGCGACCAAGTCGTCCCGTTTGGCGGGGCGTACTCGGTTCCGGGGTGAAACAGGGTCTGGTTTTTCCTGTTTTTGGATCGCGGTGCGCGATCACCACAGGACGCGATGCCCCGAACAGTTTGTCCGGACACCGAGAGGGTCATACAGGCTTCGCAACGCAATTTGCGGAATCGAAAACAGAGCTACGAGCAAAAAGTTACACGCACCTGAAGGGGACCCGAAAAACAGGGTCAAACCGTGTCCGACACGTGTCCGACTCGTGTCGGACACAGGGACCCGAGAATTAGGGTTTGGGTTTAGGGTTTGGGAACTCGGCTGAGCTCCGGCGGCCCAGGGCGGGGGAGGCCGGCCGGGGGAGCTGCGGCGGAGGGCGGCGCGTCGCTCGAGCGGAGGCGGCGGCGCTGGAGGCGGCGCAGGGCTGCTCGAGCTGCTGCGGCTGCCGCTCGCGGTGGGGGAGAGAGGTCGGAGCTGGGGAAGAAGTAGGAGGCGGCGCAGGCGTGGCGGCACGGCGGCTCGTCGTCAGCGAGGTGGAGCGGTGGCGGCGTCGGCGAGGGATGCGGTGGAGCTGGAGGCGGAGGGGAGGAGATGGCCGGGGGAGCGAGGGTTTTAAATAGGGTTGCGGCGGTGGGGTTGGCCGGGCATGGCGGGCGGAGTGGGCCGAAGGGCGCGGGCGGGGAGGCGACGTGGCCGGTCGAGGCGGGCGGAGCGGCCGGGACGCGCGGGCGGCGTGCGGGTCGTGCGGGGGCTGGGTGGAGAAGGGTTGCGGGCTAGCGGGCGGGTCTGACCGACCCGACCCGACCCGCTAGCGGCGCGGGCTGGGTTTGGGTTCGGGCTGGGCCCGGTGGGCCGGGCCCAGTGGGCTGGGGTATTTTATAAAATAATAAAAAAAATAATAATAATAATAATAATCAGAAACTAATTAATAAATAATAAATAAATAAATAAATACTTTTTAGGCATTTAAAAATAGGTCCGGGGTCCGAAAAATTCCAGAAAAATTGCCCTAAGTCCAGTTTTTCATTTTACATCCAAAAATATTATTTTCATAATATTTTAATACTGTTTAATATCAATTAAAAATCATTTAAAAATTAAAACCCTGTTTTTAAATTACAGAAAAATTTCAGAAAATTGTGAAAAATCCAGTTTTTAAAATTTTGAAAATTCAGGGGGTTTACACTCTGCCTGACAGCTGGCGGGAGATACTGTGCCAAGAATGCATCCTTAAACATCCCCCAAGTAATTTTTCCATCCTGGTGCTTTGTGGCGAGATCCAGCTTCTTGATCTGCTACCAGTAATGTGCTCGTAACCGCAGTTGCATGACTGCACACGCCACCCTCTTGTTCGCAGGTATCGAAGCAAACTCAAACAAGTCCTCCAACTTGGCAACCCAGTCCATCACCTTATCAGGCGGGGTCCTGCCTTCGAACTCTAGAGGGTTCAACTTTAGAAACTCGGCACCCCTAAAGGTAGACTTCATGGCCGTCCGTCGAGGCTCATCAGCTTCTGCTAAGCTTGCTCCCTGAGATGCAGTTGCGGCTGTCACAGGTGTCGCGACGGTCTTCGATGCACCAATGTTGACTACCAGTGTTGTTACTATTTGAGTTAGAGAGTTAAGTTGTTGTTGCTGTGCCAAGGCTCTAGCATCAGTCCGTTGCTGCTGAGCTTCGAACCGTCCTGTTGGGCCTCATATCGATTATTCTGATTTTCGAACATAGCAATCAGCCTATCGACTTGGTCATCGCTCACACTCGCTGCGTGCGATGCCCCTTGGTTACCTGTTTTAGTCATCTTGCTACAAAAGAAAGTAGTTTGCATTAGTCTCATAACGTATTATGGACTTATTGCATGGGACGTTGGGTTTTTATACTTTTCAAGATCGTGACATATAATACCATCAATTTACTTATATAGATTCACAACCATTTTCGAAATCCGAGACTTTTGAAATCGCTTGAAAACTTATATCATTTTTTAAAATGATATTTGAAGAGGCCAATGACGTAAAGCCGTGCGTTCTGATACCACATTGTCACGTCCTGATCCCGTAAGGGCCGATCGTCCTTGCTTGGACGTGATGTCGTGCAAGCCTAAGTTGTGCTTGCACAAGGCATAATTGTAAACCCCCAAAATTTTTAAATTATTAAATCTTGGATTTTTCCCAATTTTCTGGAATTTTCTGAGAATTTTCTGTAATTAAAATCAAGCTTTTCAATTAATAAATAATTTTTAATTAGCAATAAATAATATTAAAATGTCATGAAAATAATATTTTTGGGTGTAAAATGAAAAATTGGACTTAGGATAATTTTCCTGGATTTTTCTGGGCCTCAGACCTATTTTTAAATGCCTAAAAACTATTTTTATTAATTAATTAATTATTTAATTATTTATTATTTATTTATTATTTATATTATTTTATTTTTCATTTTATTATCTTTTTCTTTGGGCCGGCCCAGTCCATTGGACCGGCCCGTTAGTTCCTGGCCCAGCCCAACCCACTGCCGGGTCGGGTCGGGTCAGACAGACCCGACCCGCGTGCCGCCCGACCCGGCGACCAGTTCCCCCACCTTCCCTCCTCCCCGCGCGTTTTCCGGCGGAGCTCCGGCCACGTCGCCTGGCCGCTCCGCCTCTCCCGGCCCGGTCACCACGACCCCCGCCACCTCCGGCTGACCCAACGCCCCTCCGCCCTATAAATTCCTCCGCCTCCCTCTCTTCCCCAACCCGACCGGAACCCTAACGCCGGCCCCTCCTTTTCTGTCCTCCCCCGGCCACCCTCCAGCCGGCGAGCCACCACCCACTCGCCTCGACCGCCCGCCGCTGCCACCCTCCTCTGCTCCTCCTCCTCCGCCGCCTCAGACACCGCCAGCAGCCGAAGTCGCCCCGCAGCGGACCGGAGACGCGAGCAGCCGACTCCGGCAGCCCTCCTCCCCGCGCGCCGCCGTCCACCGGCTCCGCCCAGCCCCGGCGGACCTTCCCCGGCCCCCTCCGGCGCATCTCCGGCCGACCTCCGCCGTCTGCGGCCATCGACAGAAACCCTAGCCCTAATTTTGGATTCCGTGTCGGACACGACACGGACACGTCTCGACCCTGATTTTCGGGTCCCCTTCAGGTACGTGTATCTTTCGCCTCGTAGCTCCGTTTCCATTTCCGTAAATTGCGTTGTGAAGCCTGTATGACCCTCTCGGTGTCCGGACAAACTGTTGGGACATCGCGGCCTGTGGTGATCGCACACCGCGATCCAAAAACAGGAAAAAACCAGACCCTGTTTCACCCCGGAACTGAGTCCGCCCCGCCAAACGGGACGACTTGGTCGCGTGCGGTCTTCACAGATACGTACGCACCGTCGATACGGACGTGTGAGACTTCGCGGAAGCTGATTCGGGTGTGCGTGCACACCGGAATCAACGCGTATCCGCGGACATCGCCCCGTATCCGATTTTTCTGCAATTCACCCTAACTTCGTGCACACACGTCGGATCGAGACGAAACTTGCGCCATCGGACTCGTAGCAATACGCTGGTCCTGTGGGTCAAGTTTGGTTCGATTCTGAGAACGTTGACGAAATCGCGTGTCGTGGGCCCCATAGGCCCCGCTCGACGGGCGATTTTGTGTTCGGCTCATCGGAATCCAAATCTGGAAGTTCCGTTGGGTTCGTATCAGCGTTCCTGACCTGTTGACACTAAGTTTGGTGAATTTGGAGACCTTTGATCCGGACGCGTTTTTCGGTGCAAAGCGGGCCCACCGGCGGACCCCGTTTTGACCCGAAACTGCCGTTTTTGCCCTTGTCTCCAAATTGGACCCAAGGACAGGCGTTTCTAGCTATTTGACATCTTCTGAGCACGATGGTAATGACTATTTCAGCTTTTGGACTCATCTCTGGACTTTCTCCCCAAGAACTAAATTAACCAGATCCAAACAACAGGCAAGTACCTGCACTTCAAGTTAATCTTTATATTGTGATAATTAAATTCCCTGCTTTACTAGTACTCTTGCTGATTACACGTAGTGTTAGAATACTATATTTCATGTCTTGAATATTGGAATTCATGTCTTGTTTTTCATGTCGGGTGGGAGAATACTGAAAGGCATGTAGTTTACCCTTCCCCTTGCCGTGAATAATAGCTGTTGGTACACGACTGTCCATCAGCCGGATCTCGATTATTCGTGACTAATAGCCGTTCATGACGGCCGGATTAGCCTTATAAACCCCTACATGCCAACTAAGTATTCTAAAAACAAACACAAGTTTCATACAGATAACTTCTGGTCATGTTATATTCTTGCTGACTGTGTAGTTTCTTTTCCTGCTCGTTTACTTCTGTTTTCTCACATTCCTGTTTATAGTTTTGACTCTGAGATATTAACTTTCCTTTATGCAATTTCCTTAACATGATATTCAATGTTTAATTGTCATAAATATTTAGTTTAACATTGTTGTGCACTGTGTACTTTGCTCCTTTCCTGACTGGATCTGTTGATTTAGGCGATGATGAGGATCTTGCCCCTACTTATTATGGTCCCTATGAGGGGACTGATGATACCTATGAGGAGCCAGAACCCACCCAGGAGACCCCTGCTGCTGAGTAGCTAGTAGTAGCTATCTTTTATTCTGTTTTTTATCTTATTTAATCGGGTTTGTCCCCGATTTCATTTTGGAATTCCTGTACTAAACATTTGAATTTGTTGTCACATTTATTTCAGTTACAATCTTAAGTTTCATTTCTCATTATTATCTTGCCTATATTGTTGTGAATGAGCTAGTTAGTAATTATGGATTGACCTAGACAGCGTACTACCGCCGACTCTGCGGCGTAGGCTGGACGTACCCACGCACTCGTGCCCGAATTTCCGGGTGCGGGTCGTGACAATAATACCTGCACAAGACACAAGTTAGACAAATATACATATATACAAGCACGGAATGTAAAATGCAGAAAACCAAAGTTGGACATATTTGATAGGAATGCAAAATACTTTCTTTATTGAATACTTGAAGATTGGATTACAAAATACTAGCTTGACTAATTACAAAATATGTCATGGATGGCTTACAACTCTTTTTACAAACCAAAAACTACCACAACGCCCAAGCATCATATCCTTTTTAGTAGGACCAAAATCAAAACACCTAGCAGAAGAAGAGCTTGCACATTAAAGAGGAAAGCTTAGGAAGTAGCACGAGCAAGGTTCCGCTTGAGGGAAAGCGCTCCTAAAGCTTCAAAATGCTTGCCAAATTCTCGCTACTAGAACCTGGAGATTTGTCCACAAACGTGGGTAAGTACTGCAAGATGTACTGGTGAGCGACCGTGGCCAAACTCACCTAGAAATCTACACTAAGTAAACATGTGAATCTAGCATTACTATTATGTGACATTTCTAGTTGTCTAGGTTCTTTTTAACAATTCATGCAAAAAAATATAAACAATAGAGTAAGATAATATAATAAATCTTACCCACGGTCGAGCGGTTATCCTTGCAGTAGACACACAAGTTAGCAACAATTTGCGTGTATGTATGTATCTCATGAATCTAACTTTTGCATCAAACGGTTAGGCATAGCAAGAAGAAAAATCCTAGCATGCGACCTAACTACATGATGGTCCATAAGAAAACCCATGATTAGTAGCGGTGTTATCACGGCCCAGCACTACACCAAAATACGTTCAAAATGTCTGCTTTGACACGTGAACCAGCTAATTAATAGACATAACACCCACCTAATCACGAGAACTTCAATGCCTCTGGGTGTTTCGTATAGCCTCTCCCAGGCCGAACGGTTCCCAGTGCCCCAGGATACCACTCGAGAGACCCGATACCTTGTGCACAAGTTGTCCGAGACCGATGCGATGAATGCATTCTATCAGACTTAGAACATTTCTATTACAACAGTTGAACAATATGCATTACCTCATTTCTATAGAGCCTTAGCTCTCTTCAATAAGTCGATCGGTCATATTCGATTTGATTCAAGCGATAAGGGCCAAGCATCAATTTTCTGAACGAGTTAATGAAAATTCTAGCTGTTCCTTATATGTGAAAAAGTAAGGTAGCATTTCCACAAATCTAGCATACAAATTTTCTATCTTTCTTTTATCCTGTTATGGTGATATCAATGAGTAGAGGAACAAGCAACTGAGCGAACTGGAGATTCTTTATTTAAGACGTGAAGATAAAATGATTCATCGTAGGGCCGAAGCCACTCACCGTACGAATCAGCACGATGGGGAAGCCTTACACAACGATAACTCCTTGGTTATGCGTCCTGAAATTGTAACAACACTTGGTTAGCATCCTTCGATCTCATTTTCTTACGATTCGAAATGAATGCGCAAGCGAGAAAAACGAATCATGAAAACCAAGTCATCGAAAGCAAGACAAAACACAAAGCAACACAAAACCAAGCAGCAAAACAACCAACGAAAACTCTTGGACTCATTTCAATAGAAGTCGTTCCATCAGTTTGAAGGATTCATTGCATTTCGTTCGTGATTGATTTGGCGGTAAGGTTTTTCCGAGACTCGATTCTCAACCGAGTCAAAGTTGCAAGTGTTCCATAAGAGAACCACTAGAAGCGGGGCATTACACTAGGCGTTAGGCCTAAGTCAACCTCGCTTGAGGCTTTCGAAACGGAGTGAAAGACATGGTATTTGTCAATGCTAAGAAAGGTCATGATCATCAGCTTAGCAATATTGAAAAGAAGGATTAGCCAACCCGAAGTTTTTGGTAAAGGCTTTGTTGTTGTTACAAGTGGCCAGGCTTCCTAATTCAGGTTGACAGGTGCATACTATCACGATACTTGACAAGTCGGAATTAGACAGAGAGACTTGCTACTCATTCTTAGTTGTTTCTTTAACTTGGACTTCGAAACTGGTAGTTATTTTTATTCAGTTTAATTTACTAACGGATCTTTAACTGTTTAGCTATTCTAGCTAATGATGAGAGATATTTTACTTATCCTATTATAGCCGAAGAATTGGATTCAAGACTAACTGCATTGGGGAAATTCATCCTAAATATCATAGTTTGAAATTCATATTATTTACTTATTGTTACTGATAGTAGCAGGTCTTAGTTAATAAAGTCACTTATTCCAGGTTCGTTTGAAGGGGATTTAGGGCTGCCACAAGAAAGATACTAGCATATACTATAAAGCTCCAAATAGTATGAGAACTAGTATATTACAATTTTTTAACTATCTCAATCATCTGCCATTTATCAATTCTGTTCAGGACAAAATTAGTTCTTTAACAGTTGAAGGGGGAATTCTGACCATAGTTTGCAGTACCTATTCGATACAGTTGATACATAGTTGATACATATATGGTTTGGCATATTCCGATCCGATACCGATACTGACTGATACCGACTTCGGGGGCCTCTTTTCGGTCATTTCGGTAAAAAAAAATTGAACGATAAAGACCAAGAAACAAGCACGTAAAATCATAGTAAGGTTGTAAATGCATGTAAAAGAAGAAAACTTATCTATTGCAGGTAAGCCAATCGGCAATGGTGACTACTATTTCATTTAATTCCAAAATTACTTAGAAACAACACATGAAATACTTTAAATTATGCCTAAATATATATATATATATATAAAATCTAAAATTTAATAATTTATTAATAATTATTTGCTTTTCGATACAAAAAAAAACCGAAACCGCCAATACTGCTGATCCCGATATTCATAGGAATAGTCCGATTCCGATACCGATACTGCGAACCTTGGTTCTAACTAGGAGGATGTCTAGTATGGACAAAGTTTTACGTAAGTTGTGTCTAGAAACATGACCGGACAATTTGAAGTATATTTTGAGCTCGGCTCTCATACCTTTATGACCATAATTATTGTCTAATTGTATAATAACTTATATTGCTTTTTGTTTCTACCACCTGGAAGAATTTCTATACTTATTTCTTCTATGTCATCTTCAGGTGAAACGAGTGCTGAAATTTTTGCCAGGTTGAAGAGGGACTTTATTCCTACAATTAAAAGCGGCCTTGTTTACTGGCCAATATGTGATTTTATTACATTCAAATTCATTCCTGTTCACCTACAGGTACTGGTCCAGATATATGATCATTCCATGGAGACTTAGGGTGTATTTGGAATTGCTTATCATGGTTGCTTATTTTCTTTTCTTTTCTTTCTTCTTCTATTTTTTTTTTTTTTTTTTTTTTGAGAGAGAGAGAGTCGGTCTCGAAAGCTGTTTGATAAGAGCAGCGGACGAAGAAGCTTTTGAAAAGCCAGTAGAAATTTACTTTCTCGCTGCTACTTTTTGAAAAGCAGCAGCAATCCCAAACCAGGCGTTAGAGAAACGATAACATGCATTTCGTACTTCACAATTCTGTTTCCATTGCTCCAAATAGGACTAAATATCAGGAGAGCTGACAGTTTCAATCAGTTGAAACTACTCTTCTAATTTTAGTGCTGCATGGATTAATGGCAGCAGAGTTGCAAACTGGCAGAAGCCTGCTATCATTTTTCTTTCACTTATTATTATATAAGTACGGTTATGCATCATCTGTTAACTTGCAATTTCTTTTCTGTTTGCAGCCTTTAGTCAGCAATTCCTTCTCTTACCTATGGACTATTTACATCACATACATGGCAAGTTTACAGAAAGCAAGCTTGGCACAAATCACCTCCTGACTGATTTGCTACATTATTCAACTTACCCCTGAAACTCTAAACCGGGTGCCATTCAAATTGTTTGTCAGCTACCAAATTTGGTGCAAAAAGGATATGGTATGCGGAATACATCCAGATTAGGTCTTCTTGGGTAGAAAGAGCCTTCAGTAATTTGGCCATTTGTGGTGGTAAAACAAGTTGTTTACAAGTTATTGGTTGTAAGAAACTTAATGAACTGGCCTAGAGCCAGTTTGAATATTTCCCTGCTATAAAAAGACATTGCAAGTTAGGAAACTCATCTTGGATGCCATCTTTGTGGGTTCATGTTTACTATCATTCATTATATACTTGAAATCTCCCTTTATTGTACCCTCATTATGTGCTCTCTAACCATGTGGGGCTGATCTTGTGAAAGGGTCTCTCCTGTCAGTTTTGGCTGAGGCAATGGCCATCAATCTCTAAAGCAGTTTCTGTTAAAAACACTGGTATGCTCCCTTGGCAGCAATTGCTTCTCATCTTTCCTCAATTCTTGTATATAAACTGAGTGCCAGGTAATTCTTAGCATCTCCATTGCTAATGTGGTACTCTCGAGAGAAAAAAAAAAGTAGTCACACAAGACAAATACACTTTTTTTTCTTCAGAAAAAGTGCATCCAATGCATAATCTTATTTATTATTTATTTATTTTTGCTGGTTTTTCCATGATTTCTGAAGATGATGTGAATCAAGATTTCAATTAATAGATGCTAGTATATATGCACGTGCAACACACGTTTATATTCCTTGGAAAGAGCAAACAATAATCTCTTGATTTTTTGATACTTGTGAAGACCAAACAACAACTCATTGATTTTTCTTTTACTTGAAAAGAGCAAAGAACAATCCCACCTAATTTTTTTTTTTTATGTAATTATCTAACTACTCGTGTTAAATTTAATGAACAATTTTAATTAGTAAACATAAATAATAATATTTTTGAAAGAAAAAATTTTCACGGTGAAGCCTTAACTTTTCTAATTATATTGTAGTATAAATTCTACTTTACTGCCACGTCAATATTTTTTATTAAAATATTATAGTTTAAAATACTAAAAAGGATTAGATGTGATTAAATTTAACTGTCATGTGAAAAAAAAATTTTTAACAAAACATCTGTGTTGGAGATGACTTTTTTATAGGATGTTTATTTTGAATTTTTGTTATGATATGCTGATCCACAGCACATTGTCTATTTAAAAACGTCACGTGACTTTTGCATATGAGATGTTCTAAGTTATCAGTTGGAGAGAATTGTTTCCTGCCAAATTATGGACCCTGACTTTGCTCCGAATGATGATAATAATGATGTCTGTTCTAAGTTATCATTTTGTGAGATGGGTGAAAATGTAGACCTATGAATTTATATTTAATGAGTTGTTTACTTATTTAATAGGAATTAAAAAAAAAAAAAATACATGTTGAATTTTTAGTGTCGAATTTGTTCATATAAAATGTACTAAATACGAATTAAATCTAATCCGAATGTTTCACGTTTGACGAATATTTGATCGATTTTTTTAACGTATTTTACTTGCACTGTGCCAATTTATATTCGTACTTTTATTGTCTCGATTTTTTTTGCGTTTGCCAAATTGCTAACAAGTTTTGTAGCTAGATTCTTCAAATCTGCTAATCTCAAGCTTTCTACCTCTAGTCCTTTGTTGTCTTTGTAGCGAATCTTGTCACTGGTCCATACTTTTTGTTTGTTTTCAAACTGCGCAATTATTTGAATTTCACCGAAGTTGTATTCATATTTCGTCCAATGGCTGACAGATTGCCAATCCATCTTAGCTGGAAAACCAATCAACCAACCAACCTACTCGATTCTCTTCTTTTGCGCTCATCTTATCTAAGTTTACCATAAAGTAGAGATTGAAGAATAAAGGGTGAAGCTGAAGGGAACTTATGGGCATGTTGGACTGCTAACTTGGCAACACTGGGAAAGCAGTGCACAATACTTTCCAACTTTCCAAGTCATGTATGGGTTGATACAGATGAATTGTGTAGGACTGTCCTTCAATAGCACGTGCAGCGGCGTTGATGTACCACCAGTAGAGTAGAAGAGGATAAGGCTACAGGTGTGTCAGCTGGACCTAGGTACTCTTTGTCGCTCTTCAAACTGATTGGATCAGAACTTTAAGTTGAAATTTTCTTCAGTTTATAGCATTTCTTAATATCTTATGTACCCATTTTTCAAATTATTCTCCTCTATTGACTCGGAATATTCTCGTCTGCATATTATCCAAGTTCGTCTGAACATTATTATTACACTAGTGACAAACAAAGACTTAGTTATGAACCGAAGTTTTCCTTGTAGAAATCCAGCATATGATTTCATAAGATTTATTTTGAGAATTTACAGGTCATAAATATTGTTGGATCTAACCTTGTTTCCTTCTAGAAAGGAAAAGTAATGCAGATTAAGGTTGAAGCTAGAATGTGACAATTATCTAACTAGTACCCTAACATGAATCAGCAAGCAATGTCTACATGCATTTAGCTTTATGCAAGGAAGTATACTCAATAGAAGTTTCAATAACTGGCAACCACCATAAGTTTACTGGGAAAGATTTATCTTGTTGGTAAGAATCACCATATTTTTAACAATCTTAATGAAGAGTAATATAAAATAAAACCTAAATTCATCTCATAATAGGAAAGAAATATATATAACTATCATCTCAATCTTCCTTTAGATGGTTGAACACAGCCAAAATCAGCTTGGAAAATAGAAACTGTTTTATTCTTGAATAACGTGTTGATCTTCTGACAACCTAAGCAATTCTATTTCTCCTCTTTCTCTGTGGGTGTGCATTGTCTAAGATGGTTCTCATCCACAATATCTTATGGCACTCCACATTGTTCTTTGTATCTTTGATTGGGTCTACATAGGTTTTTTTTTTTTTTTTTACTCCAGATCTCTGTCCCTCCAATTTTGCTATATAGAGTAGTTTGAATGCATAATTTCTGCATTCTGAATTTTATTTCATAGTCGGCCCCATTGTGATGGTACAAGGCTTGGATGCTGACATTGATAATTAGAATTATCCCCATGCCAACCACACATACACATGGTTTTTGTACATTTTGCCTCAGCTTTTGGAATGTTACCAGTTATATTTTTGATTTTTTGCCAGTTTTATGACGTTGGAGTTGAACATAATTGAAGACTCGTAGAAGTGAGTGAAAATTTTCAGCATTGATCCTCACCCTGACTTTTACCCCGTTAACATTCTATTGTCAGTCAATACTTTATGGAAAAGTGTAGGTTGGAAGAACCATCCTTCTTATTATTACCTTGTAATGATTAGTTACAAAACTTGATAATCTTTTTGAAGGCCAAAGTGGTATCAATATAGTTCTAGGTCTACACGTAATGAGTTCGTTGGCCTTCTACAAAATTGTTAACATTTGCCAAAGCTATCAGTCTGTCACTCTCATTCTTTAACACAATATTCTTAGTTTACAATAAGAATGTGAGAATATAGATAGTCTTGTTCTCATTCTCCATTTGTTGGTAGAAAGAAGTTGATGCATAATATTATCTTTAAAAGAACTATTTTGGGAAGTGCAATGAATCTTAATAGAGTATTGGATATGCTTTCGTATGTACAAGTTAAGGTATAATTCTTTCATCCAAATTTGGTGGCTTGTGGGTTGTTCCTTTTTCATTATTTGGTTGTTTGTACTCGAGGGTTAAGGACCGGTTTATCATCCCAACCTTCTTCCTTATTGGCTATGTAGCATAAGAAAGCTCCAAAAAAGTACTGACAAACTTTGTGATCATGCTATAAACTTGACGCCAATTTACTGTGTTGTACCTAATGTTATTATCTGCGCGGTGCATCAACTTTCAGACTTCCTCTCCAAATCAGTCCCACTGTTCATTTTTTTCACTTGAGCTGACAACGTGACAACATCTTAGTCATGTATTATTAGTTTTTTCATGCTCTCTCCGCATCAATTTCTTCCTCAAACGACTAGACATATTACACTGAGGGCTTAGATTCAAATAGCAAATTTGTTTAGATTATGACTACTCCAGTCTCCACATGCATATTAACACTGCTTTAGGTTAATGATCTGAGTTTAATTTGGCTGTGCAAATTTTAAGCCTTCCAATAAATGATATTCATGTTTGGCTATCCCTGAACTGTGACTAAGACATGCATGCATATGCATAGTAGACGACAAAAAAGTTAATGTGCTCAATCTTCTTCTTATTTGATGTCTTAGTTACTTATTTTTGCAGTGTTCCTGTTGTCTGATCGATAGTAGCTGACATCTGAAACCAGTAGTCTTTTGAATAAATTTAATTGCAGCACAAACAGTCATATATTAGTTAGCATCACAGACACTAAACCTTCAGATTCTATTTTACAATCAGGATGAACATAATCATGGCGACTTCAGCAGTCTCTCATGTCATGTTCAAACTAGGAGAATGGAAGAGCCAAGGAGGTTGTGTCGCCCTATCTTCTCTCATATGCTCCTCGACATTGAAAACGCTCTTCCTCTCATTCTGATAACTACCCCTATTTACGTCTGGAACCTGGAATAGTCCCCAGTCATTGCCATTCAACTTCATCTTGGTGGCACCAGACTCAGAGGATGACGAGGAGAAGCTCATTCTAGAATCTGAAGTAAAAGAGTTCTCCTTCTTCCTTCTACTCTTACTTCCTGTGGCCAAAGTAAGCTCAAGGTCGCTATATTCATCAACATCTCTGCCATCCTTTCCAATGCAATCTTCTGCTGGAAGATCAAGATTAAGAGTCCGACCGAACCTAGTCTGGTCTTGGCAAGTACTATAGCATGGTTGTTGCGAAGTCATCTCATTGTCTGAGTTCCATCTTTTGATCCTGGTTCCGGAATTCAAAGATTTCCTCTGTTTCTTAATCCCTTCCTTCATGTCATTCACCAGTACCTTCTGAACTCTGTAAAGACGATGGAGTTCATGTACCTGCAGAAATCCATGCAGATAAAACTTTTAGGATCTATGGTAACCAGAGGGAGAGAAAAAAATGCTTGAAAGTTTTGCTCATTGATGCAGAATGCCAAAATACAACCCGCCATATTTATTCATACATGTGATGGTGAACTCATAGTTCAGGAGATCATGTTGATTGCTGGAGGTTTGGTTCTAGTTCTAAACCTTGATGTTGAATCCAATCAAATCCATTCAAATATGGTGGAACTTTTTTGTTTTGTTTTGTTTTTTGGGATAAAAGTATGGTAGACATGAACCTAACTCTAGGCAAAGTTCGATTGCCAATTCAAAAAGTAACTACATGATTTTATAGATAAATATAACATGCTGGACGTACTCTCACATCCTTGTAAAAGCACTTTCTATCATGTGCTTACCAATCGCCAGATACATCAGGAAGTGCTTATTTTGGAGGCACTCACATTGAAATCCTTCTAAAAGGAAGCAGAATGATAATAAAAAAATATACCCATATTAGGATTGGATAATGTTTCTTTTTTTTCTTCCTTTCTTGTAAACGCAACTATACCCATATTAGGATTGGATAAAGTTTTCCTTTTTTCTTCTTTTCTTGTAAATGCAACCTAACTAACCTGATGTGTGAATGTCTCTTCTTGCCTTAGCATGGCCGTCCTCATGTTTTCTTTCTCATACTGTTTCAGATATCTCCCCATTGGAATCCTGAGACTTGCAAAGTTGTAAAGAAACTGGAAGATCTTTCCTTCAAGGTTCAACTTCTGCACATATTTTCAGAATATTTTGCATCAGTGACAATATGGCATCACAATTTCAAAGTGATACAAAAACCAGTAATTTTTTTTTAGTGAAAGGTCCTTGTAAATTTGTTGGTCTACTTAACAATTAATAATTTGGTTCTATTATTACAAAGCACTTGCAGCTCCTCTGATTTCTTGGTTCAAGTTAAAGCATCAACCGCATGGATACATTTCAACACCATTTTCTTGGAACACACATACATAATTCAGCAAATTAAGTTGCAACTAGTTGGAAAACAAAACAAAAAAAACTGTTTCAGCTCTCAAAAACAAGAAGCAGTGAAAAACAACAAGAATCACCATGATTATGTGTTGTTTGCCCGTGAAAATACGTTATTAACTGAAGATGTGCATGATATGATGATATTTTAGGATATTGGCATATAACAGAAGAGACATTTTTGCCTCGTGAAAGATTCAAGCAAGACTAGCAGATACCTTCAATATGTGTATAAACTCACACTCTTCTTGAAATCGAGACCCTTTAAAGAGTAGTACAAATATAAACCAAACGAAAACGTATAGATCAACATGGATGAGAGTAACGAGTAGTAATAGAAGGCTTACTATGAATTTATGGGCAGAACTCGAGTTCAAAGAAACAAGTACTCTCCTCCTCCTCCTCCTCCTCCTCCTCCTTTTGACAAAACAACCACCTCCCCCTTTATATTCCCAATCTAGCTAGCTAAGGAGGCTGACAGCTAGCGAAAGATATAAAGATTCTCGAGCTCGATAGACTCCCACCACCACCACCACCACCACCACCAGAGAGAGTATTTTATTGGGCTCGCAGTCGAAGCAACAAATCCCAGTCAGTCCCCTGACTGATGCAGTCGAAGTATGTATATGAGGCTGAGGAAAGAAAGAAAGAAAGATGCCATCCTATTCTTATAGGCTATAGCGAGAGAGAGAGAGAGAGAGAGAGAGCTAGGTAGAATATTAAACTAGGAAGGAGAGGAGAGACCCACTCCCACTTCAGCTAGGAGTTATTCAAAAAATATAGGGGCACTACTACTACTACTACTACTACAAACAGTACTCCAAAAGAAGAAGCAAACAGAAGAGAGCCAAACCTGCAACGACACTCCACATGGAAATTCTATGATCGGTACCAGTTGTCTCTCTCTCTCTCTCTCTCGCCACATATAATAAAACTACTTGCTTACTTCATCTTGTCCCTACACTTACACTTGTAAGTCTGTGTCTTGATGATAAATAATATTGTGCATCTTGATAGATATTGGTGGGGGAGGGGGGTGTGTGTGAGTGAGACTCAGAGAGAGTGACATATATCAGCTCAGTTTGTTAGAGCGTCAATATTTTGATACGCAATTTCTTTCGCATACAGAAAATTTTGAAACTTGGAAAAGGACTAATGTGCTTGTCCTCATCTCTTTATATCTATCTATACAATCCATTAGAAGAATGAATGCATTATGCATACCCGTCGATATATCTACTGATCATGCATTGATATATCAGATGCACTTCAATGAGTTGAGCTAAGCTACTGAGGATCATGTGTCCACATCTGTGGACAATTATATATTTCAGATGCGGGTGAAAGAAAATTAAACTAGTGTGAAGCATACCATTTTGACAATTTTGCCACAATCTTAATTTATAGAAAGTTTATTGCATACCTATTGGAGATAACTCTTTGTTTTTTTCTTCTTCTGGAACTGTTCTTCTTTTCTAATTTCTAATTTTCAATTGGGTCATATTTTATTTAATATTGGTCTTTAATCTTTATTGTCCCATCCTTCTCTTTGGTATTTTTTTTAGAGAAGCATGAAGCCCATCTACAAGCAAAAACATCTTTCCTTCTTTATATTATAGAAGTGTTGATTTTTCTTTCTTTTATGCTCGTATCTGACCCGTGTCCAACAAAGAAAGTTTTTCTCTGTGCCCGAGGTATGAAATTGCACCTGCTTATGACTTTGGCAATGGTATTTTTTACCTTTTGTTCTTTCCTCTAAACTACTCATTCACAAACACAACAGAAATGACACGACAAATATACTTTTGTTATACTTTTGTTCTCGGTATATATATATATATATATATATATATATATATATATATATATATCAAAAGTTAAAAAGTGTAAGTGATACGTGCAAGGCGCAAGGCGGGGGTTAAGTTGTCCTTGTCGAATTTGATTTTTGTTGTCCCTTGATCTGATTTCTTGTGAGGTACTTCTTTATGTCCTTGTAGGTTACCCATGATTCTAACCTCTTGGAAAATGATAAAGTGAGCTCTGGTGCCAAAGATTGTGTGGCAAAAAATTTATGTGGAAAAAAAATAATGTAAAATCTACAATTTAGAAAGTTGGACTCTAAATTGGGACTTACTATTCTACAAAATGAGTTCCTACAATCTATAATCTAGAAATTGGGAGTCTCAACCTCTAGCACTTATGGGTGGGATATGACCAAAAATCTAGAAATTGAAACTAGGGATGGGACTTACTATTCTACAAAATGAGCTCCTTTTTTTTTGAATCTAGAATCTAGAATGTGGGATGAACATTACTAATTATGCTCTTATACAAAGTTCCAAGCATATATATGCGCCAATGACCTCTATCTCAAGTGGTTATAGTGAGGCATATTATCCCAAGAGGTTGCGAATTCGAGCAACGGGAGAAGCACATTTAATTGCTTGTGGAGGAATTAATGTAAATAGTGGTGTGATGTAGGTGCGGTTCAGGTGCGATGCAGGTGCAGGTGTGGACCTCCGGGCCGGGATCTGTGGGGTCTTCGGACTGAGTTTTTAGGTCTTCGGACAAGAACTCTGTAACACAATTACCACTTCCAAATAAATAAATATATATATATATATATATATATATATATATATATATATATATATATATATATATGGTAATGTTATAGAACCACCCGGATGGTTTCGTATTATAGAACAACACTATGTTACATGGGTTGGAATGTGATTGAGTGGGTGTGGGGACCTTTTAATCTCAACCACCCAATCCAAATCCAATCCATATAGCATAGTGTTGTTCCATAATATGAAGGAATATTTAGACTTTGGATCTCAGATATATAAGTTTCAAAATTTGTTTGGATCTTCGTAATATACATAATTAATGTCTGGGTCTCAAAAGTGTCACTAATGTCTCAAAAGTGTCTCCAAAAGTGTACCAAAAAGTGTCACTAATTATTTTTTGTAACATTTTTGAAATCCAAATACTAATTATGTATATTATGAGGATTCAAACACAAATTTTAAAACTTATTTGAGACCCAAAATCTAAATATCTATAATATGATAAATTATTCTGGTGGTTCTAGATTTTTTTTTTTTTTTTTCCCTTTCCTGTCCATCCAATTTTGTTTTGTTTTGTTTTTCAAAGCTGCTGCTTGGACCGCGGATGAACTGAAACCGGGCCACATGTCCGATTTTCATTCGGCGATTTTTTTTGTCTACGTCAGCGGGGAAGGAGAGTGATGGCTTCATCGAGTTTGTTTCGGTCAATAGAAACGTGTCACGTGGCGGTGCAATTTCGTTTCGTTTACGGTTCAGGCTTGTGTCTGTGAAGCATTTTTCTTTCTTTTTTTTTCAACTCTTTCAAAATGACATGACAGAGATGAAAGGAGGAGGCTCACCATGGGAGCACGCTTTGCCGGCCCATGGAGGCGCAGCCTCATGGGGTTGGTGGGCCCGCTTGGCATGCACGAGTTCTCGGGCCCCACTCCCAATTGAACATAACTAAAGAAACAAATGATAAATGAAGTCTAGGACTAGTCTAGGGCTAGTCTAGGGCTCCTCTTGTAAAGTAAAAGCTCAAACTAAGTAAACTATAATAAAGCTATGATATGATGGTGAGTACACAGTGTTTTTGTCTTGATTAATAAAGATGACTTTTTTGTGTGTATGAAAACAAGGTAGGTGGTGATTTAGTACTTGGCTACTAATCAAATGCTACCTTGATTGCTTTCTAGATTAGAAAAAAAAAACTACAGACTAATATATTTTAGCAAAATTAGCGAAAGAAAATAAAATATATGAAAATTTGATGTAGAAAATAAAAATACATATGTTAAGTACGTTTTCGATTAAAAAAATACGTAAAGAACGAGAATGTATATGTTAAATGTGTTCTCAATAAAAATTTAATTTTTAACTGTAGCCGTACATAATAAATGCGTTTTCATGTTTTATATATTTTTTTTACAAAAAAAAATATATACTGTTAAAAAATAAAATTAAAAATATATCTAAAAACGTACCTAATACGTGCAATTTCAAAAAAAAAAAAAAATATATATATATATATATATATATATATATATATATATATATATATATATATATATATATATATCAGAAAATTTACTATAACAAAATAAATTTATATTAAATTCCTGCAGACGAAACAAGTTTGGATAATTTTGAAATAGAGACAGAGTCCGCCAACAGTGTTAGCGGAAAACCAAAACAAAGAACAAGTAGGCAAAAAGGTCAAAAGTGGACCCCACTAGGCAAAATTCTGCGTTGGCGGAATTTTGCTTTGTGGGGCCCGCATGTTGGTTTGGGTGGTTGGGTTTTTTTTGGTTTGTTTTGTTTGGTTTATTTTATTAGTTTGTTTTAATTAGTTATGTTTTAGTTATTTTTTATTTAGTTTAGCTTTGGAATTTAATTTAAGAAAATATATTTTAACGAAATAAAATAAAAATAAATTAGTTGTAAAGAAATATTTAGAAATTTTTTTTTCGCACATGTTTTATGTCCACTATTTTTGACTCACGAATTTAAAACAATTAATTTTAATTTTTTCTTTTTAAATTTTTTCCTAATTTTTTTTGGAGGTCGAAATATCGTTTTAAATCCGTGGGGCCCACACCCAGTCAAAAGTTATGATACTTTAAAGTTTTAAATTTTATATTTTTGTCTGTAACATGTGCGTCTTGCTTCGGATAATTTTTTTTCTACATGATTTGTGTAACTCTCGTCGAAAACATACAGATCAACTTATTGTTTAACGAAAAACGATTTCAAAACAAGTAGTTATGGGCGCTCGAAGTCTGCTCGACGGTAGACGTAATATTCTTACGGCAGTTTTTTATTATTATTTTTTTTAATGTCTGTTAACGGCGAAAAAATTAACAATAAAAATATAATATTTAAAAATATAAACGCCCAATTGATATTTTTTTTGTAATTTTTTAAACTTTTATGCTTTAGATGGAATTTATACAAATTTTGATGCTTTGGAAAAAAATTCCGAAAAAAATATTTCTAAATTTTTCTTTACAATTAATTTATTTTAATTTTATTTTGTTAAAATAAATTTTCTTAAATCTAATTACAAAACAAAACTAAATAAAAAAAAAACATAACTAATTAAAACAAACCAACCAAACAAACCAAACCGAACCAATCAAATAAATCCGTGGGCCCCCACACCCAATTTTTGCCATCTGCGTTGGCTGAAATTGACCCCCCCCCCCCCATTTCAGCCAACAGTGTTGGCAGAAATTGGCTTGTGGGCCCCACTTTATTATTTTTTATTTTTTTACTGCATACGTGTACATCAGTTGTGTTTTCCGCCAACACTGTTGGCGGACTATGTTTTTTTTTCAAAATTTTACAAACTTATTTCGTTTGTATGAATTTAATATAAATTAATTTTGCTAAAGTAAATTTTCTTTTATATATATATATATATATATATATATATATATAATTTTGCGGAGGCAATATGTACCTTAAAAATTATAAGCATGATCATTACTCTCTCACAAAAGCATGCTCATCGTTCCTTCATTCTACGAGCATTTGAGCAGTAGCAACACGCTAGGCTTTTAGAAAGTACATCGTTCCTCGCAATCAAATTTTACTTTTATATCATAAAAGTAACTTCCATTGCAACTGTTTGTTCCACTCTTAGCTTAATTTTGCTGCGTCAACTATATATGATTCAGGGTTTTGTTGTTATGCTAAGAAAGTACGGAACCAAAATTTTAGTTTATTTTTGTCTCGAACTGAAGTAAAAAATATATTTTAAAAAATAACACAAATTATTTTGGAACTTGAATGCTTATTCAGATAATGTAACCACTGACTACAAATTATGGTCATTACTCTATTAAATTATTAATTTGGGACTTTGGTTACAAGTAATGCTTGAAAACTAAGTATTCAAATTGAAAAAAAAAAAAAATGTAAACTACTGGACACTGGAAATAAGTAGTGGTAGCAACAAATACATTATTTGAACAAAGCACTCGAATCACTAGAACAAAGTACTACGTTTGTGTTTTGATTTGGTTTTATTTTTTATGTAAAATATTCCAATCACAAAAAATTTACCAATTGTAGTGTTTGATAGCTTATATTTTTTTTATTTTCTTTTAAAATTGTGAGAAATAAAACATGTCCAACTCATACATGGAAAATGATATTCTTCGTGAAAATAATGGGAATCAAACACCAAATTAAGTTTTCTTTAAAAAAAATTCAAAATTTTATGGAATTTATTTCCTAGGAAAATAGTTTCGTATAATTAATTTTGTTTTCACATATTTTTTACCTTGCAATCAAACGCGCTCTACATTTTTTTTTTTTTCAAAAATGTTGTTTGGCACACACGCGGCCGAGATCACTATGAATGTCGACCAGAAAGAGGTTCACATAAACCAATAAAAATGCCATAATAGGGATAATTCGATGATGTGAACCCAACGACATCGCAATCTGACGAGCATTCAACAAGATACAAGTTTGTTTCGATTTGACCAGTACAAAAGAAATCGATAAATGCGGGTCGAACTCGTCGCACTCGGTTCGGCGAATTCAAATTTTGTCAGGCCACACACGTGGACAACGTTGATAACCGTCTTTCCATGTGAAATTTGTCTAAACAAATCATGAAGGGTGTTTGCTTGGTATCCATGTTTTCATCGGTTTTGCAAAAAAATTGAACAGCCATTTATGAAAACCTCAGCTTTATAATTTTATGAGACACTGCTTTGGTTGGCTCAAAACTCATACAAAATCGATATAATATAATTTTGTGTGACTTTATAAACATCCAAAATCGATAATTTTGGAGAGATTTTATTATTTTATTTTATTTTTTTTGTAAAAAAAAATTCCAGAATCGTTTTATCAAATATGAATTTGATTGACTTAAAAGTCGCTACGTAAAACCACTAAAAATATGATTCCTCGTAACCGTTCATAATCGGTGCTCTAAAAATATCTCATAACCGCTACTCCCATAATTGACAAGCAGACTCTTAAAGAAGGAGACCATAAACATTCAATGGTTGTCGGGGGTGGTGACGCACAAGTGGAAACCTTCAATAAAGTTAGATTCTCATAGCCAAATTCACACTTGTGTAATTTTTCAAGAGAAATTTTGACTTATCCTCCGTTTTTTTACCACATTTAAGGGTGCACTCCATAGTTTTTGTATCATGTATATGTCTTTCCATTTTTTGACGGAATCCGTCCATTCATGACGGTAAAAAAAAAAAATCGTATTTTTTTTAACCAAAATGTCTCTCCCTCTCAAACCTCCCATCCCCTCCGCGGACAGCACGTCTCCTCAGCAACATCAGCAGCCTTGACAAGCGGCGCGGCGAGGGGCGACTGTTGTTGTTGTTGGTGCTGCTGCGAGGGCGAGGAGGGGGAGCGGGGGTAGGAGGGGAGGCAGTCGCGGTGGGGGGAGGGGGGGGGAGCTGGGGCGAGCGGCGGGCTAATTGCGGGAGGAGGAGGAGGAGGAGGAGGGTGAGAGGAAAGAGGAAGAAGAAAATAGAAGAGAGACATTTTCGTCAAAAAAAATTTAAAAAAAATTTTGACCTTCATGACTTAACGAATTTTGTCAAAAAGTCAAAAAAATATGTAGATTATATTAAAAAAAATGATAGAATACATCCTTAATGATGGTAAAAAAAAAATTGTAATGTATTACATTGTCGCTTTCCTCGTCCTTTGAAATCTATTATTCCACCCACCAATGGGCCCCAACTCAAGAAACTAGTTATCCAACATCCATCAATGTGAGGTTGACGTCACGAAAGACATTTTTGTAAGCATCCATTGGATATCGTCGGTTCTGCCACGTCATCTTCACTTACAGGAAGAGACACCTTTGGACCGACGCTTGTGACATCAGAATCTACTATCTAGTACCACTTCCTATTTCCAACTTCTTCGTTTCTTTTCTGTAAAATTAGAAAAGGAAAAGGTTTTTTTTTTTTTTTTTTTTGCCAAAGATTGTATTTTTCTTGCGAAAATTTATACACAGGATAACGAAGTTTGCAACTGTAGTAGGAGTAAAAATAGGAATCTGAATTGTGGGTGAGACAGGAACAAAAGAAAGTCCAAGAATCGGTGGCATGAATGACCACATCAAATAAAACTGTTTCGCTAGAAAAAGAAAGAAGAATGACGACAAGGAAAAGCAGAGTGAGAACACTACAACGACTGCCTCGACACATGGAGGAGATGTGATCGTTGTTGGTGATGAGATAGTATTGAATTTCGCATGCAATGACAATTCTAAGCTGGTGGACTCAGGAGCTTCAATGCACATATCTCACAACAGAGCACTGTTTGCCAGTTATTATACAAGAAATATCAAAGTTTGAGAAATACAAGAAGATACAGAACATTGTTACTATTGGCGGTATGAGTGTATACACTCATATCTCGCTCATTTCATTTTTAAAAAAATTTGATTAAAAAAAATCCAGAACAATTAAACTCTCATTGTTGCGGTCTCGCGACAATACCGTCATTGCTAATAGCAGTATCAGTACATGCACTCATAACGTTAATAGTAATAGCGTTATATACATTTTCTTGTTTTTATTTTAACTTTGATATACTTGCATAATTTTGTCAAATTTTGTTATCCTAAATATAAAATTTATGTTTTTCTTGCATATTGTTTACTATCTTTGTATGATTTTGGACATATTTAACGTTAGATATTTTGTTATATGTACATGGTGTAGGCATTTTCAGATTTTGTTAGGACGGTATTCATAGTTTGATCCACCAAGCAATGGAGTTGAGAGCGGAAGATCAGTTGATCGAGCCACGGAAGCGTATTATTATTTTTATTTATAAATGATAGAAGTTAAAAATAGTGGACCTAAAAACATGTAATACATCGTGTACAAAATTTCAAACGTTACGTCGGACAACTAAAAAAAAAAAATGCTTACGTTAGATATTTTGCATTGAGTCTATACAAGGTTACAATTCACGTGGAGTTGATTATTAATATGTACGTATATCTGCACTATAGTGCATGGAATTGTAATTATTATTAGGAATATTTTAGCAAATATTCTTACTACAAATATAAAAACTAATATATAGCTCCACTTATTTTAAAAGCTAGCAAATGTTCCCATTATGAAAAAAATAATCAAAATATTGATTAAATAGTGGAGGTATATCTTAAATTTTAAAATGTTGTATACAAAGGAATGAAAACATTTGCTAATTTTTAAAATAAGTAGGAATATAATTATATATTCTAGTTTATATATTTGTAAAATATCCCTTATTATTATTATTATTATTATCAATTTATAAGCTTTGAGATCCATGGACCAGGTTCTAGATTTCTATTTGAATATATTGTGTGGGCTCAGGCCCAAGTCTTAGTTGGATGAAAATCCAACTTCTACTTCCATGTAGATCATCAAATGATAAAGATGATAGACACTTGAGTTTGCCACAAGTTATGGTTGTGCATGTGTGGGTAGATTATTTTTATTATATATATTTTAATTATATTACAATTAGCGACTACTTTCAAAATTTTGAAGGACACAAAGCCGTGTCATGGAGTAATTTGGATTCAAGTATGGTAAGTTTGGTACACGGAATATTATAAGTTAGTAATTTTATATATTCAGAAATTAAACTTTTGGTAATTTAATTTTCAAAAAAAAAAATATTTTTATATTTGGTGAATATATAAATACTTCAAAAAAAAAAAAATTAGCAAAAAAAAAATCTTACAAAATAAAAAAGAACTATAAAAAATTTAAACAAAAAAAGTTCTAAAAAAATGGGAAAAGAAAACAAAAATGGAAAAAACCTTTAAAAAAAACAACAACAAACTGAAAAAAACATGAAACAACAGAATAAAACAAATTTTTGTTTAAAAGTTAAGAAAAAAAAAATTATCCGAAAAAAAAAATCCATCTATTCTTATGGAATCAGATTTTCATATTTTATTGATAATTTTTTTATACAAATATTCTTAATTTCTGAAAAAAAAAATTTATATCATAAATCAAACATAAAAATAATAAAATAATAACAAATATCTAGTACCAAACGTCCCCGTAACTTATCATCGTGAGCCACATTTTGTATGTAGGAATCTTTCTTGTGATCCGATCAAATCTAATATCCCACTAATTCTGTCATATATTTTATTTTTATTCTATTATATGTGAATTTCAGTGGATATAAAAAAACCAAATATAATAAATAGGAACAAAACATAAGACAAAATTAGTTAAATAGTAGATCTGCTCTCCCTTGTGACAACAATCATACGAGGAGGCAGCCAAGTCTATCTTGATGGCTTGCTCATTTGATTTGTAGTCGAAGTCTTCTTATCTTGTGCATAAGTAAAGCATCACCACTTGACACTTGTGCATAACAACAAAAGGAAGGGACTGTCTGTCGATATCATAGAAATACGGTAGCTTATAAAAACATCCCACTACACAGCATCTTCCTGGAATGTTCTTTCTTTAATCACATTGTTATATATATAAAAAAATTTATCGTATTTAAAGATATATCATATATTTTTTTTTTGAATGTTCAAGATCTTTCACTTTTGACAAAATTCATCTCAAATTGACAATCAACTACTTTTACTGATTTTTTTTTAGATCAAAATGCTCCTCACATTATCTTATTCATTTTTCCTCTCACCCCTTCCTCCCGCGGACAGGTCGTTGGGAGTGCATGGGCTGGGAGAGGAAGGGGGGCCGATGGCGGGGAGAAGGGTGAGAGGAAAGATGAATGGGAGAAATATTTCGGTCAAAATAATTGACTATCAATTTCAGACAAATTCGATCAAAAATGAAAGATCTTGTACTTTATATAGAATAAATAAAGTGGGAGTATAGGGGAAGTCAAAATTTCTGATATATATAAGTAAATAACTTACTAAAATTAGAAATTAAACTTCACATACTATTTTGAGATAAAATTATGGTGCATTAAGGTCATCTCTAATATGATTTTTATCTCTCGTCTCTTTGGTAAAAAAAAAAAAAAAACATACAAATTTTTCATACTCGTGATAGAAAATTTGTTGTACAAAATTTCTTTTTAAATAAATTAACTAAAAACAAAACAATTTTTTAAAAAAATTGAAGTCATGAAAGTTTTAGCCATTTGGGTTGGCAAAAATATAATTTTTTTTTATATTTGTCAAAATTTTGCCAACTGAGTTAGCGAAAGTTTGACTTTTTCCACCAAGTGGGCAAAATTATGACAGTATTTTTGTTTTTGTAGTTTGTTTGGGTTTTTTTTTTCTTGTTTGGTTTTTTATTTTCAAAGTGCTTTTGTTTAGTTTTATTTAGGTTTAGTTTTTTAAAAAAATTGTTATATCAATATTTTTTTTAATAAATTTTAAAAGAAATGAAATTTAACATCAAAAAAACAAAATATGCTATAATTGAATATAAAAAAAATAAGCCGTAAGAAAAATTACATCTGCCGTCGAGTATACTTCGAGTGATCATAACTATTTATTTGGAAATCTTTTTTCGTCAAACAATAGGTCGATTTGTATGTTTTCGACGAAAGTAACACAATTCGTGTAGAAAGAATTTTCATCCGAAGCAAGACAGACATGTTATAGACAAAAGTATAAATTTTAAAACTTTAAAATATCATAACTTTTGATTGAAAGATCGAAACAAGGTCCAGCTCGTGCAAAAATGACCGTAACGAAAATTATTATGGGATAAACTGTTTTACAATATGACAGAATTCAAAAAAAAATTTAAAATCGTAAACAAATGATATTTCGACCTCCAAATTTTACTTTCAGTCAATTTAGAATCGCAAAATATATTCTTCTGTATATTTTTTATTTTTTAACGATAAAATTATCTGTTTATAAATAATTTACTAATCGTAATAAGATCGATTTAACTTTCGATTACGATAGAAATTTGAAATATCTGCTTGACAATTGTAAAAATAGCAGTTATGAACTATTTTTAGAGTACTATGCCAAGTTAGTATATAAACTCAATTTTTAAAATAGCCATTGGTTATAGCCTAAGAATCCGTGAGTGAGTGAAAGTTGGATTATTTAGTTCCATTCATTTTCAACGAACAAGTTACATAGTGCGAGTTATTTTATGAATAAGTGTTTGAGTGCACGTGATGCACGCACTAAGTATCCTGCAAGTGGACCACTACTATTGAGAGACTCTTTGGATGTTTGCAATTAACTTTTCGAAGTGTAAAAATATCATTTTTTTTAAACATATTATAATGGAATACATTTGCAATGAAAGAGCGAATGTGTAACTATAAAAATTATGTTTAAATGGATCATTTTTTGTCCTCCCACAAGTGAGAAATTTTAAACTATTTTTTTTGAATAACAATATGAAAGCATAGATAATAATAATAAAAAAATAAAAAAACATGACCATTTGGAACAAATTTGCAATTTATTTTTTCTGCAACTGACAAATAAAGAAATGACACTTTCAGTTACAATCAAAATATCACATCACAACTATTTGCAATATGGTTGTAATAAATATTCAAACATTGAAAGTGTCCCCACTAACGACCTGTTGCAATAACAATACTAGTTTTAAGTCACTTTATGGACTGTTTGGTAAAAATGATTTGTATTTTGACTTTCAATGAGAAAAGTTGATAGAAATGTATATACTTTTTTGTCCTCCTAGTAAGGAACAAAGGTGGTTGGTCAGGATAAAAAAGTTGAAAGTAGAAAGTAGAAAGTGATGAAATATGTTATAAAATAGGCCCCTGTTATATCCAAACATGTCAAAATGTTTGTGGAAATGCTTTGAAGTTGACACAAAAAAGATGTATTGTCCTCGAAAAGCTGTTCAACTTAGATAAATTATTCAATCTTGTAAGTTGATAACTAGATGACAAAAGAAAGATCATAAATATGACTCAAAAAATATATAAAAATAATCAACCATCTCATTGACGAGACACGTAGACCTAACCAATCAATATATCGTAATGAAAATTTTAACCTCAGTTACAATCCATACATCATACGCCACCAAATTTCTAAGAATGAGAAACTAGTCATGACTCACCTAATAATTTGAAGGGATTATGCAATTTAGTCCATTAAAACTGGACAAAAGTTGCAATATCATAATGAGTCTATTTTCGTTCACCAACAAAAATTAATAGGAATGTTCTTCACCCTACACTTTACTAAACATGCGAACTTTTGTGAAAAAAATAAACTTTGGCTAAAATCAACAAAAATCAGAGGAGAACTCGTGAGTGCTTAATTTTTCTGGCTTATTTTCAACTTATACCCTCAACTATATCTATTTTTCAACTTGATACTCTAATTTTTTTTACTCAACAACTTAATACTATCAACTATTAAATATTTTTAATTTTATATCTAAAAAAAAATTTGCCCCTCTTTCTCTTTCTCTTTCTCTCCCTATCTCTCTCCTCCCTCCATCTCTCTCCATCCACGGAGCCCACGGGAAGGGGAATATTTTTGGCAAAATAGTTCATGATATAAATTTGTTGATTAAAAAAGTTCAAGATATTAGGTTGAAAAATAGAAATAGTTGAGGGTATCAAATTACAAACAAGCCTAATTTGTAAAACTCAATTTAAGAAGAATTATTTACATTAACAATCTTAAGTTTTGGACTTATTACACATGATATCCCTATTTTTAAATTAATTATACTGACCATCCATATATTTTTATGTTTATTACACGGGATACCACTACTTTAAGATAAAAATGAAAAGTTATAACACTAAGTATCCATATTTTAATTTTTTTTTTCTAAAGAGAGGGGTGATCAGTGTAATTAGTTTAAAAGTAGGGTACTCCATATAATAAGTCCAAAATTTAGGGGTAGTTGTGTAAATAACTCATTTAAAGAATGAATCCCCTATAAAAAAATAATTTGGACCCTGGTCCCTCTCTCTCTCTCTCTCTCTCTCTCTCTCTCTATAAATACACATTTTCCCGCCCCTCAATTTCTAGAGAGAGAGAGTAAAGTAGGAAAAGAAAGAAAGAAAGGGTTCTTGAATTAATGGCGAAGAGCGTTCTGGTGACAGGAGGGACGGGCTACATCGGCAGCCACACCGTCCTCGAGCTCCTCAACAAGGGCTTCCACGTCGTCATCGTCGACAACGCCTCCGAGGCCGCTATCGACCGCGTTGTCGAGCTCGCCGCCGACAACGGAAAGAACCTCGCTTTCCACAAGGTCAATTCTACTTTCTTCTCTTCTATTCGCATTTTTTTACGGTTTCTGTGTGTGTGAATATTGCGTTTTCAATTTTGATTAAATTTTCGGTAATTTTTTCGCATGTTCTAATTTTGGGAGATTAGGGCCTATTTTATTATTTATGTTTTTTTAAGACATTATAGTTCCTCATAATCCCCTAAAAATCCAGTTATTTGCATTTGAAAATATTAGGCTTGTAATGTGTATTTTTGCGGAAAGTACCTCCAGAATATTAGGGCTTATTTTATTTTATTTTTTGCTTTAAAGATTACTTTAAAGGTAGATACTGTTGTACCTTCAAATTTTCGTTTTTTTTTTTTTGCAATTATAATTCTTGAATTTCAAGTCTTTTATGGGTTTTCTTGAGTTATACTATGTGAAGATTTAGGGCTTAATTTATTCTAGGATTTCTCGTAGATTTTTTGTTCAAGATTCTTTTGGAATCTGGTTCTAGATGCTGCTGTGCCTTTAATATTTTATATTCTGCAATTATAATTCTTAAAGTTTATGTTTGTAGTATGCACTTTTATGAGAAGCCCCTCCAAAATTGTGTTGTTGGCACGTGGCGATGGAGCCTTCCAATGTTTCCTGATTGTAGATGTCCTCCATGCGCTTTAAAGGAACTATACAAGTTCTACATCTAAGTATAGAGCGGCAATCTATTTTAGAGATGATATTGTACTCATTAGAGAATGAGGTGTTACAGCTAGAAAAGGGTTGATGATGAGGGGTATTGAGAGGTTCCCTCTAACTAAAGTATCACTAGACGAACTCATAGGGATGATCATAGTCAGTGTTCTGGACAAGAGTGACAATTAATCGGTAACCGTCCATGGACTGAGAGCATAATAAAAACAGGTTGATATACCGGAGACATTCTTATTACTTCGTCTGCACTTGTTTGTACACGAATGCATGAGTTATACCGAGTACTCAGTAAATTAAGGACAACTTCGAATCTTCGTTTTCGAAAGGGATGATCAACTCCGCAAATATCGCTCGGAACTTGAACCCGTGTATAGGTATGCAATTTGAGAATTATTTGATCAAACTGGAAGTTTGTTCACAGTATCATATAGTTAGTTACATGAGGATATTCAGTAGTATAGTTGTGTATGGAGATTAAGTCAGTTTTCGGTTAATTTGCATGGACACGGCAAAATGATTATTGTATCCGTAGTCCGTACCCGTTTTTGTACTCATGCAACATAGGTAATTACCTTTGTACTTATTTGATAATGTCCATATCCTGTATCCTTTCTGTGTCCATGCAAAGTAGGTTTTCCTGTGAACCTTTGGTTTGGGTTCCATAGGGCTGAAAGTTTGAAGGTTTGCAATTTAAGAAGAACTTGGCATCACCTTCAACTAGTTGCACATGTGAGTTGTATGTAGAGGAGAGGAGATAATCAGGTATAACCAGACATCCACTTCCTAATTAAGGCTGAGAATGAGAATGAGGAGGAATGAAGAGAAGGGAAAAAGTATAGCTGTATAATTGAAACGGCAGGAACCAGAGTAGAATTTATCTGTTCTAGATCAACTCCCAGCTCCTTAGCTCTTGTGGATGGTAGGGATTATGGCATCCAAATCTGTCTCTTTCTAAAGTCTAGCGAAATTTAAATAGGTTATTGTCATGTAGTAAGCAAAATTTACTTCAACATTAACATTGTTTTCGAAATACTCTTTTGTTTACTTCATTATTTTCTTGGGCTATGCTATGACTACAACCAAATGCCTACAACCCTCTTACAACCGCCACGTGGCGTCCACGTGGCGGCTGGCCATTGGAGGAGGGGGGAGAGGTGGGACCCGGTGGCTATCCGGGTGGCCGCCATGTGGCAGGAATGCCACGTGGCAGCCGTTCATTGGAGGGAGAGGCGGGGCCGGGTGTGGCCCGCATAGCAGGGGTGAGAGAGGGTTGTAAGAAAGTTGTAAGCATTTGGTAGTAAACTTAGCATTATTGTATTTTCTTTGACTAAGTTCCTTTGGTTTCCTTTCTCATGTGATGTGATTTGATGGGAGATATTGTGTTTCTTTGAGCAGCTTGTTTAATTTTGTTTTTGGTGACCATAATTTTGATGAAGCTGTTGTACCTTGATTTTGTTCTTGGATTTTATCGTTTGATTGGTGGAAGTTAAGTTTGGAGATAGAAAGGAGAAGGGGAAGTAGGAGAAGAGAAAATATGAGAAAGGAGATTGCAAGGGCCTTAAACCCAAGGTTGCATCTCATGTCTATTTATATTGATATGCAATACACCCACAATTACTATTATACCCTCATATGATAAATAACAAAATAAAATAACTCTAACACCCTCCCTCAAGCAGGAGCATATAGATCAGACATGCCCAGCTTGCTACATAGATCAGAAAATGGACCACGAGCAAGTGGTTTGGTGAGGATATCACCTAATTGATCCTCTGACCGAATATAAGGAGTGACAATCTGTTTCTTCAGCAACAAATCACGAACAAAATGACAATCCACCTCGATATGCTTCGTGCGCTCATGAAACACCGGATTACTTGCGATAAACATTGCCGACTGATTATCACAATACATCTCCATCGGAATAGGAATCATAATTCCCATTTCATGAAGAAGAGACTGCACCCACATCATCTCAGAAGCTGTATGAGCCATCGCACGGTACTCGACCTCTGCACTAGAACGAGCCACAACATTCTACTTCTTACTACGCCACGTGACAAGATTGCCACCCACAAACGTACAATAGCCAGAAGTAGACCTCCTATCACTGCGACTGCCTGTCCAATCAGCATCACTGAACCCAGTCACCGTAAGCAACTGGAAAGGTTTGTACAACAAACCCTTTCCAGGTGCACCCTTCAAGTATCGAAGAATGCGAGAGATAGCCTCCCAATGTGGTTGCCGAGGGGCATGCATAAACTGACTAACTACTCCAAGTGCATATGTGATGTCTGGTCGAGTAACAGTAAGATATATAAGTTTGCCAACCAAACGTCTATAATATCCAACATCCTCAAATAACTCTCCCCTGTCAGCATCAAGCTTGTCATGATAATCCATAGGAGTCTCAACTGGCCGACACTCCAACATCCCAGTCTCGAAGAGCAAGTCTAGAACATACTTGCGTTGTGACAGATACACACCCTTCTTAGATCGAGCAACCTCGATTCCAAGAAAATATCGAAGAAGACCAAAATCCTTAGTATAAAACTGACGACTAAGGTAGGCCTTCAAGTTCACAATTCTAGCATGATCACTCCCAGATATAATGATATCATCAACATAAACAATAAACACGATAATACCTGCTGAGTAAGAATGGCAAAATATTGAATGATCTGATGTGGTACGCCGAAAGCCATACTGAATGAGAACTGAACTGAACTTGTCAAACCAAGCACGAGATGACTGTTTCAGTCCATATAATACTTTTTTCAATCGACATACGAGTTTTTTATTTCCTGCTACAACATATCCCGGTGGTTGATCCATATAAACCTCCTCCTGTAAGTCACCATGCAATAAAACATTCTTTATGTCCAGCTGATATATAGGCCATTGGTGATTAACCGCCACAGAAATAAGAATCCGAACTGAATTCAGCCGAGCCACTGGAGAGAAAGTCTCCATATAATCTACGCCATATGTCTGATTATACCCTTTGGCAACCAACCGTGCCTTGAGGCGCTCAACAGAACCATCATGGTGATACTTAACAGTGTACACCCATCTACAACCCACTGTTTGCTTTCCAACAGGAAGTGATGTAAGCTCCAAAGTCTGATTTTGATATAAAGCATACATCTCCTCATCCATTGCACTTTTCCAACCAGAAGATGACATAGTCTGCTTGTAAGTTTTGGGAATAAAAATAGAAGACAATGAAACAGCAAATGCATGAAAAGATGATGAAGCACGGTGTAATGAAACATAGTTAGAAATGTGATGCTTATTCTTTGTGGTACAAAGGCGTTGTCTTTTTCTGAGAGCAATAGGAAGATCATCTGGATCTGTGGTGATGGAAGCAGAAACCTCAGGCACGGAAGATGATTGGTTGAAGGCTGAATTCTGCAGAACCACTGGCATGTCCTTGGATCTCTGATAAACCTGTAAATGGAGAATGGAGACAGAAATTGATTCATGAATGACCGAAAGTGGTATGGAAGATATCAAATCTGTTGTAAAAGGAATACAGCGGTCTCCTGAAGGAAAGAAAGGGGAGTCTTAACATCCGTACTGACATAATATTTGCGTGACTGTGGACTGTAACAACGATAACCTTTTTGAGTACGGGGATAACCAAGAAAGACACACTTCAGAGATCTAGGAGCCAACTTATCTCGATTAGGTTCCAAGTTATGAATAAAAATGACACACCCAAACACTCGAGGAGATAAGGAAAAAGGTGCGACATCTATATGTAATATGGTAAATGGAACTTTGTTATTTAATACAG
The DNA here is from genome assembly GCA_036927795.1 of Iris macrosiphon. Classification (NCBI taxonomy): domain Eukaryota; kingdom Viridiplantae; phylum Streptophyta; class Magnoliopsida; order Asparagales; family Iridaceae; genus Iris; species Iris macrosiphon. The sequence goes on from JAYESA010000009.1 coordinate 5,390,584, forward strand.
ATGATGGCATGCGATTAATAAGATAACATGCAGTAAGAACGACATCTGCCCAATACTGTTTAGGGACATGCATATTGAACATGAGAGTTCGAGCCACATCTAAAATGTGTCGATGTTTGCGTTCGGCTATACCATTTTGTCGAGAGGTGTGGACACAACTGGTTTGATGAATCATACCACGATCAACACAGAAACTGTTCACAGAAGATTGAGTATACTCCAAAGCATTATCAGAGCGCAAAATTTTGATACGTTTATCAAACTGAACATAGACTTCATTATAAAAGGCAGATAACACATTTGGAAACTCAGATCTTTCTTTCATTAAATAACACCAAGTCATTCTGGAATAATCATCAATAAAAATAACAAAATACTGAAATCCTTTTGGACTTTTGACTCTAGACGGACCCCAAATATCAGAATGAACAAGATCAAAAGACTCTAATTGACGACTCTCACTACGACGAGGAAAGGAACTACGGTGATGCTTGCCTAACTGACAAGCCTCACATTCAAGACTAGAAACATGACTCAAATTAGGAACAACTTGACGCAACTTAGCCAAAGACGGATGTCCCAAACGATAATGCCATTGCAACGAAGAAGTAGAAACAGAAGTGAAGGCCTTTCCAGGTAGATCCAAATAGTACAGTCCATCTTTTTCATGCCCCGAACCAATCATCTTCTTCGTCCCGAGGTCCTGAAAAACACACGAATTGGGAGAAAATGTCACAGAACATTGAAGAGATTTGGTTAACTGGCTCACAGATAACAAATTAAATGAAAAATTAGTCACATATAATAAATCAAATAATGATAGTGATTGGGTAGGGTGAATGATACCTTTTTCAAGCACATGACGAGTAGACCCATCAGCCAAGATAATATTATGTTTCATAGAACTACGATTATGAAAGATAGATGTTATACCAGACATGTGAGAGCTTGCTCCCGAGTCGATGACCCAAGAGGTGGATGATGACTGGGTTGCCACAAAAGCAGAATTACCTATATGTGCCATGGTTGCAGTAGGTTGGGAGGTGGTACTAGCAAGCGCATTCAACTTCTGGAGGATCTGTTGAAATGGAGATGAGGTATCAGACGTTGAAGTCTGATTGAAATCCGAAGTATCATCTCTGGGAGCAGAAGTAGTGACCTGGGACTGCATATTTTTATCATGCACTTGATGTGCATATTCTGGTTTGCCTCACTTGTCTCAACAATAGTCTTCTATATGACCAAACATTCCACAATAGTTACACTTCCGTGGTTGACCACGGCCACCACCACCACCGCGGCCACCACCACGACCATTGTCTCTACCACCACGACCTCCTCCTCGACCAAAACTACGACCACCATCTCTACCGCCACGTCCAATACCACGTCCACCACCACGACCAACAACACTAGAAACTAGGGCAGCAGAGTCAGTACTCGGCACCACAGAACTGTCCCAGAAAGGAACGATTGAGACGGGAGAAAGTATCTGCCACCGTAGGTAACTGCTCTCCAACAAGGATTTGAGCTTTATAAGGTTCGAGCGCAGGATCCAAGCCGGCTAGGATAAGTGAAACATGAAACTCTTCCTTCTGTCTCCGAGCTTCCTTCAAATCAGTAGTAACATGGTGATATTGAAGCAGTTCCTCCTACAAAGCTTTCTTTGAAGCCAGATATTCATTCACAGGCTTTCCATTTTGCTTTGTATTGAACAATAACTCGTACAACTCATAGATACGGGCAACGTTTCGCTTCTGCGAATATGATTCTTCCAGAGATGCCCAAATCTGTTTGCTTGATTCACACCACTGACATGAGCAGCGATATGTGGTTCCATACTATGCCACAACCACGGCATAACGTATTCATCTGCACTCATCCAATCTTCATACTCAGCGGACGTTTCAGGCAGAGGTTCTTCCGTCAAAAACTTCAACTTCTTCTTCGCCATTAACACCACTTTGATAGACTTGGACCAGGCAAGGTAGTTCGCACCATTGAGTTTCACCGCTGTAATCGACTTTTCCAATTCATCATTATGAATAACAGTAAAAGGAGAACCACCTCCGTTACCACCACCACTATTAACCTCGCTAGAAGATTCGGTCCCCACCATACTTGCAGATGCAACAGAAAGACGAGGTCTTTGAAACCCTAGATCTCACAACGAACCTCAACCGACGACGAATAACCAACGGAGATCTGTAGAAACCCTAGATCTCATAAACGAACCACGAACGACCACGAACAACGAATCATGAAAAGTAGACGAAAAACAGCCGAAAAATGATGGGCCCTGTCGTGGATGGGATGTATAGTACTTACAAATATATGCTCTGATACCAAGTTAAGTTTGGAGATAGAGAGGAGAAGGGGAAGTAGGAGAAGGGAAAGTATGAGAAAGGAGATTGCAAGGGTCTTAAACCCTAGGTTGCATTTCATGTCTATTTATATTGATATGCAATATACCCACAATTACTATTATACCCTCATATGATAAATAACAAAATAAAATAACTCTAACAGTGGAAATATAAAGATCCGTGTCAAACTACAAAACATTTGTTGATAAATAATTTAATTTTGTTATATGATTCGTACAGTATACTTATTTTTCAGCCTTCACGTAAACTTTTAAAAACTTTCCCATATCTGCTTGTTTAGTTTTTCTTGGTTTACTTGGATTCGGTTTACTTATATTCTGATATAAGCTTAAAGGCACCCTTTAGAAGAAAAGAAAAACAATTATTTAGTTATATATATGAGATGACTGACTGTAATATTTAATTACTTGGTGCTAAATGCTAAGATAGTCATTGCCATTGATTTAGTCAACCATCCTGCTCTCTTTTCACACGGTAGAGGATGGAATGTTCAAAATCTATTGCATATATTTAATTGTTGTTTCAATGTTGTTGCAGGTTGATCTTCGGGATAGGGAAGCACTAGAAAAAGTTTTCTCATCAACAAAGTAAGGATCATCTGATTGAATATCATTATTCCATTCTTTTTAACACTTACTGGCCTCATTTTTCTTTGCAGTAGATGCATTCCACTTTGTTGTGTCACTTGTAACATTTACGTGCTGGTTTTACATCCTGTTATGCATTAATTGACCACGTTGTGCTCTCGCATAGATGTTGAAGTTCTAATGTTAAGTTGCTAGTTGCTGCATTGGCATATACATATAATATTGGTGTTTTGACAAATAATTTCACATAGTTGTTTTAGAAGAAAAAAAATTATGTACTACAATGACCTTAAGGGTAGATGCTGCTCAAAGAGGAGGGTGTCCCAGATAGTTATGGAACATGGAAATAGACCAATGCAGTTGTTTGCGGGCTAAAAGAATGGTATGAAGTGCTAGGGTGCATAATGACTTCAGAAAATGTATCCAGTAAAAGAAACAAATAGATGATAGGCCATAACCATGGGTTGGAGTGCTGAAGTTAGTAAAATACCAAGTTGAGGGATGATTGTCTTGAAGTGGAAGAAAGCAGCATCAGGGACATGGTATTGATCACTACTTTGAAAGATAGTAAATCTCTCTTTGGCACGTTTGAGTGATATGTATAATGACTTCAGAAAATGTTTCCAGTAAAAGAAACAAATGAACCATAGGCCATAACCAAGAATGGTTAGAGTGCTGAAGTTAGTAAAATATCGAATGGAGGGATGATTGTCTTGAAGTGGAAGAAAGCAGCCTTTTCAGACATGGCGTTGATCACTGCTTTGATTGTAAATTTTTGTTTGGCACTTTAGTGTGAGAAAGATCAATCATGTACATAAAACTGGATTGATCGTTAATTTTTGTTTGGCACTTTAGTGTGAGAAAGATCAATCATGTACATAAAACTGGATTGAAGTGCGATTCGAGATTTTTGATATTTCTGGGTCATGTATGTATAACCGGATTGCTTCCCTTCACTGGTGGGATTGTCGGCAAATATATAAACTGGATACCAATTTGACGCTTATGCTTGGATATAATTCTTAATAGGGATGATTACTGTACCTTTTGGCTTCGATCCTGGCTTATTATGATTGTGATCCTAAGTAGAATGATTTTAGTTACCAATCATGCTGTGGGTGGCTGCGCTGCATTTGTGTGACCCATTATCATTTTACACTGCAGGTTTGATGCTGTTATTCATATTGCTGGTTTGAAAGCCGTGGGTGAAAGTGTACAAAAGCCCCTGCTATATTATAACAACAACCTTATTGGTACCATAGTTTTGTTGGAAGTGATGGCTTCCCATGGGTGCAAGAAGGTACTGTAACAATCTTTTTTTTCATTTATGATTGTAGAGAGTAACGAGTTAATACTTCTGGTGTTTTACTGATGTGTTGTATATATATATATATATATATATATATATATATATATATAGAGAGAGAGAGAGAGAGAGAGAGAGAGAGAGAGAGAGAGAGAGAGAGAGAGGATTACATTGGGATACTTCATTGATTTGGTTTGAGGAGAACTTTCATGCAACTATTTCTAATGTGGTACTAAAGTAGACTGCAGAGACTCACGTACTTTAACATATAAATATAGCAAGGGTATTTATGATCGATGGATCAAGTGGCCTTTCTGTTTTAGAATCCGAAAACCATTAAAATGAGATTCAGTTGATATATGGCTGAGAGAAACAACATGAATTTCTGCCCATACACATTATGAAACTTGGAGGTTTTACAAATATTGTGTCGTTGTGTTAGAATAATTTAAATAGTCAACCCTCAAGTCTAATCACAACTCTTAAATATATAAATATTCAACTCATTAAGCAACTTTGAGTGAAGGCCCATGTGATATCTATTATCTAAAATATTTGAGTGTTGATAATCATTTTTTGACTTGTGATATGTTTCGAACGTTTCAGCTTGTATTCTCATCATCAGCTACTGTGTATGGGTGGCCCAAGGAGGTTCCTTGTACAGAAGAGTTCCCTCTTTCTGCAGCAAATCCATATGGAAGAACCAAGGTTCTTTTCTTCTTGAGCTAAAAGTATTTATTATTCTTTCCGGTTTTCAGCTTGACTTTAGCTGATGTGGATTGCAGCTCATTATCGAAGAGATATGTCGCGATATCTACCAATCGGACAACGAATGGAAGATAATATTACTTAGATATTTCAATCCTGTTGGTGCTCACCCTAGTGGATATATTGGTGAAGATCCTCGTGGAATTCCCAACAACCTCATGCCTTTTGTACAGCAAGTTGCTGTAGGGAGGATACCTGCACTTACAGTATATGGAAATGATTACTCTACCAAGGATGGTACTGGGGTATAATTACTTAAGCTCTATGCTTAATTTTTATAGTGTAACTACATGAAATCATCGTATAGGTTTAGATTACAAAGTGGACTAAATATGTTTGCTCATCTCATGCTTCATTTGGTATTAATATTTAGATTCAAGTTTCATACTGTTAACGCATTACATATATGAAAGATCTCTTTGTTTCTCACTTTCTACCTACCCTACTTGAGTCACCTTATATCTAGCTAAAAGCTATTTGTTCGCCTAAACTTTTGTTTGAGCATTAGTTAGTTAATATGCTTTCAGTGCATAAATCAGTTTTGGTTGATTGATTTGTTTATATCTGAACGAATAGTTATTGTTATTCTAGAGCGTCCACATACAAGGAGTAATGATAGATCATGAGTAATAAAGAGAGACGGTCAATAGTAAATATCACCTCAAAAAGTAGAAGCCAAGATACACAGTGAAGATCATCAGCGGTATTGCATCATGAGAGGAAGCACCAAGCTAGACCACGAAGAGCACAGCATAAGAAGTCCATGGAAGTGGATATACAAGTAGACGTTAGCGAAAAACAAGGAGATCACATTTTTGTTACTTTTTATTTAGAAGGAACTATAGGTGTGGTCATCGCCTTGGTTGCTTGAGCCATCTGGAGTGCTTAACGGTCTGATTTGATGGCAGGTCATCTTTGTTCAGGTTTGGGTATTCTCGAATAGTTGCCTTGATTGGAAAAGTGTTTGGGTGGTCTAATCGGGATTAGGTGGGGTCTAATAGGGAATAGGCTGTGGGTGTTGTGTGGAAATAGAGGGAATGGGTGACGGAGTTACTGGCAAGGCAGGTGTTGATGGTTGTTGCTTAACTCGGGCATAGGGTTAAAGGCTTAGGGCTATGGATAGGGTTAGATTGTGAACGATCTTGGGCAAGTGTTTATGGTTTGGGCGGTAAAACTTGTTTTTGGTGGTAGCTATGTTGTCACAGGCGACGCCTAGGCGTGCATGTTGGGAAGAAAACGCCTCGACCTGGGCAATGTTCCCCTGGTACAGGCGATGGTCGCCTAGGCGGCCGTCTAAGGTCGCCCTGGAAAAAAGCGGGACTTGGATGGTTAATTTTTTATGGGTATAAATGTAATTTTTCTATTTCGGTTTTTTTATTTGGCTTAATAAGATTTGGTTGAGTTCGACAGTTAGGTTGCTGCTTTGCAAAAAAAAAGGTGAAGAACTCCAGTCTAGCCGTCCAGGTGAGGGAGCCGACCAACATGTATGCTGATTTGTTCTTCTTCTTCTTCTTCTTCTTCTTCTTTCTTTTGTTTTTTTTTTATTTCTTCTGCTGCATCATCTTCTTCCGTTCTTCTTCTTCTTCTTCTTCTTCTTCTTAAATTCTTGTGCTGAGTTTTTCTTTGTTCTTTTTTTTAAACTTGCTGATTTTATTTTCTTCTTCTTCTTCTTCTTCTTCGGTTCTTTTATGTTTTTTTTTAAACTTTCCGTTTATCTTGATTTCTTCTTCTGCTGCTTTTTCTTCTTCAGTTTTTTTTCCTTAAGTTTTTTGTTTTTTTTAAACTTGTTGTTTACTTGATTTCTTCTTCGGTGGTGGTTGTTTTTTAACCACAATTTCTCTTCTTTAGTTCTCTTCATTTTTTATTTTCTTAAACTTACAATTGAACTATTGAAGTACGTTTAAATTTTTTTTTTGAAACTTGCTATTTTTTGAAAGATTGTAGGACAACTGAACCTATAGGTTCCTGGACGACGCCTAGACGAGGCGGGAGTTTTGTCGCCTCCCTTGTCTCGTCTTGCGCCCAGAACAACATAGGGTGGTAGATAGGTAGGTTGGTTGGTAGAGAGCTAGTTCTCTTATACCATTTTGGAAATGAGGCTCAACTAAATGGGATAAAGTTCTATTGATGTGGAGTGGGTACATATAAATGGGGTGAACCTCCCTCTTTAGTTCCTATCGAATGTGGAACTAAAGGAGTACAAAGAGATACTACGTGTGGACACTACACAATAACAACTCTTAACTATTCTAAGACTATCATTTATAATAGTATTGTTATTCACTTAGCAGGCATGATTGACAACAGTTCTTTATCTCTAAGTTAACAAGAAACCATAATATTCATTCCATATGCTTGGATAAGATTAAACCAATTATTTTTACACAGTTTTTTCTTGCATATCATACTATAAGAATCATAAGATGGAGTCTTTTTTTTTTTTTTCAAAAACTAAAATCAGCTATGCTATGCCATCTGTCTTTTTTCTTCTAGGCATACTGCTTAGCTAAGCAAATATATGTTCCCAAAACTTTGAGACTCATGTTTTTAACATGTTCGAACTTGTATTTCAGTTGATTATAATTGGCGATACATATTATCTTTAGGTCTTTGTTTTTTTACCTTCTTTGCTTCATTTATTTGTTTCAGGTGCGAGACTACATTCATGTTGTTGATGTTGCTGACGGACATATTGTTGCTGTCGAGAAACTTCTCAAAGATTCTAAAATAGGTATAATGACATGCAAGTATATATTTCTTTTTGAGAGAAGACATAAAAACAAATTAGCTATCATGCCACATTATCTTTTTACACAAGTCAATTAATTTGGGGGTATATGAACAACCCCTTGTAAACATCGATGCACACTAATGAAAAGGTGTGCATACACACACACACACACACACACACACACACACACACAATGGCACGCAAGCAATTGATAAACCGAAACATATTTGCCTGCCACACATAGTTCGTTAACTTAACGACTTGGAAGTTCTCACTTCCATGTATATGCAAGCAGGGGTGGATCCAAGAAATTATCAGTGGGGGCTTGGCACAGTAAAAAAAAGAACATTATAAGAAGTGTTTAAGAGGATTCGTACTCGAGCCAACAACATATGCATTAACTAGTTAACCAACTAAGCTATTCTTTGTTAATGTCTTTAATAGTATAAGCTATATATATATATATATATATATATATATATATATATATATATATATATATATATATAAGCAAAAAAATACCCGCACTGCATTGTTATAAAAATATAGCTATTTAAAAAATCATGGCAAATTTAACTTAGATTAAATATATTCTAGTTTAAATTTAAACTCTAGTTTAAATTATCAATTTTAAAATCCTAACTTATAATTTTGAATAAATTTGAAGTCATGTAAAAATTCTTGCTTAGCTATAGATATACTTAAAATCCTTTGTTATAACTTTTAATTTAAAATTTTGGATAATTTGACACTTTAAATCCTAAATTTGAAATTTTGATATAAGTCAAGTTGTGCAAGGAATATCGTGCAAAAATATAAAATTTAAAAGCTCCATATAAAATCTTTTTAGTCCCTTTACCGTATATTCCATAAAAAATTCAGTTTTGATGAGGTGGCACAATTTACATGAGGTGACACAACTTAAATGGCATGATATTTTGATGAGGTGGCTCGATGTGGTGAGTGAGACTCCTCAAAATTTTCATAAATCGCCAAAAAATTATGGGAGGTCCATGACTATTTTCCCTTGTATTATATAATATATTATTTTCTGACAAATTTATGGTAAAATACCTATAAAAAAACCTTTTCCCGAAAATCCAGTGGGGGCTTGAGCCCGCACTCCTTTACATGTAGATCTACCCATGTATGCAAGTAAGGATCAGGAAACATGATGAGTATAGATGGGGCTTGTGGGAGTGGTTTGGTTACCTTATGGGTATATAGAAGTACTATAAAGGGAGACAACAATGTTTTTAAGAACTCCCTTAAAAAAAAATTACTCCATCCATCTCAAATTACTATGTATGATATAGAATATGTTATATGTGTGCCTTCGGCATGCCCGTTTTGGTCAAACCTGGAAACAGAAAAGAGAATAAAACTTAACAAAGAAAATTTAAAAAAATGTGCAATTTTTCAGAACCTTGAGCTATTTTATAGTAATTTTTAAGGACATATCGAAGGAGTCGCCTAATGCCAATATATCGTAATGCATTGTAATGCCATGCAAATATGAAAGAATGCATAAGATGTGGACATAATTGCATGAGAAATTGTCAATATCTCTTGCATTTCTCATATTTGTATTGGCATTACGAGATATTGGTATTAGGGGATCTCAATTCTAAAGGAGACTGTGATCTATTAAAGTGTTATGCTCATGTATGAGGGCAGTTGAAGAAGTGCTTGTAAAAAATAAAGAAGGCCCACTAGTGAGGGTTTAATTTGCAAAAATATAATTCTGTAAGTAATTGGTTATCAAGTAAAACCTAGATAAATCACAAATGTATAATTGCATCGAGGAATCACGTTAATTTGCTCGGTCTGGCAGAACAGAAGTATGTGGATCTGGATTTTCAAACACCCCAAACTTCAAACCTTGTTCTCATTTCAGAGAGAAATATGTTTTTTTTTTCCTTTTATATTTGCAGTTTCAAAATAATATTTGAACTTGGCCGTTTTGGGTTTGTCCACTCTAAGATTAATTTTCACGAGATCGACTTTGCAAATGTTGCTGTATCCCATGAGTTTATATGGATGCTTGATTCCTTCAATATGCTCTGGAGGAAAATAATATTTGAACTTGGCCGTTTTGGGTTTGTCCACTCTAAGATTAATTTTCACGAGATCGACTTTGCAAATGTTGCTGTATCTCATGAGTTTATATGGATGCTTGATTCCTTCAATATGCTCTGGAGGAAAACAATCATTAACTAAAAAGGGCGTTTCACTGCCACGAGGCTCCCGCTTACTCATGGTCTGTTTAGGGCCGAGATGGAAATGATTATTAATTAGCTAATCCTCGAGACCAAAGTTGAACATATAAAATAGCTTAAAGTGTGTCTAAAATGTCAGCCATCTTCCCTTCTCAAAGTCCAAATCCATCGATAATTTCACCTATAAACTTCGTCTCACAAGAACAATCTAAAAAGCTGGTTGGTTCTGTCATCTTTTTGTGAGAACTTGAATCCAAAAAACTTAATCCTTGCAATATTTGCTCTGATGGAGTTACTTTTTTTTAACCTGCAGGCTGTGAAGTCTATAATCTAGGGACTGGTAAGGGAACATCGGTCTTGGAGATGGTAACAGCCTTCGAGAAAGCTTCTGGAAAGGTATGGCATAAGCTCCTACTTTATGTCACATAAAGTTCTATTCTAAGATGAGGAGCAACATTAATTTCAAGAACCATAGGTTGGACAGCCTAATGGTTGGTTTGAGATCTTTGGTAGGGAGGGGGAAGTGATCTCTTCGAGCCCAACGCAATCAATTGGCCTTTATTCTTGAAAAAATAAGATTAAGAAGATCTATGGGCTAACTAAAGCTACTTTGTTAGGGTTTCTTTCTTCTCCTAATTCTTGTGTTCTTTACCTGATTATTGGGATATTCTCAGAAAATTCCTCTGACCATGGCTGGAAGCCGACCTGGTGATGCTGAAATTGTTTACGCGTCAACTGCCAAAGCAGAAAAGGAGCTGAATTGGAAGTCAGTTACAACCTACTTTCTGATTGTTATTTACCTATTCCTTTGCTTTGTGTAGTTCCTTTTTTTTTTTTGGTAATATTTTTCATTTAGTTACATGCCTACGAAACCCCTAGTAACTTGTGTACATTTACATGGTCTATAATGCTCAAACGGACCTTTGCAGAGCCAAGTATGGAATTGATGAGATGTGCCGGGATCTGTGGAACTGGGCTAGCAAGAACCCGTGGGGATACAATCCACCCAATGCTGGTAAGTGAAGCAGTACATGTGAGAGATGCATTACACGCTTGGAGATCATGAAGTATAGAAAGATAATAATTCTTGGTCATTTTTGTATAATATGCTAGATAAGCCCAGGTAATGAATTTTGGGTTAATGATCTATTTGTGTAAAGAAAACAGTACAGTAGTAGTTTCTTTGTGAAGGATGAGACCAGGGCCGGCCCAGGAGTAAGTCCGACAAAATGTTAGGCTTGGACAACCCCTCCCGTGTAGGCAACACCCCACCCCATCATTACTCCCGACTGACTTGTAGTTTAGTAAGGGCGAGTCCAGTTGCAGCAACCTGTGCGAGCACTCTGCAGCTCCTCACACCATGTGCACGCCCACACCCATGTACAAGCATCCCTCAAAGCAGGTTGTCTTCATCCCAGCGTCCCGTGCGAGCCTAATCACCAACAACTCCGTCCCCATCCTCGTGCAAACCCAATCGCCAACAACGATGACAACCTCGGAGTCCGCTCAGGACCCCTTGTTCCAACACTGAGCCGGTCACACGGCTTGTACCTCGTCTCCCCCTCTCCGCCAGAGCCAAAAGAGCCCTTGCCACCCCAGCTCCTCCCCTAAGTTCTCTGGTACTCGCCAACCCTCCTCCGACAAGTTCCCAAGGCCTCAGCTCCCTGAACGGTGCAACGATCTCATATCTGAAACAGTCCTATGTATGGTTTCACAACTCTTATTATTATTACTATCTTCAGCATGAAATTAGTGTAAGTTTGGTTCTAATTTGAGTAATCTGGTGGTCGCGATGGAAAATTTAGTAACTTGAAGTCATGGAGTTACAATTACGATTCCTAGAGTTTCAAATTTCTGGACAAGTCATATTTAATCATGGAATTGGGGTCGAGGTGATAGTTAATTATATGATTATGCGTACTATGTATGGTTTTTGAACTCTGGATTTTGTTTGAACATGGAAATGGTGATGGATTTGTTTCTAAATTGAGTAATCTAGTAAACATGGGTAAAAATTAACCAACTCTACACCGACTTGTTTGGCCGTCTTGAATCTTGATTCTAGGAACTGATGGAAATTTGAGGATCTTGAATCATGGGATTACAATACCAATTCCAATTCCCTGGTGCTTATATTGGAATCACAGGAATTCCTAGAGTTCAAAAATTCCATTGCATTTGACATCCGTTCACTCCACATATTTGAAAGCTTTTTCTTCTTAGTTCCAACTTCCAATCTTGTTGGAGTGTGCATGCTTGTCTTTTTTTTTAAATCGGAATAATCTACTTATGTAATTTTGCACCATTTATCTAGAAAATAATTCATGTATTTGGTTAGCTTGAATTGCAGCCAATTTCTAGGTACTTGTTCTTCATCCACAGAGCGCTCTTTTAATTTGCATGTCAGCCATAAGATCATTTATGTCTCTAAGATCCAATTTCTAGCAATGATGGATGTTCTTTGGCAAGTTAAAAACCTACAACCAGCATATAACAATATTGCTAAATGACTGTTTCGACAAGTTCTATTTTATCAGCATAGGATGAGATCTTAGAGCTCCACCCCTCCATTATTTTCCTGCACTTTTCAATAAATCTAGCTCCACCTTAACATGTAGTTTACCTTCCTCTACCTTGCAATAATTTTCCAAATATATATATATACTTTTATTGTTATTATGTTTTAAATAAAGATAAAGGGCAATCAAAATTAATAATTTCGGCTATGACAACCCAATCATGGCGTCCGGCCCTGAACAAGACATGACACCTTAACCCATTCTTACTTTTGTTTAGTGCTCTACCATTTAAGAGCTGATAAATTTTAATTGTGCCCTATCTAGTTAGTCAAAATTGGTTATGCACCTGATGGGAGGAAATATGTTGTATTGGGATAAATGATTTATAATTATATAGTATAAAGTAAAGATATTGATTATTGTGTAGAGTAATTTCTGTAATTGCTAGATAGGCATGCCAACTTTGCATCATGTTTTTATGTTGTTTTTAAGCCCACGCTTGGTTCGTAAAATTATGTCTTTGAGAAAGAAAAGTTAATTCATTTTTGTGTTTGGATACCAAAGAAAAAGAATCGAAAAGAAAATTAGTTTCAAAGTAAAGAAAAACGATAAGAAAATGGCTTCCTTTATCCACCCTAAGGATTTACTTTCCATCCAAATTTAGAACGAATCTATCCACTCAAAATATTTTCTGACTATATTTTTGGCCTTTGCAAACACCGAAAATAATAATAATAAAGATTATAATTTTTCAAAAAAGGAAGAATTTTTTTTTTTCTCTTTGCGAACCTAACGTGGCCTAAGAAGTCACCCATTTTCATTTCTTTGAATGGAACTGGATGTCATTGTCTTTGAAAATGCATAATACCAAAGTGAATATGGAATGCAAACATGTGATAGCTTCAGTCTTTGCTGCGATGCTAGGAATAATATTGCACAAATACTATCCTCGGGAGGACTGTATTTGTGGACGTTTATGTATCCGATATTGCATTTATTTGATACTCATACTAGATCTTGATCCGCTCATATGTTGTTCCTTTTTTTTTAGATGTCCGACGTAACGTTCAGGGCTTTGCACATGCTGCATTATATGTCTTTTAGGTCCACTATTTTCAACTTCCACGAAATAAATTGAAGGAATAATACGGTAGCCACAAGGGTCACTCGAGTTCGGTACTCATATATTGTTCCTTGATTTTATTTTTCATAGAGTATGCTAAACCAATTGAGGGCTTATATTCCTGTAAGAGCATCATTTAGTAAGGCTCATCCCAATTTCTATATTCTAGATTCAGAACGTAGGAGCTCAATTTGTAGAATAATAAGACTTATCCTAAATTTTAATTTTTAGATTCTCGGGTTAAATCCATCCACATGAGCTATAGGTTGGGCCTGAGAACTTGTAGATTCAGAATATAGTAAACCATTTTGTAGAATAGTATGTCCCAATTTGAAGTCCAATTCTAGATATATATTATTATTTTTTACATTAATTTTTGATCACACAATTTTTGAATTCAAAACCCATTTTATCATATTATACTATTCTTGTACAAATTCAACCCATTATACATTTACCTTCTTCTTCTTTTTAACATTTGGGCCTCAAGATAGAAACTTTGAGCACCACCTACTAATGACGCTCTAACAAATTTTGCTAAATATTAATCTCTAAATTTATTATCCTGTAGCAACTTTTTTTGATCGACGATCAAAGTGGCTTTAGGCCCATGCCGACATCGCATCCGTACTCTGCCAATAATCAGTCCTATCGATTTGGAAATAAAGTTTGTTTTGTTTTTTGTAAAATTGAAATCGGTTGTAACAAAGGCATAGATATTTTGTGTAAATATGGTACAAATCAGCATAGACATGGTCCCCAGCACAACCACAGACGTGTCGACCAACAGTGCGCTGCATATTGACAGGGACCAGGGCTGAGATGCCCGAAATCTAATATAGTACGATCCCCTCTCCCCTACCTAACGTGGCACTGCAACCACACACCACGCGTCCACCTACAAATACACTGTGTCCACACAGCACAGTAGGAGGAGAAAAAATATCTACGCAAACACGCCATGTGTTTCGCGGGCCCCACCGTCACCAACCTGGCCCACAATATTGCAACATCATCGTTTTCTCTACTCTGCCTCTGCCTCTGCCTCTGCATCTGCTTATAAATGGGATATCAACAACAACAGAAGTAGCAGTAGCAGCAGCAGCAACATAGGAAATAGGAATAGGAATGGGAATGGAGAGGGAGGCGAAGAAGGTTTGGCGAGGGGTTGCCACTCGTCTCGGCTCCAGAAAGAACGGTACGTAGCAAAGCAAGCAAGAAACCACATTTATGATTCATAAATTTCTTGGTTAATTTAATTTATATATATTCTTTCTTTGATTTGATGTTATATATGATTATAGGGTTGAAGAATTTGAGAGGAGATGTGAGCACGTGTGAGTACGAGGACGTGAGGATCATGTGGGACATGCTCATAAATGGCAATGCAGCAGAGATGGACGACCGCTCGTCGACGACAGAGATGAAGACGAAGAAGGGAAGGAACGTGTGGGAGCTGTTGGCTTGCAGCAGCAGCCCAAAGAAAGCAACTAGCTAGCTAGCTACCTATTCTTCTTCTTCTTCTTCGACTTGGTGTTCAACTTTAAATCGAGTTTGCTCTCATTTCCCTTCCTCTTGGGATTTTGTAGAGTATTATGTAGATTAGGAAAGTAATTAAAAGCATTTCGCAAATATAATGTATTGCTTCTTTCTTCTATTATGTATGTTTCTTCAGTGGGAGAAAAAAAATTAGGATCATGATCATTTTAGGATTCAGGTCTCCAAATTATTCAATGTTAGTGTTAACTGAATAGTAATTTTAAAATTCAAACATTAATTTTAGACAATTTAAAGACCCAAATATATATATATATATATATATATATATATATATATATATATATATATAACCAAAAAATTATTCAGATGTACAAACTTACCAGGTGGTAAAATGGTAAGCCAACCGGTCCAATCAGACATATAATAATATTAAAAGTTAAAAAATAATTAATTATTAAATATCGTCAAGATAGTATTACTTAAAAAAAAGTGGTACCACTTATTTGTTACTGTCACGTGGTGAGCCTAAGTTAATAATTTTCTCATTCAATGCGACCTGTTTGATTCCACCCTACATCAGTGGCGGCGAATTGAATGTAGTGTTAATATAATTTCGTGTTAACATTTCTTGTACTGTAGCTGGATGTTGCGCACGGGCACGGAACTCGAATTGAAAAGTCTTCTTGCTTGTGTAGACTTTAAACCCTGTTTTTCCATCGACTTCACAAACGTGCCACTCATTTGGTACTTAAATGAGAGATTTTTCGGAATGCTGGCTAAGCCTTAGACCAAATGCCCAATGTGCCAGAAAATTGAAAATTCAGTCTAAATATATGAAAATATTTTATGAGGAGCTGCCGTCACCATCCTCCCATCATGTTCCATCGCCGTCTTTCTCTTCCACCCCTCCACCTCATCTACGCCCCCCCCCGGTCCGCACACACACACCCCACCACCACCAAATGCACACACCTCCGTCTCAATCTCTACTGTTCCGTCCTCTCTACTACTATTGGATGCGTGCACTACATAATGCACGCAATGCGTGCCAAATAATATAATTAAATATTTTATTGGACCACGAATATGCATATCTAGATATATAAAATTTTGTACACATTTTAAAATAAAAATAATAAAATCGAGGAAATGATAGAAGCCATGAGGCAAGGTTCGTAACTAAGAACAAAACGGATCGTGGTCGGTCCTATCATACTGCCAACTAGACAGTCGACTTGGATCTCTCGGTAGGGGGACTTGGATCTCTCAGTAGGGGATCTCCACAGCTATGAAGTGTACAAGTGTATATATATTTTAAATCGATTTATTATGTTATATAAATCAAATTTTATTTTACAAGCTAAAAAATATTATTTTTTATTCGGAGATGGACTCATCATAAAGTAATAAAATGATATTATTTGACTCATTAACCCATATAATTTTTTTTACTAAGTTTTTTTTTTTTTTTTCTCGCACCCCGTTTGTGTTAACAAATAAACTTTTACCAAGTTTGATTAAAGTTTTTCTTTAAAAAAAATATTGTAGAAAATGTACCAACTAAATGACGCATTATGTGCAGAAAATGTCCAATGGTTGGGCGTATTATGCTTAGAAAATGCCCAACCAAACAGTATTTTTTGACATTTTGAAAAAAAATTCATCAATGTGGCATCCACAATGTAGTGTCCCACTCCGCGTAGGCACTATGTACAAGTAATATCGGTTTGCTTGCTCGAGTGGAAGTCTTCTCGGAGAGTTTCCGATCGAACCACAAGACGATTGATTTAAGTGGGTGGATAGAATTTCATTCTCTGATTCTTACACGCCTTAATAATGAATCTGAGTTTTTGAGTGTTTGTTCTAATAAGATAGTTTCATAAGAAGAATGATAGAACCTGACTCTGCATACGTAATAAGAGAACTCGTATAGTTGGTCATTGAAACGAACATGCTTGTTTAACTAGAGAACTCGTATGCTTGTCTGAATAGAGATAGAACCTTGCCATGCTAAGTCAAGAAGTATAAGAAATGTTCCATGCTTAGTTACACTGACACAATTATCGAACGAAGCCTTGTCATGCTAAAAAGATAAGTAAATAAATCACTTGAACAAGTCCATTTGTAATATGCTAAGAAAGAGATAGATATTGCATGCTAGTTATGAAATCGAAATCGTGCTTGTTATTGTATGTTTCGCTTGCCTGTTTTGCTATATTGTCTTTGATTCGTATAAGCAGAGACTAATAGTGCGCCCTGAGGTATGGTCCTTGTGATCTAGTGGGGTGTGCTATTAGATATGTGAAAGATGTGCTTTGCTTGACAATATATGTTTTGCTCGACCATATATGTTTTGCTTGTATTATAGATGCTTCATGTCATTGCATTGGTCTCGATAACTTGTACACAAGGTCTTGTCTCTCGAACTGTTCCTGGGGCACTGGGAATCGCTCGGTCCGGAAGAAATTTTTGTTTCACCCTGAGGATACGGCTGTACAGGGTCTAGTGGGGTGATGTGTCTATTAGTGTTGTGCGGAATCCATGATGTCACAGCTACTAGTACTCGTGTGTATTGGTGAAGAGCTGAACCTTGAGTCACAGCTGCCGACACATGCACGTGCTAGTGAAGAGCTGAACCTTGAGTCACCGCTGCTAATCATGGGGCTACCCATGGACCATCATATAGTTAGGGCGCATGCTAGGCTAGCCTCCTTGCATACCTAACTGTTTGATGCAGAGACGGACATGGAAAGAGAACCTTATTCATATATGTTTATGCAAATTGTTGCTAACTTGTATGTCTGCTGCAGGATAACCGTTCGGCAAGGGATAAGAAATACAAAGAGTATATATATATAGCTTGCTTGTTCATTTCGTTTGCATTATAGAGTTCATCTGATAGTGCTTCATGCATTCGCATCGGTTGGACAATGGCTATTAGTGCAGAGCTGAACCTTGGTCCCGGCTACTATTTTGTTAGTGAAGAGCAACCATGCGTCCCAGCTGCTAATAGCATCAGATAAAATAGTCATTAGTTAGCTGGTTTATCGCTACTGATCCTGAGTTTCTCGGGGACCGAAATCATATAGCTAGTTTTTCTTGTTTGCTTGAAAGAATGATAGTCCACTTGATGCACTTGTTTTGATTTGAGATGAACGGTCCACTAGAGATAACTTTTGTTCTTAAGAGTTAGAATATGGTGCACGATACATATTGCACACTGCACGATAGAACATTGTCCCGATTGTATGCTTATTGTTTGAATATGCAAACTGTTTCCAAAGCTACGTTTTCAAAAAGAAGTAAAACTGACTCAAATCCTGTCCTGCATGAAATGAACATAGGTAAAAGTAAAGATCACTAGTAATGTAATATTTTGCCACATGCTTATTTAGTTTGGATTTCAGGGGGTGTTGCTTCTGTTCGTTGATTTTATACTCACCAGTACTTTCTCCAAAGTGCTGACCCACCAACAGTTTGCTTGTTCTCAGGTGCTGGATCGTCCGAGGAAGCGATAGCCGTGCCTCATCCCCAGGACCCAGAAATCTGGAGTCGATGCCTTGAGACGTATCGAGTTTGCTTTGAGCTGCTTTTGTATAGACATAATGTATGAAACGGTGTCATTGTAATCGAGAGAAAGAGAGTGCTTGAGCGATTTGTAACCTCGGCCAAGCGCCGCATGTAACCCTTTTGAATATCAATAAAGATGTTTGTTTCCTTATACCATTGTGTTCTTTACTTTTCTGCAACATATGTGCCGCTGCTTCCGTTTTGAATAGCTTACTTGTCCTTGTTCAAGCTTTGGTCTTGTGCAAGCGCAATTTAGGCTTGCACGACATTACACCCAAGCGAGAACGATCGGTTCCGTAGGGACCAAGTGAGGACGATCGGCCCTGCGGGACCGGGGCGTGACACACAAGCATTCAAGGAAATGGCCAAAGCATGTCCCTCCTATATTAAACAAAGATGAGGAACTAACACACATGGCATGACCATCACATCTCGATTCCGAAGGACCGTAAGTTATCACTCGACATGATGTCGTGCAAGTCTGAGTTGTGCTTGCACAAGACATGATACCTGCACAATAACAAAATAGATCAAATTGATATAGAAGCAGGGAAACTTAAATGCAGAAAACCAAATATTACACATTAAGATAATAACAAAATAGCTTTCTTTATTGATAACTTGAAATGGAATTACAATGTACACTTGTTGGCTGATACAAATATGTCATACTTGGCTTATGGTTCTTTTGAAACTTGAAAATAGTCACAATGTCCATGCAGCGCTAGATTGGACGAGCTTCTAGCGCCTAAGAGTATCCTCCTGTCTCCCGCTACCTGGGGATGCCCACAAACATGGGTCAGTTCTTTTCGCGTACTAGTGAGCAACCATGACCGAACTCATCTGAAATCAACAACAAGCAAACATGTGAAACTATAAACTATTCATTAAGTGATATTTCTACCTGTCTATAATATTTTTAACAATTCCTTTTAAGAAACAGAAACAATAGAAAATATCACTTATGCAGGGATTCTTACTAACAGACGATTGTTTGTCCCTGCAACAGACAAAAGTTAGCACAATTTGCATATATGTATAAAACTTTATTGTTAGTCCCTGCATTAACTTGTTAGTCTTGCCATAAATCTTATCATATGCATTTGACTTATATGCGTGATTGTCCATGGGCTACTTCCCATGATTAGTAGCTGAGACTACATGTTGGAGTGTGTGGGGTTCCCAACCTATGTGGAGAATATCCCGGAGTGCGACGAGCGTCATCCATGTGTCGAAAAAGCTCGAAAAGTGCATCGAGGGTCGTGTATTGAAATATTTATAGTAAGCAAATATTATATTGGAATTCTATCTTTGACTTTAATTATATATTTATGATTGGATCTTTCATATATTAACTTTCCATATAATTGGATTTTCAATTTATTGTAAGCTAATTTATGATTTGATTCCCATTAAATATATAATTGAATTAATGTAATTGAATTTCCATAAATATTTTTGGCTTCCATATATATATTTTCATATGAAAATCATAATTCATGCAAGGGTTTATATAAAGGCTCATGCAATATATAACAACATGAGAAAAAGAATAAGAGAGGAAAAAAGGTGGTAAGAGTGCCATTGCAACATTGGATAGAGAAAAAATGATTGGAGGTCGTTACGGAGAAGGAGATCAATTTGGGGATATTTTTTATTGTCTTTTTTCTTCGTTATTGTAATCTATTTTCTGTTCAGAAGAGTTGCAGTGATCCAGGTTGGATCGGTGAGGAGCCTGTAGAGGGTGTAATCTCTTTATTCCATTATTGGGGGTTCTTCAGGGTTGGACTCCGATCGTCTCGTGGTTTATTCCATCTGGATTTTTTATGTAAAAATTTCTGTGTCTGCGATTTGTGTTTGGTATTTTTTAGTTTGTGCATTTTGCTCGGTTCTCTCACAGGTACTCTCTGATTTGGGAAACTGTTTCCACATTTTGTTTCCAACACTACAAGCCTAGTCTCACTAATAGACAAGACATCCCCCTAATCGCGAGTACTACAAGCCTTGGGACGCCATAGTCTTTCCTAGGCCGAATAATTTCCAGTGTCCCAAGAACTGATCGAGAGACTTTTACCTTGTGCACAAGTTGTCTGAGCCCGATGCACGAAATGTACTCTATCAAATAAAACAGTTATATTGCAACAACATGAACAACAAATACCTATTGTGACTCTTTTCTATCGAAAGAGCCATAGCTCTTTACGTTCTGTCATGTCGATCGATCGATTTTCAAACCAATTGAGGTTTTCCATATACTTCTCTTTCGTGCAAACATTTAATTCAATGGACATGCAAGCATTCATCTGAACAAGTGTTCCAACAGTTCTATCTTTCAAGTATATAATTCTTCACTTGTATCTTTATCTTTGTTATTGTGTTATCATTGATCGTAGAACATAACAATAGAATATATAAGGGACTTTTTGTTAAAGCGTGAAAACAAATGATTCATCGAAGGACCGAAGCCAGTCATTGAGAAGAATTTATTCGAAAGAAAGAGAAATTTTACGCAACAATCACTCATTGCTTATGCGTCCTGAAATAGCACCAACATTTGATTAGCATACTTTGATCTCTTTCTCTCAAGATTCGAAATGAATCTGTAAAGAGATAAAAGCGAAAAACAAAAGCCAATCATCGAAAGTAACACGAAAATACATTCATCAAAACTAAGCAGCGAAAACATCAAACGAAAACTGTTGGACTCATTCCAATAGAAGATAATCTATGAGTTGAAAATGTTCATTGTATTTCGTCCGTGATCGATTAAGCCGAAAGATTTCTCCAATACTCAATATCAACTGAGCCAACAAGCCGCAAGCATCACATAGTGGACCGCTAGGAGCGGGGCACTACAACGGCCAACCAGGGTCCCAAAATTTAACAATCATTTTTGCTATTCATCATCAAAACAATTGGGTGATACCATATTCCATTATGTGACATCTGTCATGAAAAATTTAAATCCAAAAACTTTATCACCAAATTTTTTTAATTTTAAAAGATTTCATGTCAGTTGTTACATAAGAGAGATAATATTACCAAAAAAATTTGGGTAATAAATATCAATTTTGTTAAACAATAAACAAAAGCAACACCCACTAGAAATTACACCACCGTGGAGATACGGGATGGTTTATGTTTGGCTTAAAACACCCTCTTGTTGGGCGTATAAGGAGTGTGTTTATTGTACAAGATACCCCCATTATCCAAAAAAAATAAAATATAGTCGTTGATTTTAAAATAAAAAATAAACATAAAAATATATTTCCTTTATATATATATATATATATATATATATATATATATATATATATATATATATTACTCCTACTCCTAACTACACCTCCCTCCCCGCAAGAACAGCCAACACCCCCCCCCCCCCCCCCCCCCCCCCCCAACCCCACATGTACCGTGGTGCTACCACTGCACCACACACATACACTAGCTACCCCCACCCCCGCAAGGAACTGGACCAATTTAATGTTTAAGGTAGTAGTAATTCTAGTTTAATGTTTAAGTAATCTCATGCTAAAAGTATACTACAAAAAAATAAATAAAATATTCACTACAAACTCGAGGATTATCCTTGTATTTGAACTACTACGATGAATATGAGAATGCTTATGGATCATATTTTTAAATTTTACATTGATGGAAAAGAGAAGATTTTTTTTATCATATATACTTTCTTGTTTGGCACATAATATACTAATGGTTCCGGTGCTCACAATAGCATCGGAATATTGTTTCAGTGAGGTTAAAGAATGCTAAGCAATAAGAGAAACAAGCCGCCACCATATATTTTTGAAGTCTGCGTTTGCGTTCAAGTTTGGTTCGTAGGAAAAATAGACTCAACATTTAAGAAATAAAAATGCTAACATCAATGACCTAGACTTTTAAACTCTTATCATAGAGGAGGATACAAGAGATGAAGAACGCAGATATCATTCGCAACAAAGATTCAAAAAAATTTGGATGAAGACCTAAGATCAAATTGAAATATATATTTTTCACTCTTTCAATTTTATAAAATAAAATAAAATTGTCATATTCAATTTCTAAAATATATACAATTTATTTACTTTCTTTATTTACATTAATTCTTTCTTAAAAGCCAAAGAACATAACTCATTTTGAATTTTTTTAAAGCCCAAATCCCAAAGACACTTAATTTTTAAACAATCTGGACTTGGCCTGGACCCAACCCAAACCAAGTCCGAACTATTTTTTCGGGTTGTGGACTGTAATAGATTTGGGTGCTGGAGCCTGTCTGGTCCGAAATTCTTCAACGTGTCGATTTAGTCCAACCTCATGTCAAATCCAGTCAAAATTGAACTCGGGTTGCTAGACCCGGTTCATTACGTATCTTGATTGAAAGGGATTTGTTAAATCTGTTATTAAATTTTGACCAGAAAATAGTGTTTTTTTTTTTTCCCCTTCTTCTTCACCCAATTCTTCCTCAAAAGAGAGAGGGGGAGAAAAGGCCCACACGAGTCACCGTTTAGTCGCATCCGGGTCCGGATCCGAGAGCCGGTTTGATATCGGGTCTATTCCACGATAACGGCTCCAAAATTTTAGGGTTTCTGCTGTAGTAGGTAGTGTATAGTATATATACCTGAACTTTTCGCCGACATTAAGAACTCCTCCATCTCTGCTTTAAGAGTCCTTCCGAAATTAGGGTTTCTCGAGAGAGAATCAGAAAATTCTAGGGTTTCTCCGTTAGAAGCGGAGAAATGGGTCACTCAAACGTGTGGAATTCTCATCCCAAGAACTACGGGCCCGGATCTCGAACTTGGTATGCGTGCGATCTCTCGATTTCCCATTCGCTTACTTAAAGATCTCTCATTTCCCCCAAAAATTTCTGGATCTACTTTGAAATTTTATTCGACTTTTAGGGTTAACATTAAAGGATGGAATAAATTTATGCGAACATTTCATCATGTTCGATTCATGGGTTCAGACACAGTGGACACACGGACACGGCATTGATTCTTGTGTGTCTACACGACAGGACTGGTAGAGCGGGTTTGAATACAAGAACCAAATTAGATTTTGTTATTGGAAATGTTAATATTTCACTTTCAAATGACGACGTCCTTCTAATTAAGAAGGATTTTATTAAGGCGCATTAGATTTTGTTATTGGAAATGTTAATATTTCACTTCGAGGTAACGCCGTCGTCCTAATTAAGAAGGATTTTATTATGGCTCAGCAGTCTTATTTATTTTATTAGGAAAGAGTTAAACAAAGAACAAATTATCTTAAAATCTTGATATTGTAAATCCAATTAAATATCTTCTTTTCAATGACTTGTATCTTAAAGGAGGGACCTTTTAATGAATTAATTCAAATTAATTGCTGCATGTTACTGTTTTCATTTATCATTGTTGTAAACTAAAGGGGAATGCCAAAAATTTATATTCACTCCTTTTTCATGTAGTTTTGTTTACTCTGTACAGTCCACGGCATGTATATCCACTTAATTGTTTATGTGTACCTTAAGATTCTTAAAAGTTTTAGTTTGTCGATTAATGGAATATTTGCGTAATAAATGTTTAATTATACATATTTTCTATTATTCCGTATTTTGATTTCTTTAATTCAAAGGATACATTTCACCGACAACAGTAACAGTGTTAAAAAACAAGTAAAATAAGAATACCGTAAATAATTTATCATCACAATTTAATATGTTTAATTCAAAGAATATGCTTAACCTAAACAGGAAAAAGTGATAACAAACAAGTAAAATAAGAATACCACAAGTAAGGTATTATGCACATTTGATTTTTAAATTGTTCTTGTTATGAAAATAAGAGAGAGAGAAAGATTTGTACCTGAATGAATACGTACGGGACTTTTTCTTATTGATAATATATATAAGTGGGAATATGATATTATGATAGAGGTTGTTGTGGATATGGATAATGGTATCAATATTTGGGTTTATCCAAATCACAACACTTCTCCTTGGATGTCCATTTTAATTATTACCTCATTAAAACTTTTCTAAGGAAAAACTCATCTTTGGAAAAAAACCATTGAAAAGAAAAGAGTACAATAATATTTTTTAGGAATATGATTATTCAGGAATTCAAGTAGGTACGATTTACATTGTCTCGTTAAAAATCTTTCGAAGAAAAATCCAGTGAAAAAAAACCTCATCGAATGAAAATAGTAAAATGCGCACAAGTCAAAGACATGCTTCAAGATGTCTCCATTAATATCATCATGATGCCTTCCTAAAAAAGATATACATTCTTATTCTTACATAAAAAAAATCACCCCCAATACATTTGAATACTACATCTCATCCCAATATTTTATTTGCCTATACATTTATATATCCTCATATCCTAACAAATAGTTGTAGGTTTATTGGTTGTTCCTGGAAGCTTGCAACTCCCCTTGATTGTTGAACTGTTGAAACCATAGCCATGTACAAATTTCTGTTTGCTTCATTAAGTGTAAAAATAATTTGTTGAAGTTGTCGCAATTATTTTCTTTATTTCTCTTCAAAATACCTGCAACATTGTTTATAAAACATACTTTGTTTATGATATCACCTTAAGGAGGATTAGATAAATTCTTTGCATCTGTATATCTCATAAGATCAAAATATTCATATAAATTAAATCAAGAATAATGTTCGTGCTTTATGTCATCCCAGTGTTTATGTGTAGGTGCATATCAGCATGTTCACATAAATATATTGTGCTGAGTGAATGACAATAAAGAATTTGTATTTAAATATGGTACTTTTGGACCCAAAAATTATGTTCTTTTATTCTTAGGGTCTGCTTGGATTGAGGGAGAAGAAAATAAGCAGGGTTAAATGAGGTAGGGCAGCCAATACATATAACCTTGCTTCGATTTGAGGGAGAGTTAAGTGTGGTGTGTTTAATAACCCTTGCTTGGATTGGTGGTTTTGAGTGGGGGAAAGAGTTAAATGGGGTGTATTTATGAGTTTTTAAACAAAATTTCACTTCTCCCTCGTTAACCCTCCGATTTGGGGGGGTTAAAAAAATGGACAAAAAAGGGTTAAACAAACCCCCACTTAACCCTCTATTACTCTCCCTCCTAAACCTCTACGCTCAAACCAAACATGGTTCTTTTTTTTCCTTACTTAACTTTCCCTCACTTAACTCTCTTAACCCTCAATCCAAGCAGACCCTTAAGGTCGTAACTAATCCCGTTGACCTGACCATTATAGGTATATTGATTAAATGATAACTACTCATATTAAATCTTTTCAGAAGATTTATCGCTATAGGAGATTATCTTTTCAGAAGATTAATACTATCTTTTCGGGAGATTATAGTATATCTCTTCTGTAGATTTATCTTTTCTAGAGATTATCTCTTCAGGAGATTATATGAGATCTCTTTTGGAGATTGTATCTCCAGGAGACATATTCAATCTCTCTAGGAGATACTTCCAATCTCTTCAGGAGAAACTTTCAATCTCTTCTAGATATAAGTCATATTTCTTATCTCTTCAGGAGATCTGTTCTCCAGGAGGTATTGTCATGTACATAGACGACTACTTTGATAAATTTTTTCAGGAATTTCTTTATAAATATGATTGGATATTTTAGGATCATTTTGTATCATTTCCTAGACAAAACTCAATGAGCTTATTACAATCTTCATGACAGTTTTGTCAATATATGGCTCGTTTTGCAAATCCTTCGGATATATCCTAATAATTTTAAATCCTTCATGGATCTTTTTGTCTAGGTTATCATGATTGGAGATATATTTCTTTATAATCTATTCATGGTCATTTCGAGAATCCTTGAGCTAACATTGCTCTATATATTTGGATCTCTCTTTTTATTTGTTACAAACACCCATTTAAACCTACCGGCTATATTCCTTTTGGGTTTTGTACTATAAGACCGAACACTCAACGTTGTGCGAGAGGTATCACATCTTTTCATTATCCTTTTCTATGTTCAAGAATTATTCGTGGTTTAGTGTTATCCTTTATTTTCATAACCATTTTTTCTCATTTGATAATGTTATCTTTGGCAAATATTTCTTGATTCCAGATTTCTCTTGAATATGTATAAAACATAGATTTCTTGGGTACCGATACCTCTTTCTCAGTCTTTTCTGGAATCTGAGGTATATTCTCGACTAGAGCGATATACTTTAAAAAATTGAATCTTTGATTCGTGATATCTTCCGGATCGTTATGAATTTTCTCTACAAGAGATGCTTCTTCAAGAGCATTTATGGTGTGTTATATTACTAATTCTCTTCTTCTGGAGAGTTGAATCTCTAGAACTTTTATGTCTTACACGTTCTTAATGTAGAACTTATTCATTTGCTATTTTTATTTAGTTTTTTTTGATATTTACTTCTATTCTAGAAGATACATTCATAGTTGATATAGCTATATATGCATCATTATTAAAGTCCATCTTGTAGGTATCTAATAATAATTCATTTGCAATAAAATACAAGGAATACTTTTTCCTAATTAGTCAAGATTAGACAAAGTGGAAGTATCCCATGATGATTAGCAATGTTCTTTTGGAACAGTGATTTTTGACGTTCTTCTAGAACGATAATTTATGATTTTCTTCTGGAACCAGACATTTATTTTCCTCTTATCTCCTCCTAACTGCGAGAATTCTGTCCTGCAAAGTGATAGATCATAAATTTTACGTTAAAGATATTTCATGTCTAAAAGATTTAATAATCTAAGGAGTTCAGTACTATAATTCACAAAATAGATGTCGAGATTATACTTTCAAACAATCCTAACATAAACCATAAGAATCTAAAAAAATACAATTCTAAATAAATAAAATTATGCTACTTATTATTCAGATACAATATTTAGGATTGATGGTTTAGAAACAAACTAATCCTTGAGATCAATGACACATGGTTGACCATTAGGTATGCTGTAATTTGCCAAGAGATGATCACTAGAATTTATTATGATCATTCTCATTATTATTGTCCCGAGGTGTCTCGGCCGATCATGCTACAGTTTAAAAGTTATGAGATCTTTCGGCTTCTGGCTCAGAATGGTCCCTTAGGATTGGACTTCTGGCTCATGATAGTTTGCGATTTGACATCCCAGTGTGAGTCAGTGAGTGACGTATATCCCTTAGCGAATAGCTGTAGAATTTCTCTAGACGAACTTATGGTTCTCTAAACTAGAGGTTATAACAAAATATTCCTTATTTCACTCGCTCAGAGTTTCAATATGATACTCATTTGTCCTTATATCCTTAAATTTCAGTAATTTTTTCTGGAATTACTTGAGTATAAGACATTATGTATATGCTGGGTAAAATGTAATCTGTTGGGCCCGTTAATTAATTTGAGCAAGATAAGCTATCGTGGATACTACGTTTGATCTAGTATTATTTTGGAGAAAATGATCCTATTCTTAAGGATGGTGTGTAGCAGCATTGTAAACTTTCAATTAAAATATGTATATAGAACTTTAGGTCTATGATATTTGGGAGGACAACAAGACATCCGTACTCACCCTACGTATTTGACAAACTTATGGTACAAACTTTAAATTTTCTAATTTTTATGAGGTTTGTAACTTAAAATATATGCAACTATGAAATGTCGACATTCGGGTTGGTGATTTTTGCTTTTGGCCTTTCGAGGGCCAGTAATCCGTTGTGACATACAAAAGTTAGTTCGCGGGCGACTGGTTTCTCCCGGACATGCAGCACAACACCTCTCATCAATGCACCCATTTGGGTGGTACGGAACTCAAGCAAGCAAATAGCTTTATCTTATGCAAAAACAATAAAAATTGTGAAGGCAGAGAAACAAACACTCATAATTCTCGATTCATAATTCTGCATCCATAAAATATCTCAACTAAGTTGATTTCATATCATCCATTGTGTCAGATGTATCTGGATTTGGATAACCAACTAATGTTTTATAATGACTTATTCAAATAATGATAAGGCCAACTAAAACATCTTTATCTAAAATTTCAGATACTTTCTGACATTTTCTTAATTACTTCTTAATTACTATGAATATGTAACAACAAGGTTACTAAGAAATCCATCTATATCTACAACGTATCTTCTTCGAGTAACACATTTATGCACTACGCAGTAGATATAAACTTTGTCATTGTATTAATACTGTTAATCTGTAATAACTAAATATGAATTTCAAACTTATCTAGAACCACCAGTATCCTGTCAAGGTAAACTCGGAGCAAAAGAAATTCATTGTTTTTGTTTGCTAAAGATATCTCCTATGAGGATAAGTTTGGTATGATACTCCCCTATTTAGAGTACTGAATTCTTTAATCATATCAACAAAACTCAAGCAAAACATTGTATAATTCCAGGAACAATGTATAATTCCACAAATAATATGTACATTGTTTAAGTAATCATTGTACAAGTAATCATAATAATTCAGGAACTTATAATTCCACTTATTAAAATATTCCAAAAACTTTATGCATATCCAATTTATATGTGCATCAAAGTCAACATCTTATCATAATATTTTTTTTCATAGTCACTGTTGTTATTGTTCCGATACATGAACATGGATTAACAGTAAAATGATAACATTACATAAAAAATTCGGCAAACTAACACCGATGATATCTGTATGTAATTGACTGGTTCGTATATTGATTATGCCCAAATTGGGTCTGCACTGCTCCTAAATTCCACCACCAATTAAAATTCAACCACAATCCATTTGTAGCCAAAGAAGAAAAGTTACAGCAGCATGCACATAAAACAGTAGCCATAGTAATTAACCACAACTATTATCACAAGTTTATTTTGAGAATAAAGTCTATCCTAAAGAAGCAGAAGGGAAATATCAACAAGATTGGTCACACGTGAGATGGAGATGGGTTGATTTACAATATTGATTACAGCACCTACTCACTGTATTTAGCAAAAAGATTATATGCACTCCAATTCATACACTTTGGTTATCATAAGGAATGGATAGAGCTGTTTATATTCCTGTGTAGATGATCTTGAAGCTAATTAGTCCAACAAACTCTAGTGATAGTTGTCTAATAATAACATCTTGCAGTACCAATTTAAATTTTCAAGTCCACCTATATCAATGTGCGCATCAGTTCTGATGATGTCAAATAACATCTCTTTCCAAACAGGATCAAAATATTTCAGCCTATATCACTAATAGCTCTAAAAGATTCCATCTTTACATCAAATTAACGGAAGAAAGGAAAATAGCATATTTAATGGGTATAAAGGAATAGTGGATTCGTATTTGATAAATCAATTCTTATCAAAACAAAAAATTGTAATGTATGAACTTGGTTGGATTAATCAATCTGATCTTTGATCTTTCTTGACGGTGACCTGAAACTTCTCGAGCGGTGGTGTTGATTGAAGACGAATTGAGTAAATGTTGATGTTGTCAATTTGTCTCTTCTGGAAGTCTTTTTCGTGTCGTCTTTAAACTGGTTGTACCGGCGGCCTTAAGCTCCTCGAGCAATCGTGCTGATAACGTGTTATGAAAATAAAAGAAAGAGAAAGATTTGTAGCCTTATGAATACGTCTGAGGCTTTTTCTCATTGATAATATATATGAGGGAATATGATAGAGTTGTTGTGGATATGGATAAGGACATCCCTATTTAGGTTTATCCAAATCATAACAGTTCTAAGAATTTCTGCATATTTAGTTTCTGAATAAGCAGTTCACTTCCATTAGTGTTGGAACTTGGAGGTCAAGGTGTCTATTGGGCTGGGTTGGCTCTGGCCTAGATTTGATCGAATTTGATTGGGTCTGGTCGGACATGTAGGTAGAGACGGGCCGACCCGGAGCGAAAAATTCTAAACCCAAACCTAACCCTGAGGTCGAACTTGGTGAAAGAACGAACTGGGTTTGAAAAATTCTAAACCCAAACCTAACCCGAGGCCGAACTCGGGGAAAGAACGAACTGGGTCTGACCGGGCTGGGCCTGGTTTGGTTCAGGGCTGGGTCCGGGTTGGCCTGTGGGAAAATTTTTAAAAAGAAGAAAAGAAACGGCTTAAGATTTTTTTTAAAAAAAATAATATAATTTAATAAACTTTATTAATTTGATTATATTTAGAAATTTGATATAACAATTTTTTTGGTAAACTGAAAAAATGAAACTAAATATTTTATTGACAATTTGATCTTAGTCTTCGGATTTCTGGCCAGTTCATTGTTTAGCTCCTCCTTCTCCAGTCTAAAGTAAAAGATTGAAAGTCCAGTTCATTAATGTCGGCACATTTATCTCTTAAGTGTTGAGTCTGTATTTTTCGCATAAACCCAATCTTGAATGCAAACGCAAACTTCCAAAATATTTGACAACATCCTGCTTCTTTTCTTGCTTAGCATTCTTAAACCTGCACTAAAACAGGATTATGATGCTACCGTGGACATTAGAAGATCACATGCTAAAGAACAAAATTGTAGGATAATTTTTTTAATGTCTTTTCTACTATTCTAAAATTTAAAAATATGATCTAGAATCATCATCATCATCATCGTAAGAATTTGGATAAAAAGATAATTCTTGAGTTGGTAGTAGTATACTCTTAGCATGAGATAACGTAGACATTAAATCAGAGTTACTACTGCCTTGAACGGTTGTACCGAGTCGACTTAACACAACTTTTTTTTTTCGTATAAAGGAATTAGAGTATCTAAATGCTCTTTAATTTCTAATTTTAAGCTACTTACGTCAACGTTTATATTGTCATGATAATCGTCAACAATATAAATATACCGTCTAATTTGATTTTAGGAACAACATAATCAAAACCAAGAAGATTTTTATATTTTGCAATTAAATTAGACATATTAATAATTTTTGTTAAAACTAAAGGAGAAGTCAGATGAAATACAAGTAACATTCTAAAACAATTCTAAAAAAAATCATAAATTAAAGTAACAACTAACCAATCAAATAAGTGTGTAATAACATCATTATTTGGTGACGAAGACTTGGATTAACATTATTATAGTGTGTAATAACATCTCTAAGTTTAATAAAAGATTTCAACATCAAATAAGTAAAATTTTATCTATGTGGTGCATTATTAACAAAATTTCTAAATCTCAAACCATATTGTGCACCTAACGTTTTAAACTTGCGTTGCCTACTTGGAGAAGTGTTCAAACTAATTAGACATGATCTAATATTTTCTAAATTTGCTTGAAAAAAACTGAAAGCATTCTTGTACAATTAAATTAACAATATGACAAATACATCTTATATGAAAAAGTCATCTTTTTATTACATGGGTAAATTGAGATTTTAAAATATTAATACAAGAAATATTACTACTAGTGTTATCAAAAGAAGTTAATTTATTTATTTATTATGAATATCATATTCACATAAAATTTATAATATGACACCACTGATTGCAGATCCAGTATGTGGATATTCAAATGGCCTTAGACAAATAATTCGTTTTTGCAAAATCTATTTCGCATGTAAATAATTTGCCGTGATACAAACAAAATGATACTTTTGTTTACTAGTCCATATATCAGAAGTAAAAGAAAATTTACTAATATTTACAGAACTCCCTTTCAAAGCTGCCTTTTTTGTTTCAAATTTTTTGACAATTTTTGCCTAGTAGTAGATCTAGAAACTTTAGTAAAACAAGAATTTAGAGTTGCATAGTCATAATATGAATCACTCTCACCAAAATTAAAAAGTTCATCGCAAATAATATATTTCATTAAATTGATTTTGTTACGAGCAACCGAATAAATAAAGTTTCCTATTGAAGATCCTTGAGGACCGGTGCTTTATTGTGTTTGTCTAGTATTTAATGTGTACTTGCCATCATAGTTTGAAGTATCGGTCGATACCGATCCGATACGGCCGATACCGATACAGTTTGGCATGTCCCGATCCGATACCGACCGATACCGACCGATACCCGATACTGACCGATATCGACATTAGAGATCTCTTTTCCGGTCAATTCGGCAAAGAAAATTGAATTAAAAAGACCAATTAGCAAGGGTGTAAAAGCATAGTAAGGTTGTAAAAGCATATAAAAGAGGAAAACTTATCTATCGCATATAAGTCAATCGACAAGGGTGACTGCTATTTCATTCGATTTCAAAAATACTGAGAAACAACACTGGAAATATTTTAAATTATGCATAAATGTATAAAATATATTTTCTAAAATGTTAATAATTTACTAATAGTTGTTTGCTTTCCGATACCAAAAAAATCCGATACTCCGATCCGAAACCGCCGATACTACCGATACCGCCGATCCCAATACTCACAGGAATGGTCCGATACTGATTCCGATATCGATACTTTGAACCTTGCTTGCCATAACAACTTTAACAGTGTCTCATCAAAGTTTCTCTGTCGTCATTTTTTTTTTTTTTTTTGCATTTCTTGCATTATGCACCTCTAGGTATTAGTTTTTGGTCTTTCGGATCTAAAATTTCTTCTCTCATTATCGATGACAAATATTTTAGTAACTTTTTTTGTAACATCGATTTTCTCCTAGTTGAACTACTAGTATTAATATTTCTATTTTCTGGAGGTGACATTTGTGTCGATGATACAAAATATTCTACATGATAATAACCATAACAATTTTCATCAAAATTATTATAATAATTATAACACTGTTCTGAAAAACCTTGGTAGGGATTGTTAGAAATACTAGCATCATTATGATCCGTACTTAAAAAATTAATTAAAAAAATAAAAGAGGGAAGGAAATTTCTCCAACTAAATAACAAAAAGAGAAGGAAGAAAATTAACTAATCAAATTTCAATATCGAAATTAACTAAGTTTATAATAATAAAAATACTTAAATCTTAATTTCAATAATTTGTTTTCCTCCAAATCCGGATGTAGAATTGGTGCAGTTTTGTGGTGGTCGATCAAGTTGACGTCTCAAAATTTCTTAAACTTTTGTAATTTTTCTTCCACTCCAGTCTCCAAAAAGTTGTTACTTCACTAGTTTGTTTGTAAGCTTTGGAAGAAAGAAAAAAAAAATTGATGTGGTGAAGTTGAAAAGTAATGTCCTATTTATAGAATTTTTGGGTGCCAAATTACCCAAAATATCCTTATGATATGACTATTATAAGGTATTTGTTTTTTCAGCAAAATGACCAAAATATCCTTCTAAATCGGCAAATAATGATATTGGGGCTATTTATGTTAATATGACTGAAGGATTTTTTTACCAAAATACCTCCAATGTTTTATTGACGGATATATTGGAGGGTATTATGGTAAATTATTCCCCCAAATAATAAATTCTTTGGTTCTCGGGGGGATCGATTTTCGGTTGGGCCTGGACCGGACTTTTTTGAGACACCAGGCCGGGTTTTGGGGGGGGGGGGGGGGAGTTGAGGGAAACCCGTTTCGAATTCGGGTTTTTGCCGGTCCGGTCCGGGCTTTCGTGCTGCGCGGCCAAACCCAGACCGAACCCGGAGGGATATGGGCTGGGCCGGGTCGGCTCTCGTTGAGCGGGCCTGAGCTGGCCCAGCCAAGGTTTGAGTATGCCTGGTCTGGTCGGGTTCCGGGCCGCCTGGTCCATTACACACCTCGACTTGAGGTAGTTTTTTTTTTAGAAGCATTGATAATTTTCTTGAGTAGAAAATACATGTCAATCCAGAATCACTAATTTTTTTTCCATTCATGGGGTAGTGGAGTCCATTCCTAGCATCCATAGCCTGTTTAAAATTTATCTGAGTTCTACATGTTTAGCCATTCAACACGGAAAGAGCGTACATATTAATCACCAAACAGAATTGACCAGCCTACATTTAGATAGTAATGTAGCTAAGCTAGCCTAACATCATGGTCACAACATGTTGATATTGATCCAGTTGGATGCTTTCCATCACATGACATGATGATATTGATCGAGTTGGATGCTTCCATCACTAAACAATACATCCTTAAATTGTCACCTCGGAGACCAGTCTCATGAAAGCTATTAAACATTACATGCCTCCAAAGCCCCTTTTTTGGTGGATATGGGTATTTGCTTCCGTTTTTTTTTCTTTCCCTTAACGGACGAAAACATGTGATGATTATCAAGCTATCCATACATAGTACGTGTTAGCTTAATTTCATTTGGGCAACGTTGGTCACTTATAACGCACATTCCACTGGTTGGTGCACATAGCGCCTAATATCCATTGTTTGCAGCTAAAACAACACACTTAAAACTTGAATGATATAATTAAATAACTATTATATTTTTTTCAGAAGGTTCCATAAACTCCACGAGAAAGATACTCTAAATTGTAAAATCTAACTCCAGTTGATATTTTTTCGTGAGAATCAAAGTCTATATTATACTAGCGTTGAAGAGACAGTAGGAGCATCTAACACTTGATAAAATAGTAATTCCATGGCCAAGAGGGACAGAATGCCATGTATCTGGACTGTGTGCTACAAAGTTTTAGCGAGGGAAAAACATACTATTGTCTGGAACTTGAAACTAACATATAAAAGGCTGTAATGAAACAAAAGTATAACATAAATGTAATTTGGTAAAGATTTATTGGCTCTGGAAAGAGAATTCTTAAATGTTGAAATGTCGTAAGTTTTAACTTGAAAATTTTGGTTGGCTGTTGACTATAATCAACAAGAGCAGCTTTCTAGAGGTTGCTTTCCATCCAGGTATGTTATGTTAATTCACGAGTCTACTTACAATATTTTTTAATGAAGAAAAACAAGAGTATACATTTTTTTGTGAGTCAGCAAAAACAAAATTTGGGCTGTGTTCCTAGTGGATTTAATCCACATCCCTAGTTAGAGTTGATATCTGCCTAGTAAATTCAATACTCCTACTAATTTAAGAGGTCCTGCATACACACAAAGTAGCTCAAGAAAGTGGCAGAATTAGATGGTAAAGGGTTATCAACCCCAACAAATGGAGGAACTAACATTGTTTGTCTTTAATGTTTTTGTTTCACTAAAGAAATTGTGAAATGTGTTCATTTTCTGTTATTCTATGATTTCCATGTGGTCTCATGATGACTGTTTTTTTATAGCATTTCTGCACATGCAAAAGCTAGGGTATTGTTTCTCCTTTAGGCAATGGGTGTATACAAGTATTAAATATCTTGTTCTATACCTTTTTCTCTTCCTTTATATAATTTTTTTTGAGGACATGGTAAAAGAACCAAAGTCTGGTTCCAAGTGATAGTATTTCTACATTTTACTAGATGTATAGCTCAGCATGTGCTTTTTTTTATGTGCTTCTATTGCAGCCGAGTTTGTGGTAACCCTCATGGACTGATTAGGAAATATGGACTTATGTGCTGCAGACAGTGTTTCCGCAGCAACGCCAAAGAAATTGGTTTTATCAAGGTATATTTATTCTTTGTACAAGATCATATCTACTATTATTGATATTATTTTGGTATCTTATGTGGATCGTTGCATAGTAGCGCGTACATTCATATTATCATATTTTTGTTTTTGTTGTTTGTCCTCTTCAACTGGAGTCAGTCATTTTGTACAAGTGAAAATCACATGATCGTGACATTAGTTTTATTTGTTTCTATCACATAATAGATTATAGATCGTCAGAGCATCACAAAATGAGGCTTCTATCTCATTCTTACTGTTCACTTTTATGCTTGTTTTGAGCAGATTTATCAGAATTTAGGCTAATGAAATATAATGTACTTCGTACGTACTTGATTTATATTGTTATTGTTCCCTTTCCTGCTACAATAGGTGCTGTAAAAATCAGGTTAATTGTTTTATGGTTTATAAATTGTATACTTATACCGAGTTTAGAAGTGTTATTGCAATAGGCAGTTGTTGATTAGTAGTACATATAAATAATTAACATTCAAGGAATATGAGAAGGCAGTAGTCATTTTCTTTGATTATTTCTATTTGAGCCAATTTTCTTCTGAAGTTCTCTCTCAAGAACTACACAATTATCTCTTGCATATTAGAAACATATTTATTAGAGGCACGCCCAAGTCGCGAGGCGCAAGCTCAGTGCCTCAAGACATGTGGAGTGAGGTTCCCTTCGCGAGACACATGTTTCTTGGAGCCTCAAAGTGATGCTCATGCATGTGAGGCTCATATATTGAATTCTACATTTCCTTTTATTTGTTTTATTTTACTAAGCAATAGATTTGCTTTAATTTGCGAGGGGCTGCGGGTAGATTTGTTAGTTTACCTTTTAGATGTTCTTCTCAATCTCCTGTTGCTCTCTCTGTTCTGAAATATGAAGTCTTTTATGGTTCCTCGTTCTCATTCAAAACTAATTTTCTTCCTTCTTACTTGCTATTTACGATTGGATTTTTTTCCTCTTTTTTTCTTCTTCCAGTTTTGTTGTGTTTTTGCTCAATTTTTGATTTCTTCTTCTTATTATTTCATTTTCTGTTGTCATATACTGGACGTCCAATGCTTTTTATTTTTCTTTTCTTTTTTCATGCTATGTTTTCTTCTTCTTGATTTATGTTACTTTTTGCCGTCTCGAGCTTGGCTCGTTGAAAAGCTCGTGAGCGATTTTTTTGAGCTCGAGAGCACGAGCTTGAGCCTAATAATAGGTCTCGTTAGACAAAGTGCCAAAACAAGAGCTTAGAGGTATTCTCGCGAGCCGGCTTGTTTTTAGTTATGTACTTGTATAAAAGAGAGGTCTTAGACTAAAAGACTTATCCAATTTTGTATGGAGCTCATTTAATCACTTCCAGTTTGTTAGTATGCTTACTAAAATGCACTTTTGGTTTAGAGCTCATGAGTTCATAAACAAGCTCAATTCAAGCTTATGCCTTATTAATATTTAGAGTTTAGAAGAACGGCTTGTTAGCCGAGCTTTGTGCTTGCGAATATTTTAGGGAGCCGAACTTGAGCTTAATTTAGGATCCTCTGGAAGCACCAGCTTAGCTCGATCTTTATTTCTTCCTTAGAGAGTTGAGACTCGAGACTATTGTGTTTTTATTCTTTGAAAAAAAAAACTTTTTCTGCCCCTTATCTAATTAATGCCAATGTAGGTGTTTTGGTTAAGGGTTTCTCTACACCTTTATAGTGCAGAGATGGTTTTGTGATGATGTTTATAACAAATTCCTCATTCCCTATTTCCAAGGATCATTAGTTGAGTTCGACTTTATCATGGAAGTTTTAGTGCTTCAAGTTTGCTGCTTTAGTCATACGCCTTATTTTGAGATGCATTACTGTACAAGGTGCAACTCCGTTGATTCATATTAATAACTGAAGCTCTTAGGATTACTTTCTTAGTGCTATTTACTTTTATATACTGCATCAAATTTGAACTTTTGGAATTTTCTCACAACCATTGTGAGTTCCGTTGGATCTTTCACGTTCTGTTTCCCATATTTTTGAGAAACATTCAAA
Source organism: Iris macrosiphon (assembly GCA_036927795.1). Taxonomy (NCBI): domain Eukaryota; kingdom Viridiplantae; phylum Streptophyta; class Magnoliopsida; order Asparagales; family Iridaceae; genus Iris; species Iris macrosiphon. The sequence continues at coordinate 5,428,656 of JAYESA010000009.1, forward strand.
TAAGTACCTTTTTCTCGCATTTTCACAAAGGTTTAAATTAGGCTTGGTTTGGGATTGCTGTTGCTTTTCAAAAGCTCACAGCAGAAGCAGTTTTTGACAGCAGGTGGGAGACTCCTGTCAAAAGTTGCCCCCATAATTGAACTCACTTTTGAAAAGTTTTTTGATAAGTTGTTACCAAACAGTTTTGGATTCCTTTCAGCCTCCAATAATCAATCCCAAACCCTGACTTTAGTGGCTTCAGTCACAAACCCAGCCTTAGTTGATCTTGCTTAGAAGTTAGTGTAAGATAGATACAGCGTTGGAAATTCTATTGGAGGAACATGATCCTTGTAGAAAATTCTGGAACCTAGTTGCTATCTGGATCATACATAGATATGGATGAATTAAGACTAAAATGTATATAGACATGTATTCATGTGTGTACATAATACACATAACTGTGTTAGGATCCTATTTCCTAATATGTATTATGTAATATATTGGATCTGTATCATACGCATGTCTACTCTATGCAACCTAGCCTATAGCTGCCACTACTGTGCCATGGGATTGCTATTGTTCTGCTGAAGTAGTAGTTTCCCTTTAAACTGCAGGACCCTACTTTTATTATCCACCGATACTGCCTTAGTTATCGTTTTTGGTCCATCTTGTCTGATACTGACAGCAACTGATGCTGGCCGATACCAACGTAGTGACTGGTCTATCTTGTCTGATACTGACAGCAACTGATACTGGCCGATACCAACGTAGGGACTCTCTTTCGTTGGCAATTTAGCAAACAAAAACTACGAGGAAAGGAGAGAAGTGGGTAAAACAGTGTGAACAAAATGATTTAGATTGTCAAAGATCTACATACTGCAAGGTGTCGTTAGGATTCCTTACCGACACTTTATAAACTTTCCATGAGTTTAACCATTCCATTTGTTGATATAAATTCACGACATCCATCAATCTTAATATTATTCCATTAAAAGTTAACAAAAAATAACAAATAATCCCCAGAAATTTGGGATAGAGGCTTTGTTGTTGTTGTAGTAGGACATGACAAACAATACATAGATATGCTGAAATATATGTAATTTTAGTATGCTCTATCTTGGTCTTCTAATCAGAATGTGGGAGTGGCCATTCTTCTCTGCTGCAAAAATCTTTAAACTTCTATGCTCTCAAAGTCTCAAATGGCGCATATTATTAACTTGAATACTATTGGACTGCTGCTATTATTTGTGGGGTTTATTTGTTCTACCAACAGCACATTCAATTTTTTTGGGGTTATAGATTTGGTGCTATTGCAAGTATTCATACCTGTCATTTATATGTGTAACAGTGCAGGTTGCATGATTACCAAAATAATTATATTTGCCAACACCCTAAAGAAAAGAATTCTTGTACCTACTGAAATTTTTACTGTTCAACATGAAATGTCTTATTGTACAGTAAAATAATATTGCAGTAGGACCTGATTTTGGTCTCTGTTTTGTTTGGTCTTATAGTATCGTTAAAGGATCTCGCATAAAGAACCAGACTTTCTGGTAGCTTCCATGATTTCAGGTGCTCACTACATCAAGAGGGAAGGTCATTATAGTTGAACCTTATCCTTGGTTTTTATTTATGATTAGTGTACTTTCTATTGGCAAAATGTAGTACTTTTGTTTATGGGGAAACTTGTGACAATGTGAACCTGTATCCTGTGTTATTTACCATGTGTGTGGAATATTAAATGATCTTTTCTTGTCATGAATAAACCTTTCCATTGTCATCTTATATGATTGGTCATCCGCAGAAGTCGTCGTTCAAACTTTGATAGGAGGGTTTGTTTTTCTGGTCTGGTGATGTATCAAAGACAAATTTATTCCCCATCATGCATCAAAGACGAATTTATCCTGTAACCTGATTGACATATCTAGTGCCTCTCTTTTTTGGGTCTTATGTTAATATGTTGGAGCTGCACATGAACTGAACCCATTTCGTCAAGGTGTGTGTTGGGCTGGCCTGGCTTGGTCCTAGTGTTGACCGGGTCTGTGCCGGATTGGGCTTGGATTGGAGTAGAGGTGGGCCGGACCGGACCAGAAGTCTGGAGGGGTGATTCAAGGCCGGATCCGAGCTCGGTCAGGAGTTGGCTTAAACCGGACTGGGTTCAGGGCCGGTTCGGGGTAAACTGGTTTAAGTAAAAAAAAAAATTCCAAAAAAATAACTGAAATTTGAGGAAAGAAGAGAAATAAATTTTATTATTGTATTTAAAATTAAAATCTTATATAACAATTTTTTATAACTTACAAAAATGAAGATTAATATTTATTTGCATAAATTTTGTAATAAATTTTACAAGTCTTCTGTTTTTCGTCTTCTGTCAGTTTATTGCTCAGCTCCTCCTCCTCCACTAGCAAGGTGATGAAAAGCGCTAGGCGATAGTCGGATGAGTACTCGTTGCCCATCGCCTATCCCGCCTAGGCTGTTTAGATGTAGGCGGTTCAAAAAATCTAAAAAAAATTGCATAAGAAGTCAATAAAATTTCATAACATACACATGGTCGGGCGTCGGGGTGACTAGGCGGGCGCCTAGGCGGACATCGGACGGACACCAGTCGCCTACAGTCACCTAGGCAGCCGCCTTTTAGAACTGTGTCTTCCAGTAGAGTCATCCATAGTAAAAGACTGAAAGTCCAGTTCATTAATGTCAGCACCTCCATCTCTTTAGTGTTGAGTTTGTTTTTTTGCATGAACCAAATCTTGTAAGCAGATGCAAACTTCTAGAATATCTAGTAGCAATATGCTCATATTCTTGTTTAGCATTCTTGAACCTGCACTAAACAAGATTTCGATGCTATCGTGGACACCGGGACCATTAGAAGATTACGTGCTAAAGAAGAAATTATAGGATAATTTTTTTCGTCTTCATAAGAATTTAAATACAAGGATAATTCTTGAATTGGTAGGGAAGATTGTTTTTTGTTTCTTTCTTTGTAGTATAATTCTTGCATTAGATAACTTACGGTTGTACTGGGTCGACTCGAGACAACTTTTTCTTCATATAAAGTTATTAGAGTATCTAAAACTTCTTTAATTTCTAGTTTTAAGCTGCCAACCTCAATATTCATATTGTCATTAAAATCGTCTAATAATATAAATAAACTATCTAATTTAATTTTAGGATCAAAAATTGATGCCAAACAATATAAAAGAGGCAAACAATATAACATAGGTATATCACGCCAATATTTTTAGAAGTGTCGTCTCCATTTTAGAAACAACATAATCAAAACCGGAAGTATTTCTATATTTAGAAAATAAATGAGACATGTTAATAATTTTTGTCAAAACTAAAGGAGATGTTGGATAATAAGCACCAGATAAAATAAATGTCGCATTGTAAAATAGTTCTAAAAATTCATAAATTGAACTAATAACTAACCAATCATTTTTAGTTACTTGAAAGATCAAAATTTGGATTAACATTACTATAGTGTGTAATAACATATTTAAATTTAACACAAGATTTTAACATTAAATAAGTAGAATTTTATCTATGTGGTGCATCCTTAACAAATCTCCTAAATGTTATACCATATTGTTCACATAACATTTTAAAATCTTGTTGTCTACTTACAGAAGTGTTCAAACTAACTAGAAATGATCTAAAATTTTCTGAAAAATTCGAAGACATTCTTGTACAATTAAATTAATAATACGACAAGCATATGTTACATGAAAAAGTCGTCCTTCTAGTATAGGCAAAAATTGATATTTAAAATAGTAATACAACAGTAGTGTTATTAGTAGCATTATCAAAAGAAACTGATTTTTTTTATTGTGAATATCATATTCACGTAATACTTGCATTATCGCTCCACCGATTGCAGCACCAGTATGTAAATTTTTTAAAGATCTTAGAGAAATAATTTATTTTTGCAAAATCTATTTTAAATCTAAATAATGTGCCGTGATACAAATAAACGGGTAATTGTTTTTACTAGTTTATATTTCAGAAGTTAAAACAATTTTACTAACATGTACAAAGCTTTCTTTCAAAGCTGCATTTTCTTTTCCAAATTTTTTGTCAGCTTCTGCTCTAGTAGTAAATCTAGAAACTGTAGTATAACAAGGATTAAGAGAAGTACTAGCATAATCATAATATGATTCAATCTCATCAAATGTAAAAATGTTGTTCATTACAAATAATATATTTTGTTAGCCCGGTTTTGTTACGAGCAACAGAATAAGTAAAATTTCTTACGGAAGAACCTTGAGCATCGATACTTAACTGTGTTTGTCTAGATTGTAATGTGTTCTTGCCATAACAACTTTTTTAGTGTCTCTTTAAAGTGCCAGTGCCATCATTTTTTTATTTAATTTTTTTCTTGTTTTCTTGCATTTCTTGCATTGTGCACCTTTAGCACACCTTTAGCTATTGGTTTTTGATCTTTTGGATCTAAAACTTGTTTTCTCTCACCATCGGTGACAAATAATTTATCTTAAAATTTTCATAAAATTGATATTTTCCTAGTTGAAACATTAGTAGCCATACTTCTAATTTCTCGAGGTAACATTTGTGTCGGTGGGCACAAAATCTTGGTGAGTATTATCATAATCATAACCTTGATATGGTTGGTTAGACCAGTAGCATCATTATGAAAATTTTCATAAAACAAATCTTTTCCTAGTTGAAACATTAGTAGCCATACTTCTAATTTATCGAGGTAACATTTGTGTCGGTGGCACAAAATCTTGGTGAGTATTATCATCATAACCACTATAATCATAACCTTGATATGGTTGGTTAGACCAGTAGCATCATTATGATACATATTTAAAAAAAGAGGAAGAATTTTTTGCCAACTAAAAAAAAGAGAGGGAAGAAAATTAACTAATAAAAAAATACACAGAGGGAAGAAAACTATTTTTCTAATGTTAAAAATTACTTAAACCGCAACTTGATTTACTTCAAAAATGGATGTAGATTTTTCGTAGCTTTTTGGTGGTGGATCAAATTGAAGCCTACAAAAAATTGCACTTGAGTCTGCAGAAAATTATATTTTGCTCTAGAAAGTTCTTACTTCAATCTTCAAAAATGTACTTGATTGTAAATATTGCAAGAGGGGGAAGAAAATTTGTTGTAGTAAATTTGGAGGAATTATGTCCTATATATAAATTTTTTTGGGTGCCATATTACCCATACCTTTAAAATATAGTTGTTATAAGAATATTTTGGTCATTTTCAGCAAAATAGCCTTCGAAAGGTTTAAAAATTGCCATAAAATTGGGAATATTTTGGTAAAATATTCCCTAAATGGATAAAATAGTTGTTGGAGGGGTAAATGACCGAAATACCCCTCCAACTGTTTAATAAACGGTTAAATGAGAGTGGGGGTAATTTGGTCATTTAACCAATATAAAAAACTTATATACTTGTGGGGCAAGCCACTGTCGGACTTGTGGTGGGGGAGGGGGGGGGGGGGGTGGTTCGGACCGGGCCTAGATCGGGTCACCGACTGGTCCGGGCTTGATCGACCGAATTATACCGGTTTGAACCTGACCGATTTGTTCGTGTGACCTGGCCGGGCTAGAACTGGTTTGACTGGACCGGTTCCGAGCCGCCCGGCCCAATTCACATCTTGACCATTTCGTGTTTGCTTATTTAAATGATTAGACTTCGAAATTTTGATATTGGACAGAAAATCAGATGTTTCATGAGGCTATGGTGTCATACCCGATTCTAGATTTGGTATTTCTTGAATTTTAGAATTAATTTTTCCTGATAATGTATTTCTGCGATATTTATCATGTTGGTTCCTGTCATTTTATTTATTATTATTTTTTCTGTTATTGAGAGAGACTACCCGGAGACCAGTAGAATACCTATTGGCATTGTAATAGACCCGGTTTAGGATCCGCATGTAGAATGAACACTTGGTTCGGTTCACTTGATTGAATCCATGACTAAACCATCTTCCTCTTCTCTTAGTATATATATGAGCTTTTCTCTCGCTTCTCTCTTTCTTTTTCTTCATTTTCATTTTTATTTTTCTTCTTCGTTGCTCCCTTCTCCCTCACCCCCGTGTACCTCCCCTAGCCGAACTCTAACACTGGACCTAGCTAGGAAGAGGTCGTTGGACTCTTAGGCAAGTACATCTTGCTCAATGATGAAGCCTTGATTTCGAATATATATATATATATATATATATATATATATATATATATATATATATAGTTTTAAAAATGTGTTTGATGGAAAATGTTCCGCATGTGTTCGTCATCATTTTTAGTTCTTGGAGTTTTTGATTTTGATGAGTATATTTGAGTAGATCTGAATTTGAACTTTAGGATTTTATGGGTTCCATGTGTTTTTCGTGGTTTTGATCTCTACTAAAACATGGTAATTTAGAAAAAAAAGTTTTTTTTGGTTGATGAAGCACTTCATTTCGAGCATTTTGGCTTTTGATTCACTTGATTCAGAGTTAAAATAAAATTTTTATGAAGAAAACAAAATTTTTATTTTTGGAGCTTTTTTGCCATGACTGAATTTGCTGTCTGGAGAAGACGAAGTTCTTATGCAGCCAGTACCTTATGCGGACGAGACATCCATGCGGCATGATCCTTATGCGGCTTGGACTCTTTGCCGCATAACCAACCATCATGCGTCCATCTTGTTGGATGCATGACTGACCATTAAACAAAGTGTTCTGGAGCTAAGTGACATAACTCCTTATGTTTTGTTCGCTGGTCGAATGCGAAATTCGTTAAGTCCAAAGAGCAATATGCGGCAAACGGAGTATGCATCCACCTTCCCTTGGATGCATGACTCTGAAACTTTGGCACATCTTTCTATAGTTTTGTCTTTTCTTCCTGACACACTTTATGTCATGCCACATCAATTATCTTTATGTCAATTCACTGACACTTCATTTATGACCCATCACTCAGCACTTGGGTGCATGCGGCCAGTGAGTCCATGCAGCCAGTGGGTGCCTGCGGGCAGTGTGTCCATGCGGCCAATGGGTCCATGCAGCTAGGAATCTTTGTGCACATTTTGTGTTCCTTTTAATAATGTCCATTTAATATTTTCTTTTAGTGATTATTGCTGCGTGCTTCCTTATGTTGATAGAAGTTTATGTTACCAGACATATTTTTCATGAAGTACACGAGACAAGTTTATGTACGAGTTCACAATTTTCACGACATCGTAGAAATATTTGTGTATGAAAATCTATTGCAATTGGCATCAGGCAATCGAGTGTGAGTATTGCCCAATGTATCGCATGTTGCGAATACGGTAACTCGTGAAAAGCTCGTACTCGTGACTCGTCATTCTAGAGAATTTTCAAGTGTCCACAACTCGATAACTTGAAATAATTTAGTAATGATTAAACAAGATGAGATTTACCTAGATCATTGGGAGGGAAGATATTGCGCTACGGCTACCCCGATCTTTAAGGGCCCCATGCAACATGGACCAACCCTGCTAGGCAAGGGCTCCATTACTGACCAAGTTTACGCGTGCTACGCCACTACGAGACAAGTTTACAGCAAGTTTATGTTTACAAAGCAAGTTATGATCACAAGTTTAAGTTTATGCTTACCAGTTAAATTTTCTGTTTATGATAAAGTAACAACTTATGTTGTAGTGATGTTGAATGTGCATTTTAGTTACCCAACACGCGTACCCTTGGCCATCCGGGTTGACTGTAGTGCCGATGGTAGCAATATTCTTAAAATATGTATTTAGTAATCAAGGTTCGTGACAACCCTAGCTAGTTAATCATAGCAAGCCGTAGAGCTGTTTGGCCGTGCAATGAATGTTGTTACTTTCATTATAGCTCGCTCTTCTTATTTCTTTTCTTTTGACGCGTGGTTAGGGTGCTAAGTTCTGCTTGGGTGAATGTCTGCAACCCAAATCTTTGTTTGGTTTAGGGGTTGTGGTCCCGATCCAGAATAGTTCATATGTCCTCTTGCCGCTCATCGCCTTACTTTTCTTTATAACACTTGTTATCAATTCTTCTAGTATATTTTTGAGACAAGTACATTGGTACTGTACAAGTCTCGATCCGCATTATTTTATCTCGAGGTAACATTTGTGTCGGTGGCACAAAATCTTGGTGAGTATTATCATAATCATAACCTTGATATGTTGGTTAGACAAGTAGCATCATTATGAAAAATTTCCATAAAATAAATCTTTTCCTAGTTGAAACATTAGTAGCCATACTTCTAATTTATCGAGGTAACATTTGTGTCGGTGGCACAAAATCTTGGTGAGTATTATCATAATCATAACCACTATAATTATAACCTTGTTATGGTTGGTTAGACCAGTAGCATCATTATGATCCATATTTAAAAAAAGAGGAAGAATTTTTTGCCAACTAAAAAAAAAGAGAGGAAAGAAAATTAACTAATAAAAAAAATACACAGAGGGAAGAAAACTATTTTTCTAATGTTAAAAATTACTTAAACCGCAACTTGATTTACTTCAAAAATGGATGTAGATTTTTCGTAGCTTTTTGGTGGTGGATCAAATTGAAGCCTCCAAAAAATTGCACTTGAGTCTGCAGAAAATTATATTTTGCTCTAGAAAGTTCTTACTTCAATCTTCAAAAATGTACTTGATTGTAAATATTGCAAGAGGGGGAAGAAAATTTGTTGTAGTAAATTTGGAGGAATTATGTCCTATATATAAATTTTTTTGGGTGCCATATTACCCATACCTTTAAAATATAGTTGTTATAAGGATATTTTGGTCATTTTCAGCAAAATAGCAAAATATCCTTCGAAAGGATTAAAAATTGCCATAAAATTGGGAATATTTTGGTAAAATATTCCCTAAATGGATAAAATAGTTGTTGGAGGGGTAAATGACCAAAATACCCCTCCAACTGTTTAATAAACGGTTAAATGAGAGTGGGGGTAATTTGGTCATTTAACCAATATAAAAAACTTATATACTTGTGGGGCAAGCCACTGTCGAACTTGTGGTGGGGGAGGGGGGGGGGGGGGGTTCGGACCGGGCCTAGACCGGGTCACCGACTGGTCCGGGCTTGATCGACCGAATTATACCGGTTTGAACCTGACCGATTTGTTCGTGTGACCTGGCCGGGCTAGACCTGGTTTGACTGGACCGGTTCTGAGCCGTCCGGCCCAATTCACATCTTGACCATTTCGTTTTTGCTTATTTAAATGATTAGACTTCGAAATTTTGATATTGGACAGAAAATCAGATGTTTCATGAGGCTATGGTGTCATACCCGATTCCAGATTTTGTATTTCTTGAATTTTAGAATTAATTTTTCCTGATAATGTATTTCTGCGATATTTATCATGTTGGTTCCTGTCATTTTATTTATTGTTATTTTTTCTGTTATTGAGAGAGACTACCCGGAGACCAGTAGAATACCTATTGGCATTGTAATAGACCCGGTTTAGGATCCGCATGTAGAATGAACACTTGGTTCGGTTCACTTGATTGAATCCATGACTAAACCATCTTCCTCTTCTCTTAGTATATATATGAGCTTTTCTCTCGCTTCTCTCTTTCTTTTTCTTCGTTTTCATTTTCATTTTTCTCCTTCGTTGCTCCCTTCTCCCTCACCCCTGTGTACCTCCCCTAGCCGAACTCTAACACTGGACCTAGCTAGGAAGAGGTCGTTGGACTCTTAGGCAAGTACATCTTGCTCAATGATGAAGCCTTGATTTCGAATATATATATATATATATATATATATATATATATATATATATATATATATATATATATATATATATATATATATATTGTTTTAAAAATGTGTTTGATGGAAAATGTTCCGCATGTGTTCGTCATCATTTTTAGTTCTTGGAGTTTTTGATTTTGATGAGTATATTTGAGTAGATCTGAATTTGAACTTTAGGATTTTATGTCACGCCCCAGTCCCAAAATGCCAAGGGACTGAGCACGTGAGCAATGGCCAGCAGCACGCACCGATGGACAACCCAATTTAATGGATCCATCAAGGCATGCTTAAGCTGTAGTCTATCAGTAATATGTTACAAGTCTCAGGTATTTCTAATCTCATCCACCAAATAAACACAGATTAATTGCCAGAAATAATGCAATGGAATTAAATATGTAATATCAAATAAGGTTATCTCGGAAAACAATCCGAGAATTATTATGTTACATTTAAGGAAACATAGACTGGAAATAAAATACTGAAAAGAAAATACTGTGTAGCTGAAGCCGGTGCTCAGGTGAAGTCTTCGGCCACTATCTCGTCCTCAGTTCCGGGTTCTGCTCCAAGGAGTGCTCCTGTACCGTACACCTCGGGGTAGTTCTCTGCGGCTATACCTGGGGACATAGTCCATTCCAGGTCCTCAGGGGACATAACAAGGTACAGAAAATACAAGCCAAAACATATGCAGTGCAGCAACAAGATAAACAGCAGGGTAAATATGTAAACCAGCTAGTGATATGCAAGTGAGAGTTTTAGTCATACTCAGGCTGAGACTACTACAGGATCAGTGTCGAAGAAACCATAGCAGTATTTTCTCGAAGAGCCAGAACTTGTGCCAAAGCTCTGTATCAGAGACTAAGACACCTCCAGATAACATTATTTACATTATAATCAGCCTTGATATGGTAATACTCTCCCCACCCCATGTAATCTCACGTCACAGTTCCAGAATGTCACAGGTACAAGTCACGCAAGATTGAACTAATGCAATGAGTCAGGTTAAAATCTAAGCATGTAAACTGTAATGACATGAAAATGTAACCTATACGGGATCACCAGGTATATCTCAGGCAATTCCGTCACATGAAGAGTGTCAGGTGTCCTGGGTTAAGCAGTTAAACATGTTGCATAAGAATATACCAGAAATCAAGTAAAATACTATAACCAGGATTATCTGAGAATTGGCAAGCTTTACTTGCCCACTGATGTATAACTAAGTCCAGGAAATAGGTAGCAAAGCTGCAAGTTTTGGCAAGGTACACTTGCCTGTGGTTCCGGTTCGGTTTGCAGTTCTGACTTCGGCGGGAATTGCAGGCGGTACTCCGGTTGCTGAAACAAACATCACCATCAGATCCAGAAAATATCATTCAGCTAGAAACGCCTGTCCTTGGGTCCAATTTGGAGACAAGGGCAAAAACGACAGTTTCGGGCCAAAATGGGGTCCACAAGTGGGCCCGCTTTGCACCGAAAAGTGCGTCAGGGTCAACGGTCTCCAAATTCACCAAACTCAGTGTCAACATGTCAGAAACGCTGATACGAACCCAACGGAACTTTCAGAATTGAATTCCGATGAGCCGATCACAAAATTGCCCGTCGAGCGGGGCCTGTGGGGCCCACGACACGCGATTTCGTCAACGTTCTCAGAATCGAGCCAAACTTGACCCACAGGACCAGCGTATCGCTACGAGTCCGATGGCGCAAGTTTTATCTCGATCCGACGTGTGTACACAAAGTTAGGGCGCGTTCCAGAAAGTACGAATACGGGGCGATGTCCGCGGATACGCGTTGATCCCGGTGTGCACGCACACCCGAATCGACTTCTACGAAATCCCACACGTCCGTATCGACGATGCGCACGTATCTGTGAAGACTGCGCGCAACCAAGTCGTCCCGTTTGGCGGGGCGTACTCAGTTCCGGGGTGAAACAGGGTCTGGTTTTTCCTGTTTTTGGATCACGGTGTGCGATCACCACAGGACGCGATGCCCCGAACGGTTTGTCCGGACACGAGAGGGTCATACAGGCTTCGCAACGCAATTTGCGGAATTGGAATCGGAGCTACGAGGTGAAAGTTACAAGTACCTGAAGGGGACCCGAAAATCAGGGTCAAACCGTGTCCGACACGTGTCGGACACAGGGATCCGAATTAGGGTTAGGGTTAGGGCTCGGCTTGGGGATTCCGGCGAGGGCGGCGGAGACGGCGGCGTGGGGGGGCTGGCTGCGGCGGTTGGGGGCCGGGGACGGCGCGGCGAGGCGGCGCCGGGCTCGCGGCGGAGCTGGAGGCGGCGCGGGGGCTGCTCGCTGCTGTTGCTGCTCGCCGGGGAAGGAGGAGGAGGGGTGAGGCGCTGCAGGCGGCGGCGAGGCGACTGCGGGCGGAGGTCGACGGAGCGGGGGCTAGGGCGGAGCACGGTGGGGAGCGGTGGCGGCGTGGTGGGTCTGAGGCGGTGGGGGCTCGTCGGGGAGGGTTTTAAAGGGGGCTGGAAGGGGGTCGTGGCCGAGGGGGTGGCCGGGATGGGCGGAGTCGGGGCGGAGAAGGCGGTGAGGGGCCGGCCGGAGCGGGCGGCGCACGACGCGGCGGTGGATGCGGTCAGCAACGTGGGGGAGAGGGGCCGGGTTGCGGGCACGGGTCCGGTTCGGCGGATCCGACCCGACCCGCTAGGGGCTGGGCTCGGGTTGGGCTGGGTCTGTTGGGCCGGGCTGGGCCGGCCCAACGGGCTGGGTTAAAAAAAAAAAAATAAAAAAAAATAAAATCGATAATTAATTAATAAATAATTAAATAAATAAATAAATACTTTTTAGGCATTTAAAAATAGGTCTGAGGCCTAATAAATTCTAAAAAAATTGCCCTAAGTCCAGTTTTTTATTTTACATCCAAAAATATTATTTCCATAATATTTTAATATCATTTATTATCAATTAAAAATCATTTAAAAATTAAAACCCTGTTTTTAAATTACAGAAAAATCCCAAAAAATTCCAAAAAATTGTGAAAAATCCAGTTTTTTTAAAATTTTGAAAATTCAGGGGGTTTACAATCTACCCCCCTTAAGAGGATTGCGTCCTCGCAATCAAAGAATAACCGATCAACAGAGATGACGCGGTCGCAAACATCGTTTGAAAACACATCACAAGATACTTAGGGAAGTACCGTTTTCCTAAAAATTGAAAGTTTACACTTTCCAGAAAAATCTAGTTAAAACTATAACTTTTATGAAAACCAGGTTGTTATTAATAAGTTATAATTTACTAGGTTGGGGCTGAGGTCACGAACCAACGGGCACGAACTACGACAAGACTGGAAACAGAAAACTATAAATCACTTACTCGCATCGGCTTCCTGCACAGTCAGCGCATAAGCTTGTCCTCGTCCTTGAGGTAGATTCCTCTGTTGCTGCTGAGCTTGCTGGTAGGGTGCTGCTTGAGGCACTGGTAGAGTTTGCTGGTTCGCCCTAGGTGCTCCTTCTCCACGTTGAGTGCAATCCCTTACCGAATGTTGACGGGATCCGCATGCCAAACACAATCCTAGTCTGCGTCGGCATTCCTTGGCGATATGGCCTGCTTTGCCACAGTAGTGACAAGTAAGGAGGACTACCACTGGTGGTGTAGATGCTTTCTGCTGTTGGTGCGGTCTCTTTGTAGATTCTTCTTGTGCTGCTTTGGTTGGTGCGGATGGGGATGACCGCTTCAGTCTGGTCTCTCTCTTGGTGACGCGCTCTATGCGTCGAGCCGCAGCAAGGACGTCCGAGTATGATGTTGGTGCGACGGACCCAATTAGTTTCTGCAGCTCAATGTTCAGTCCGTCGAAGAATTTCTCGGCCTTCTCTTCCTCAGTCGGGATCAGGGTGGGGGCGAAGCGGCTCAGACGAATGAATTCTGCGTTGTACTCTTCCACCGTCATGGAGTCCTGAGTGAGGCGATTGAATTTGTCCCGCAGTTCTGATCGAGCGATGGCAGGAATGTACATCTCCTGGAAGAGTCTGGAGAACTCCCAGGTGACTCGGTCTGGTCCGAGTCGCGTCTCCTCGGATAGCCACCAGTGATGAGCGTTGTCCGTCACTTGCATTCTGACGGCTGTCATCCAGCGTTCCCGTGGAAGTTCAGCTGCTTCAAGTTGATGCCGAATGTTGGTGAGCCACTCATGAACTTCTGTGGGCTCCTCTTTTCCAGTAAAAGTGCGGGGCTTCAGTTGGCGAAAGTCAGTGATTGAGCCTGTAGTTGGCCGTCGAGCTGGTAGGTTGGCCTGCTCCAGTGCAGTTACAATGCTGTCCCTCAAGAAATTAGCTTCGCGACGCTGAGCCTCGTGTTGGACTTGTTGCTGTGCTTGCATCATCGCGTAGATCATTTGGAATATTTGCTGCCCGTCGATCGGCTGTCCTGGTGGGAACACGGGCATTGGTGGAACGAACTGCGGCGGAGGTGGGATGTCATCCCGCCGGAATCGGGAGGTAGGTTGACCAGCCTGCTGGCTCTGTTGAGTTGTGGGGATTCCTCCGACTGGTGTCACTTCATCGTCGTAGGTGACACCTGTAGCTTGTGGTGTTCCGACGGGAGTCTCGTTGCACTCTTGTGGGTTCATTTCCCTGTATCCAAAATAATCAATAAGAGGCGCACAGGAAATAAGGCAAGATGCAAGTTCAAGTTAGTTCGAATAAGATACAGATATCAAAAATGAGTCAAGCAAGTGGATGAGATCCTAAAATTTATCCTATCTTATTGCAGGCCTGTTCGGTCCCTGAGTTGAAACCGAACAATTTAGTCGTAGACCTGCATGAGCCACCACAAAAACCATGTCACGTCCCAGTCCCAAAATGCCAAGGGACTGAGCACGTGAGCAATGGCCAGCAGCACGCACCGATGGACAACCCAATTTAATGGATCCATCAAGGCATGCTTAAGCTGTAGTCTATCAGTAATATGTTACAAGTCTCAGGTATTTCTAATCTCATCCACCAAATAAACACAGATTAATTGCCAGAAATAATGCAATGGAATTAAATATGCAATATCAAATAAGGTTATCTCGGAAAACAATCCGAGAATTATTATGTTACATTTAAGGAAACATAGACTGGAAATAAAATACTGAAAAGGAAATACTGTGTAGCTGAAGCCGGTGCTCAGGTGAAGTCTTCGGCCACTATCTCGTCCTCAGTTTCGGGCTCGTCCTCAGTTTCGGGTTCTGCTCCAAGGAGTGCTCCTGTACCGTACACCTCGGGGTAGTTCTCTGCGGCTATACCTGGGGACATAGTCCATTCTAGGTCCTCAGGGGACATAACAAGGTACAGAAAATACAAGCCAAAACATATGCAGTGCAGCAACAAGATAAATAGCAGGGTAAATATGTAAACCAGCTAGTGATATGCAAGTGAGAGTTTTAGTCATACTCAGGCTGAGACTACTACAGGATCAGTGTCGAAGAAACCATAGCAGTATTTTCTCGAAGAGCCAGAACTTGTGCCAAAGCTCTGTATCAGAGATTAAGACACCTCCAGATAACATTATTTACATTATAATCAGCCTTGATATGGTAATACTCTCCCCACCCCATGTAATCTCACGTCACAGTTCCAGAATGTCACATGTACAAGTCACGCAAGATTGAACTAATGCAATGAGTCAGGTTAAAATCTAAGCACGTAAACTGTAATGACATGAAAATGTAACCTATACGGGATCACCAGGTATATCTCAGGCAATTCCGTCACATGAAGAGTGTCAGGTGTCCTGGGTTAAGCAGTTGAACATGTTGCATAAGAATCTACCAGAAATCAAGTAAAATACTATAACCAGGATTATCTGAGAATTGGCAAGCTTTACTTGCCCACTGATGTATAACTAAGTCCAGGAAATAGGTAGCAAAGCTGCAAGTTTTGGCAAGGTACACTTGCCTGTGGTTCCGGTTCGGTTTGCAGTTCTGACTTCGACGGAAATTGCAGGTGGTACTCCGGTTGCTGAAACAAACATCACCATCAGATCCAGAAAATATTATTCAGCTAGAAACGCCTGTCCTTGGGTCCAATTTGGAGACAAGGGCAAAAACGACAGTTTTGGGCCAAAACGGGGTCCACAAGTAGGCCCACTTTGCACCGAAAAGTGCGTCAGGGTCAACGGTCTCTAAATTCACCAAACTCAGTGTCAACAGGTCAGAAACGCTGATACGAACCCAACGAAACTTTCAGAATTGAATTT
Source organism: Iris macrosiphon (assembly GCA_036927795.1). Classification (NCBI taxonomy): domain Eukaryota; kingdom Viridiplantae; phylum Streptophyta; class Magnoliopsida; order Asparagales; family Iridaceae; genus Iris; species Iris macrosiphon. The sequence goes on from JAYESA010000009.1 coordinate 5,444,546, forward strand.
CGATGAGCCGATCACAAAATCGCCCGTCGAGCGGGGCCTGTGGGGCCCACGACACGCGATTTCGTCAACGTTCTCAGAATCGAGCCAAACTTGACCCACAGGACCAGCGTATCGCTACGAGTCCGATGGCGCAAGTTTCGTCTCGATCCGACGTGTGTACACAAAGTTAGGGCGCGTTCCAGAAAGTACGGATACGGGGCGATGTCCGCGGATACGCGTTGATCCCGGTGTGTACGCACACCCGAATCGACTTCTGCGAAATTTCACACGTCCGTATCGACGATGCGCACGTATCTGTGAAGACCGCGCGCGACCAAGTCGTCCCGTTTGGCGGGGCGTACTCAGTTCCGGGGTAAAACAGGGTCTGGTTTTTTCTGTTTTGGATCACGGTGTGCGATCACCACAGGACGCGATGCCCCGAACGGTTTGTCCGGACACCGAGAGGGTCATACAGGCTTCGCAACGCAATTTGCGGAATTAGAATCGGAGCTACGAGGTGAAAGTTACAAGTACCTGAAGGGGACCCAAAAATCAGGGTCAAACCATGTCCGACACGTGTCGGACACAGGGATCCGAATTAGGGTTAGGGTTAGGGCTCGGCTTGGGGATTCCGGCGAGGGCGGCGGAGACGACGGCGTGGGGGGGCTGGCTGCGGCGGTTGGGGGCCGGGGACGGCGCGGCGAGGCGGCGCCGGGCTCGCGGCGGAGCTGGAGGCGGCGCGGGGGCTGCTCGCTGCTGTTGCTGCTCGCCGGGGAAGGAGGAGGAGGGGTGAGGCGCTGCAGGCGGCGGCGAGGCGACTGCGGGCGGAGGTCGACGGAGCGGGGGCTAGGGCGGAGCACGGTGGGGAGCGGTGGCGGCGTGGTGGGTCTGAGGCGGTGGGGGCTCATCGGGGAGGGTTTTAAAGGGGGCTGGAAGGGGGTCGTGGCCGAGGGGGTGGCCGGGATGGGCGGAGTCGGGGCGGAGAAGGCGGTGAGGGGCCGGCCGGAGCGGGCGACGCACGACGCGGCGGTGGACGCGGTCAGCAACGTGGGGGAGAGGGGCCGGGTTGCGGGCACGGGTCGGGTTCGGCGGATCCGACCCGACCCGCTAGGGGCTGGGCTCGGGTTGGGCTGGGTCTGTTGGGCCGGGCTGGGCCGGGCTGGGCCGGCCCAACGGGCTGGGTTAAATAAAAAATAAAATAAAATAATAATAATAATAAAATCGATAATTAATTAATAAATAATTAAATAAATAAATAAATACTTTTTAGGCATTTAAAAATAGGTCTGAGGCCCAATAAATTCCAAAAAATTGTCCTAAGTCCAGTTTTTCATTTTACATCCAAAAATATTATTTCCATAATATTTTAATATCATTTATTATCAATTAAAAATCATTTAAAAATTAAAACCCTGTTTTTAAATTACAGAAAAATTCCAGAAAATTCCAAAAAATTGTGAAAAATTCAGTTTTTTTAAAATTTTGAAAATTCAGGGGGTTTACATTTTATGGGTTCCATGTGTTTTTGGAACATTTTTGCCATGGCTGAATTTGCTGTCTGGAGAAGACGAAGTTCTTATGCAGCCAGTACCTTATGCGGCCGAGACATCCATGCGGCATGATCCTTATGCGGCTTGGACTCTTTGCCGCATAACCAACCAGCATGCGTCCATCTTATTGGATGCATGACTGGCCATTAAACAAAGTATTCTGGAGCTAAGTGACATAACTCCTTATGTTTTGTTCGCTGGTCGAATGCGAAATTCGTTAAGTCCAAAGAGCAATATGCGGCAAACGGAGTATGCATCCACCTTCCCTTGGACGCATGACTCTGAAACTTTGGCACATCTTTCTATAGTTTTATCTTTTTTTCCTGACACACTTTATGGCATGCCACATCAATTATCTTTATGTCAATTCACTGACACTTCATTTATGACCCATCACTCAGCACTTGGGTGCATGCGGCCAGTGAGTCCATACGACCAGTGAGTCCATGCAGCCAGTGGGTGCCTGCGGGCAGTGTGTCCATGCGGCCAATGGGTCCATGCAGCCAGGAATCTTTGTGCACATTTTGTGTTCCTTTTAATAATGTCCATTTAATATTTTCTTTTAGTGATTATTGCTGCGTGCTTCCTTATGTTGATAGAAGTTTATGTTACCAGACATATTTTTCATGAAGTACACGAGACACGTTTATGTACGAGTTCACAATCTTCACGACATCGTGGAAATGTTTGTGTATGAAAATCTATTGCAATTGGCATCAGGCAATCGAGTGTGAGTATTGCCCAATGTATCGCATGTTGCGAATACGGTAACTCGTGAAAAGCTCGTACTCGTGACTCGTCATTCTAGAGAGTTTTCAAGTGTCCACAACTCGATAACTTGAAATAATTTAGTAATGATTAAACAAGATAAGATTTACCTAGATCATTGGGAGGGAAGATATTGCGCTACGGCTACCCCGATATTTAAGGGCCCCATGCAACATGGACCAACCCTGCTAGGCAAGGGCTCCATTACCGACCAAGTTTACGCGTGCTACGCCACTACGAGACAAGTTTACAGCAAGTTTATGTTTACAAAGCAAGTTATGATCACAAGTTTAAGTTTATGCTTACCAGTTAAATTTTTTGTTTATGATAAAGTAACAACTTATGTTGTAGTGATGTTGAATGTGCATTTTAGTTACCCAACACGCGTACCCTTGGCCATCCGGGTTGACTGCAGTGCCGATGGTAGAAATATTCTTAAAATATGTATTTAGTAATCAAGGCCCGTGACAACCCTAGCTAGTTAATCGTAGCAAGCCGTAGAGCTGTTTGGCCGTGCAATGAATGTTGTTACTTTCATTATATCCCACTCTTCTTATTTCTTTTCTTTCGACGCGTGGTTAGGGTGCTAAGTTCTGCTTGGGTGAATGTCTGCAACCCAAATCCTTGTTTGGTTTAGGGGTTGTGGTCCCGATCCAGAATAGTTCATATGTCCTCTTGCCGCTCATCGCCTTACTTTTCTTTATAACACTTGTTATCAGTTCTTCTAGTATATTTTTGAGACAAGTACATTGGTACTGTACAAGTCTCGATCCACATTATTTTATCTCTTTTTTGCTGTATGTTGTGATGTATTTGGTCTATCACCTTGAGCTCCTTTGTGGTACTTTTTGCTAGGGGTTTTGACCCCACTTGTTTTGTATGGCCAGATTACCCCGAAAAGAAACATGACCCACCGCACTTCCACCAAGATAGCTCGCACTCGTAGGACTGCGGCTGAAGCTCGCGAGTGGGTTTCCTTCATCCACCCCTCGTAGTGTTATTTATTTTTGTGGTATTTTAGCAAGAGGCAGTGTTAGCCCCTTATTTTGAGATCACTTCTCTGATTTCGGTCAACATTATGTATATATTAGGCCATGGCTGGTATATTTGATCATGTATAATTATACTCTACTAGTGCAGCATTTTGTATTCACTAGCTTCATAATCATATGTGGTATGCAATTTGAGACGCCTTTTACTTTCATATATGACATACTCTTTTACTTGTGTTGATTGATTGGGACACTAGGATTTGTCGACCTTAAAACTGACGTCATAGCATGTTAGAGTTCACTTATTTGTCTTCTAGACAACCTTAGCACATTGCGACTTACTTCGATATTCTACTAGGGGTGGTTGTGTCACGCCCCAGTCCCAAAATACCGAGGGACTAGCCACGTGACAATGGCCAGCAGCACACTCCAATGGGCAAACCCAATTTAATGGACCCATTAGGGTGTACTTAAGCTGTAAAACAACAATAAAGGTCTACTAAACATGTCATAATCTAATCTCATCCACAGCAGATAAATACAATCAATATCAGATTCATCAAGATGAAATAATAATCAACAAGTCTCAATAAATATCTCGGGGAACAACCCGATAAAGAGTTTGATACAACAGTTCAATAGACAGGAAATAAGAGTCTAACCATAGAAATAACTAAGTATAATAAACCAGATACTCAGGAGAAATCCTCGGGCATCACCTCGTCCTCTGGTAATGGTACTACTCCAATGTCAGCTCCTGTTCCGTATACCTCGGGGTAGATCTCCTCTGCTAAACCTGGGGATATAATCCGGATTCCAGGTCCTCAGGGGACATAGCAAGGTATAAGAATAACTCAAGCCAGAATAAATGCAGTACAATAATAAATGAATAAATATGGTAAACTATGTAACCAGCTAAGTGATATGCAAGTTGAGAGCATTACTAGAACTCAGGCTGAGACCACTACAAACTCTTGTGTCGGGGAGCCGGTAGCACTGATATCACTAGTAGAGTGCCTAGCTCTGATGTAGAGTCTAGAGCCTCACAATAATAATTATATATATAAAATCAGCCTATAGCCTATGTGTCTCTCCCCACCCAATGTAATCACACGTCTCATGTCCATGACACGCAAGATCATGACCTCTAACTGATACGAGTCATAATGATAGCTAAGCATATGTAATATCTATGTTACGAATCCTGTAACCTATACAGAATCACCATAAATATCTCAGGAAGATTCTGTCTCATGAACTGTGTCAAGTGTCCTATGGTATGACGTACTTGATAATGCAAGCACGAAGATATATAGGGTAGCGATATCAATCTCTAGGTGACGTTACACAACTCCGCATACGACGTTGACACTCGAATATTATTCGGATGCTAAGCCATGTCACACGGTCCTAGGTTGAACATATATATCACTGAAATAGATCAAGAGAATAATATGAAACAAACTACTGCAAGTATGGCAATGTACACTTGCCTAGAGCTTGAACTCCTTCAATTGCTCAGGTGTATGTGGAATCTTTCGGAACGTCTCCGGATGCTGAAACAAACATTACCATCACTCTCATAAGACATGAAATAGCTATGATTGACTACCCATAAGTCCAATTTGGACACAAGGACAGAAATGACAGTTTCTGGTCAAAGCGGGATTCACATGTGGCCCACTTCGCACCGAAAAATGTGCCAGAGACAAAGTTCTCCAAATTTGTCAAACTTAGTATCCACAAGTCCAGAACGATAATACGAACCCAACGAAATGTCCAGAACTGGATTTCGATGAGCCGATCACAAAATCGCCCGTCAAGTGGAGCTATGGGGCCCACGGTATGAGATTTTGTCAACGTTCTCAGAATCGAACCAAACTTGGATCACAGGACCAGCGTATCACTACGAGTCCGATGACGCAAGTTTCGTTTCAAAACGAAGAGCACACACGAAGTTACAACGAGTTTTAGAACATGGCCGATACGGGGTGTTGTCGACGGATACGCGTTGTTTCCGGTGTGCACGCATATTCAAATCAACTTTCGCGAAATCTCACACGTCCGTATTGATGGTGCGCACCTTTCGGTGAAGTTCACACATGACCAAGTCGTCTCGTTTAGCGGGACGCACCCAGCTCCGAAAAAATTAGGTTTTTAAAGAGCAAGTTTTTGGTCGATTTCACCCACGAATAAAACACAACATACAGCACCATAAAATAATCTAATTACAGGATTTCAATCTCGGTTATGTTGTCTAATTAACTGTTCAAACAGAATTCAGAAATAATACACAGGTTGGGAGAAAAATGGCCATGAACTTGTGAGTTCGGAACGGTTTCTGAATTTCAGAAATTGGATTATTTTTTCTGTTTTTGCGTCGCGGTTTGCGACCGACACAGGACGCGATACCCCGAACGAATTATACTGGGTTCGAGAGGGTCACGAGGTCTATGCGTACGATTCGACAGAACGGAAATTGGATCTACGTACAGGGAGTTACGCGAGCGGGAAGGGGTATACCTCGCTGCTCGTGGAGGGGCGTGTCCGCGGCGGGGCACGGCGGCGGCGGTTCCTGTGGCTGCGGCGGCTGCTGTGCTGCTCGGCGGTGCTGGTCGGCGTGGGTCGGAGTCGTCGCCGTCGTCTACGTCATCGTCGGGGAGGTGGTGACCGGAGGGGTGAAGGTGGAGGCGGATGATGGTGGTGATGGCGGTGGCGGTGGTGTGGGGTTTAAGTAGGGGAAGGCGAGGCGGAGCGGGGGGTTGAGGGCCGACGGAGTCGGGGGTCGTGGGGTGGTCGGCCACGGAGGGCGGGGTCGTGCGGCCGGCGGAGGAGTCAGGGTCGTGGCGATCGAGTCGGGGGCGGGGGAATCGTGGTGGGGATGTTACTGTGTAAGGGTCGGGTAGTGTAGGCTGGTCCGTGGGTCGGGTTGGGTAGGACCCGACCCATTAGGTTAGGGTTTGGGTTCACAGTTGGGTTTAGTTTGGTTCGGTTTGGTCCGGTTCAAGCTGGTTTAATCTGATTTAATTAAAATATAGAATTTTTAGGTAATTAAAAATAGTTTTTGAGCCTAATAAATTTTAGTAAAATTACACAACATCCAATAATTAATTATTCACAAAAAATATAATTTTTGTAATATTTTAATACTTAATTTAATACATAAAATATTAATCCCTGAAGGATATTATAATAATTAATTAAAATAACAGAAAAATCCAGAAATTTATTTTTAATTTTTTTTAAAAAAAATAGGTTGTTACAATCTACCCACCTTAAAAGAATTGTATCGTCGCAATTAAGAAAGCAAAACATAACCGGTAGCAGAGATGACGCGGTTGCAAGATATGTTTGATGCAAGACACAAAGGATAAAGAATCATGATCAAAGAGAAATCAAAGGAAAAGTGTGAGGATCAAGTAGAACACATAGGAAAATATTTTCCTAGATAAGTAATTCAAGAGTAAAGGAATCTGGATAGAGCAAGAAAATCTACAACTTAGAAAAACTTTGGTATCAATTACTAACAAGTTCAAAATACTAGGTTTAAGGCTAAGTAAGGAATTAACAGGCACGTGCTATGGCATTACTAGGAATATATAGCTATGAATAACTTAAATCTTACGCATATTCGCTACTCCCCGAGTATGTGCATCCTCCATTGTCATCGCAAAAGCTTGTCCGCGTCCTTGTGGTTGTACCCTCTGCTGTTGCTGGGCCTGCTGGAAGAGTGCTGCTTGGGGTGCCAAGGGTGGCCTCGGCTGATATCCTCCCCGTGCTGGTAAGGCTTCTCGGTTAATCATCGGTATTTTTTCTCGATGCTTCGTGCAATCTCTGGCTAAATGTTGGCTGGATTCGCAAATCAAGTACATTTCCAACTTGCGTCTGCACTCCCTCTCAATATGGCCTGCCTTGCCACAGTAGTGACAAGTAGGAAGGAATGAGGCTCTTGGTGCTGCTCTCTGTGGTAGATTTATCTGGGGTCGCTTTGCAGACTCCCCGTGTAATGCTCTGATTGGTGCTGGTAAAAATGGCCGTTTCAGGCTGGACTCTCTCCTGGTGACGCGCTCCATGCGTCGGACTGCAGCAAGAACGTCTGAGTATGAAGTAGGTGCAACGGATTCGATCAATCTCTGTAGCTCAAAGTTTAGTCCATCGAAGAACTTCTCAGCCTTCTCCTCTTCTGTCGGGATCAGGGTAGGGGCGAAGCGACTCAAACGGATGAATTCCGTATTGTACTCTTCCACTGTCATATTGTCTTGCGTGAGGCGATTGAACTTGTCCCGAAGTTTCGATCGAACAATAGATAGAATGTACATCTCCTGAAAGAGTCTAGAGAACTCTTCCCAAGTGACTCGGTCTGGTCTGAGCCGTGACTCCTCAGTTAACCACTAGTGATGCGCATTGCCCGTCAACTGCATTCTGACGGCAGTCATCCAACGCTCTTTAGGAAGCTCAGCTACTTCCAATTGGTGTTGAGTGTTTGTGAGCCACTCATGAACTTCAGTGGGCTCCTCTTTGCCTGAAAAGGTACGGGGCTTCAGCTGGCAAAAATCGGTGATAGATCCCGTCGATGGCCGTCGAGCTGGTAGGTTCGCATGCTCCAGTGCGATCACTATACTGTTTCTCAGGTTCTCTGCCTCGTGATGCTGAGTCTCTTGATGAATCTGCTGCTGGGCTTGCATCATTGCGTAGATCATTTAAAATATCTGTTGTCCGTCCATAGGCTGCCCTTGTGGAAAAATAGGCATCAGTGGAGTAAACTGCGGTGGTGGTAGAATATCGTCTTGCCGGAATCTTGAGGCATGCTGATTTGCTTGACTGCTTTGTTGTGCTGATTGACCTCCACCCACTGGTGTTACTTCATCTTCGTAGGTGACCAGAGCATCTTGTGGTGTTCCTGCAGGAGTCTCATCTCTGGCTGGTGGATCCATTACTCTGCATCCAAAATAAACTATAAGAGGCGCACAGAGCAATCAAGGCAGGATGCAAGTCAAGAATTTAATTCGAATCCGATATAGAGATCAAGAACGATTCAATCAAGTGGATGATATCCTATAACTTATCCTATCCTTATCGTAGGCTTGCTCAGTTTCTTAGTTGAAACCGAAGCAACATAGTCGTAGACAATAGTCATAGACCTTAGCCGAGGACTTAGTCGAAGACCATAATCGAAGACCTGTATGGGCCACCACAAAAACCATGTCACGCCCCAGTCCCAAAATACCGAGGGACTAGCCACGTGACAATGGCCAACAGCACACTACAATGGGCAAACCCAATTTAATAGACCCATTAGGGTGTACTTAAGCTGTAAAATAACAATAAAGGTCCACTAAACATGTCACAATCTAATCTCATCCACAACAGATAAATACAATCAATATCAGATTTATCAAGATAAAATAATAATCAATAACTCTAAATAAATATCTCGGGGAACAACCCGATAAAGAATTTGATACAGCAGTTCAATAGACAGGAAATAAGAGTCTAACGATAAAAATAACTGAGTATAATAAACCAGATACTCAGGAGAAATCCTCGGGCATCACCTCGTCCTCTGGTAATGGTACTGCTCCAATGTCAGCTCCTGTCCCGTATACCTCGGGGTAGATCTCCTCTGCTAAACCTGGGGACATAATCCAGATTTCAGGTCCTCAGGAGACATAGCAAGGTACAAGAATAACTCAAGCCAGAATAAATATAGTACAATAATAAATGAATCAATAGGGTAAACTATGTAACCAACTAAGTGATATGCAAGTTGAGAGCATCACTAGAACTCAGGCTGAGACCACTACAAGCTCTTGTGTCGGGGAGCCGGTAGCAGTGATATCACTAGTAGAGTGCCTAACTCTAATGTAGAGTCTATAGCCTCACAATCATAATTATATATATAAAATCAGCCTGTAGCCTGTGTGTCTCTTCCCACCCAATGTAATCACACGTCTCATGTCCATGACACGCAAGATCATGAACTCTAACTGATGCAGTGAGTCATAATGATAGCTAAGCATATGTAATATCTATGTCACGAATCCTGTAACCTATACAGAATTACCATGAATATCTCAGGAAGATTCTGTCTCATGAACCGTGTCAAGTGTCCTCTGGTATGACGTACTTGATAATGCAAGCACGAAGATATATAGGGTAGCGATATCAATCTCTTGGTGACGTTACACAACTCCGAGTACGGCGTTGACACCCGAATATTATTCGGACGTTAAGCAATGTCACACGGTCCTAGGTTGAACATATATATCACCGAAATAGATCAAGAGAATAATATGAAACAAATTACTGCAAGTATGGCAAGGTACACTTGCATGGAGCTTGAACTCCTTCAGTTGCTCCGGTGTGTGTGAAATCTTCAGAAATGCCTCCGGATGCTGAAACAAACATTACCATCACTCTCAGAAGACATGAAATAGCTAGGATTGACTACCCATAAGTCCAATTTGAACACAGGGACAGAAATGACAGTTTTTGGTCAAAGCGGGGTCCACTTGTGGCCCACTTCGCACCAAAAAATATGCCAGAGACAGTTTTTCAAATTCGTCAAACTTAGTGTTTACAAGTCCAAAACGATAATACGAACCCAACGGAATGTCCATAACTGAATTCCGATGAGCCGATCACAAAATCGTCCGTTAAGTAGAGCCGTAGGGCCCACGATACGGGATTTTATCAACATTCTCAGAATCAAACCAAACTTGGGTCACAGGACTAGCGTATCGCTACGAGTCCGATGGCACAAGTTTTGTTTCGAAACGACGAGCACACACGAAGTTACAACGAGTTTTAGAACATGGCCGATACGGGGTGTTGTCGACGGATACACGTTGATTTCGGTATACACGCTGTAAACCCCCTCGACCAAATTTCAGTATTTTTAGGATTATTTTAACAATTTAGGATTTATGGCAATATTTTAATTTATTTTGCCTACATATCCTGTTGACTTGTGCATCTGTCCGTCACCAAATTATTTGGAGCTTTACCCTGACTGTTATCCCCGAATAAAGTTCACATACCTGTCCTAGACATGTCAGACTATTTTCCTGAATTTTGTGCAACTCCCAGATGCTTTATTTTGAGCCTCGTTTGAGACGCACAAATATCGTTACAAAAGTCCGTACTTATTTCCTATTTAATTTCCTGCTCTTTACCCACCTCTGTACCAATAGGGATTTGAGGCCCAACATGCACCTATTTTGGCCAAACAAAAATACGTTAATTTTCTACACTGAGTATACTACATTTAGTATATTGACACCGTAGAAAAATTATGACCCTAACTGCCTCTAAATAATTAGAGAACACCGTGCGCAGTATTTATTAATTAATAAATACGATGACCCGTATCACCCAGAAACCAGGTCCAATTCCTGCCCAGACTCACCCCCATTCCCCCGGGACCCTCACATAGCTATTTCCCTCAATTCGGTGAATTTTAGCATTTTCAAGAATCGAGTATTTTTTTAGACAATTTCGTAATTGCGCAATTTCCCAAAATAGGACCTTTACGCAATTTATGAAATTACAGGGACTTTTCTGCAAATTGCAGTGCGAGGTGTCACCCCTCACTGGCCGGTGAACCTGCACCGTCCATTTGGACGCGGGACCCACCCGAAAAGATCCCGAAAATATCCTACAAATATTCTGTAAAATATCTCAAGATATTTTAATTAAATACTATTATTATTTTCTATAAAAGAAACTAAAAAGAAAATAAAAGAAAATAAAATAAAATAAAAAAACCCAAAACCTCCGACCCCGGCCGCAGCCGACCCCCCCCATGGCCGGCTGCGAGCCGCCTCCGCCGCCCGTGGCCGGCGCCACAGCTCCCCTCTCCCTCTCTCCCCAGCTCCTCCCCGCTCCCTCTCCCTGCCTCCTCTTCCCTCCATCTCCAGCGCCGCCCCCGCCTTCCCTACCCCGCCGACCTCGCCGCGCCTTCCCCCCCGACGCCGGGCTCCGCCTCCGCCTTCCCTCTCCCCGTCCTTCCTCCTCCAGCGCCGCGGTCGAGCTCTCCAGCACTCGCCCCGAGCCAGCAGCAGCCACCGGGCCGAGCGCCGCTACCGTTGCCCTCCGCTCCTGCCGCCACCCCCTCGATCCGGAGTTGCTCAGCCTCTGCTCAGCCCGACCCAGCCACGACGAGCCCTCCGGCGAAGCTCCGGCAAAGCCCTGAATTGAAAACCTAGGGAGAACAGAACTTGGACACGTATTCCCTTGTGTCGTGTCGCCTCGGACACGAAGGAATTCATTCCACGGAGCCCTGTTCAGGTATATTTTTCTCTCACCTCGTAGCTCTGTTTCCGATTCCGTCAGTTGCGTCGTGTAGACTGTGTAACCATCTCGGTGCCCGTGCAACCCGCTCGGAGCATCGCGTCCTGTGGCGATCGCGGCACGCGATCCAAATACAGGAAAAACAACGACCCGATTCACCCCGAAACTGGATACGCCCCGCCAAACGGGACGACTTGGTCGCACGCGGTCTTTACCGAAACGTGCGCGACATTGATACGGACGTGTAGGAATTCGGAGAAGTTGATTTGGATGTGCGTGCACACCGGAATCAACGCGTATCCGCCGACACCGCCCCGTATCCGTCAGTTCTGGAACACGCTGCAACTTTGTGTACACACGTCGGATCGAGACGAAACTTGCGCCATCGGACTCGTAGCAATACGCCGGTCCTGTGAGCCAAGTTTGGTTCGATTCTGAGAACGTTGACAAAATCCCGTATCGTGGGCCCCACAAGCTCCACTTGACGGACGATTTTGTGATCGGCTCATCGGAATTCAGTTCTGGACATTCCGTTGGGTTCGTATCGACGTTCCTGACTTGTTGACACTAAGTTTGGCGAATGTGGAGACCTTTGACCCTGACACATTTTTCGGTGCAAAGTAGGCCACATATGGACCCCGCTTTGACCAAAAACTGTCATTTTTGTCCCTGTGTCCAAATTGGACTTAAAGACAGGCGTTTCTAGCTATTTGATATTTTCTGAGACTGTTAGTGATGTTTATTTCAGCATCCGGAGACTTTTTTTCTGAGGCCATAGTTTCTGACACTTGGTATTTGACATCTGGACATTATATTTGCAGCTCTCCCGCCAGGCAAGTATACCTTGCCTTGTTGTACTGTTTAAATTCAGTTATTGTTAGTCATATGTTTATTTATTTTAATATTATATAAATATGCACGTCCGAGCAGACTCGGGTGCAGTCAACGATGGCGTTGACGTTAGGATTTGTGTCTGACCTAGTGTCTAGTAGACCCACCTAAAGTTGTGAAGTTATTGATATAACTTCTCAGGCCTTGACACGTATCATTACACGTCACAGAGTGGGTACATGTAGGGACGCGTGCCTCATGCGCGACTGGCCATCAGTGTGAGCAACACGTGTAGTGGTATTTAGCTCAGTTGTTTATTTTATTGAGACTTGCATCATAGTAGGAGGTGTCCACGTCGTTTTCACGACTTGTACATCTATATTGGGCGGGGAAGATACTAGTATGCGTATGGGACACCCCCTTTATTGAGTCTTTATCCTTCGATCCATGCTCCTCGGAGATGGACGATTGCAGAGTTCCCTGAGTCGGGGGCATATGACACATATACTAGCCAGTCATGACGATTGGTGAATTACGTCAGCATATGTCTAGCCCCACATTCCATGCGTACTACAAGGTCTTTAAATTGCATTCACTTAGATGGTTAGCACACCCCTTTATTTATTCAGTATTTACATTATGGCATGTCATTTTTCTGTATCTTGCTATGTCCCTCTGAGGACCTGGTTCCCTGCCAGGTGTATATGTTCTTGAGTATTCGCAGGAGCACAGATCCGGACATGTTACGTATATTCCGTTGAGGACTTCTCCTCGAGCCTCGTGATTGTCAGATGTTCTTATATGGTGTGTATCTGGTTCATTTTTATATTCTATTTCGGCAGTAGATTTGTTTCCATTCGACTGTCATTCTTTAGATACTTATCATAGAGATCTAGTTACATGGTTATTGTTTATTTATATTTGATTCTGTGGATGAGATTTAGATATTATCCTGTGACTGGTGATTAATTATACCACTGGTGAACTATTGTTCATTATTCAGCGTACGCGCGTATATATGGTTTCCATATATTGGAGTTTCTATATATACGGCCAGCTGGCATGGTTACGTGACCTAGTCCTACGTATTTTTTGGACTGGGGCGTGACATATTTTTAGTGGTGGCCCATGCAGGTCGAGAGCATATTGTCTCGGTTACGTTACTGTACCGAGCAAGCCTGCGTCTCAGAGCATATTGTCTCGGTTACGTTACTGTACCGAGCAAGCCTGCACCTAGGATTAGAATATAGAATCTCATCCAAATTGACTATGACTTATCTTCCGTCCAGTCTGTCCTACTTACATAATTGCATCCTGCTTGATTCGAGTGCTTCCCTGATAATTCTTTTAGTATAATCCCTGCTAGAATATAGGAACTCCGGTTAATAGGATGATAATTAAGGTAGCATTCCTAATAAGAATACCACTAGGGCTTTGACATATCCTTAAGTTCGGATTACTTAGTGAACCCTAGCCTTCCTGACTTCCTAAGTAAACCCTAGCGTCACTTACCTATAGATTAACTTACCCTTATCCCTTGACATATTTATGTATGACTTGAGTATAGTATAAACACTACTAGGATTAGTTAGAGATAGGATTATTAGAGATTTGACCCTAGTGTTGACCCTAGCATTGAGGAACCCATAGAAATCTAAGATTGAATACTAGGACTGAAACCCTCATCCTATGCTTGGACGACCAGAGTTTTACGCCAGAGACCCCTTACCCTTGTTGGCGTAAAGCCAATTGACCGTAGTTAGCGTAAAAGCCAAATGACTTTCCTGATGACGTAAAAACCAAATTATGTAGAAGCTTGTCCCCTTTACGCCTGTCACGCCCCAGTCCCAAAATGCCGAGGGACTAGAGAAGCGTGGCAATGGCCAGCAGCACGCGCCGATGAACAACCCAATTTAATGGATCCATCAGGGCATGCTTAAGCTGTAGTCTAGCAGGTCTAAGTACAAGCCTCAGGTATTACTAATTCCATCCACAGAATAAACACAGATTAATTGCCAGAAATAATGCAATAGAAATAATATACAATATCAAATAAGGTTATCTCGGGAAACAATCCGAGAAATTATTCTGTTACATTTAAGGAGAAAAGACAGGTAATGAAGTGCTGGAAATGGAAATACTGTGTAGTTGAAGCCGGTGCTCAGGAGAAATCTTCGGCCACTACTTCGTCCTCTGTTCCTTGTTCTGCTCCAAGGAGTGCTCCGGTACCGTACACCTCTGGGTAGTTCTCTTCAGCTGTACCTGGGGAGATAATCCGGATTCAGGTCCTCAGGGGACAGCAAGGTACAGAAAATACAAGCCAAAATAAATAAGGTGCAGTAAATGAAATAATCATCAGGGTAAACTAAGTAACCAACTATGTGATATGCAATATGAGAGCAGCACTAGAACTCAGGCTGAAGCCACTACAAGCTCTGTGTCGGGGAGCCGGTAGCGACAATAACTATGAATTACACTATGATATATACTATGTTTTATATATATTATCAGCCTGTAGTCTGTGTGTCTCTCCCCACCCAATGAAATCCCACGTCTCATGTCCACGATGCCTCATGTCCATGTCACGCACGATTATAACTAATGCAGCAAGTCTGATAGCTATGAATCAATTGTTTAAGAATGTAAAGTCTATGTCATACAACATGCATCCTATACAGAATCACCTCGAATGACTCAGGAAGACTCTGTCTCATGGAATAGTGTCAAGTGTCCTGGGTTCTGGTGTACTTGATAGGACAAGTACGAGAATTATCGGGTCTCGATATCCATGTCTATGTGACGTTACACGACCCCGCGTACGGAGTTGCATCCGACTATGATCGGACACTAAGCACGTCACTCGTTTCCTAGGTTAAGCAGTTAAAACATGTTTATCTTTAATTCCACAAGAAATCCATTAAAATACTATGTCAAGAATTACTGAGATTTGGCAAGCTTTACTTGTCCATTATTGCATAATTAAATCCAGAAAATAATTAGCAAGCTGCAGGGTTTGGCAAGGTACACTTGCCTGTGGTTCCTGTTCCAATTGCGGCTCTGACTTCAGCTGGAATTGCAGGCGGTACTCCGATTACTGAAACAAATATCACCATCAGATCCAGAAAATATCAATCAGCTAGAAACGCCTGTCCTTGAGTCCAGTTTGGAGACAAGGGCAGAAACGGCAGTTTCGGGTCAAAACGGGGTCCACATGTGGGCCCGCTTTGCACCGAAAAATGTGTCCGGGTCAAAGGTCTCCAAATTCACCAAACTTAGCGTCAACAGGTCAGGAACGATGATACGAACCCAACGGAACTTCCAGAATTGGATTCCGATGAGCCGAACATAAAATCGCCCGTCGAGCGGGGCCTGTGGGGCCCACGACACGCGATTTCGTCAACGTTTTCAGAATCGAACCAAACTTGACCCACAGGACCAGCGTATTGTTACGAGTCCGATGGCGCAAGTTTCGTCTCGATCCGACGTGTGTACACAAAGTTAGGGTAAATTGCAGAAAAGGCGGATACGGGGCGATGTCCGCGGATACGCGTTGATTCCGGTGTGCACGCACACCCGAATCAGCTTCCGCGAAATCCCACACGTCCGTATCGACGGGGCGCACGTATCTGTGAAGACCGCGCGCGACCAAGTTGTCCTGTTTGGCGGGGCGTACTCAGTTCCGGGGTGAAACAGGGCCTGGGTTTTTCCTATTTTTGGATCGCGGTGTGCGATCACCACATGACGCGATGTCCCGAACGGTTTATCTGGACACCGAGAGGGTCATACAGGCTTCGCAACGCAATTTGCAAAATCGAAAACGGAGCTACGAGCAAAAAGTTACACGCACCTGAAGGGGACCCAAAAATCAGGGTCAAACCGTGTCCGACACGTGTCCGACTCGTGTCGGACACAGGGACGAAATTAGGGTTAGGGTTTGGGATTGCCGGCGCTGGGGACGGCGGCTGGGCGGCCGGGCGGCTGAGGCGGAGGGCTGGGGGCACGCGGCGGTGCCGGCGAGGCGGTGGCCGCACTCGCGGCGGCGCTGGCTGCGTCGACGGCGGCTGGGCAGCGGGGAACTGCTGCTGCTGTCTCCGGAGACGAAGGGGAGGGGAGGAAGAAGGGCTGCAGCGGAGCGGCGGGCGGCCAGAGGCGGGGGAAGCGGCGGCAGGCGCTGCTAGGGCGTAGGCGGGCTGCGTAGTGGCGGTGGCGGTGGTCGTCAGCGGCGGGGGAGAGAGGGGTATTTAAAGGGCGGAGGGGAGCGGGTCGTGGCGGGGGAGGCGGAGCCGAGCGGGGGAGGCGGAGGTCGTGGGCGCGGGGCGGCGCTGCCGGAGGCGGGGGAAGCGGCGGCAGGCGCGGGCGAGCGGCGGTTGCGGGCCGAACGGGGCGCGGGGAGAGGGATCGTGGGGGAAGCGGGTTCGGGCACGGGCTAGTGGGCGGGTCTGCCGACCCGACCCGACCCGTTAGCAGCGCGGGCTGGGTTTGGGTTGGGCCGGGCTGGGCCGGCCCAACGGGCTGGGTTTTATTTTTTTTTTAAAAATAATTATAATAATTTTAATAATAATAATTATCAGTAATTAATTAATAATTAATTAATTAATAGATAAATACTTTTTAGGCATTTAAAAATAGGTCCGGGGCCCGATAAATTCCAAAAAAATTGCCCTAAGTCCAATTTTTCATTTTACATCCAAAAATATTATTTTCATAATATTTTAATACTCTTTATTATCAATTAAAAATTATTGAATAATTAAAACCCTGTTTTTAAATTGCAGAAAAATCCCAGAAAATTCCAGAAAATTGTAAAAAATCCAGTTTTTAAAATTTGAAAAATCAGGGGGTTTACAATCTACCCCCCTTAAGAGGATTGCGTCCTCGCAATCAAAGAATAACCGGTCAGCAGAGATGACACGGTCGCAGGTATCGTTTGAAAGCACATCACAAGAGACTTCAGGGAAATACCATTTTCCTAAAATTGAAAGTTTACACTTTACAGGAAAATCTAGTTAAAACTATACTTTTATAAAAAACCAGGTTGTTTATTAACAAGTTGTAAATTACTAGGTTGGGGCTGAGGTCACGAACCAACGGGCACGAACTACAACAAGGCTAAACGGATAATCTACGAATCACTTACTCGCATCAGCGTCTTGCACAGTCAGCGCATAAGCTTGTCCTCGTCCTTGTGGTAGATTCCTCTGCTGCTGCTGGGCTTGCTGGAAGAGTGTTGCCTGAGAAGCCAGAGGTGGCCTAGGTGCCGGTAAAGCTGGTTGGTTTGCCCTTGGTGCTCCATCTCGATGCTGGGGACAGTCCTTGGCTATGTGTTGATTGGTACCGCAAATCAGGCACAATCCCAACTTGCGTCTGCAGTCCCTCTCGACATGGCCTATCTTGCCGCAGTAGTGACAGGTAGGAAGGGTCTGCGAAGCTGTCCTCGGTGGCTGGTGCGTGTGAGATCTCTTTGCAGATTCTCCTAGTGATGCTCTGTCTGGTACCGAGGTGATTGGCCGTTTGAGGCGAGACTCTCTCCTGGTGACGCGTTCCATGCGTCGGGCTGCAGCGAGAACGTCCGAGTATGATGTTGGTACGACGGACCCAATTAGTTTCTGCAGCTCAATGTTCAGTCCGTCGAAGAATTTCTCGGCCTTCTCTTCCTCTGTCGGGATCAGGGTTGGGGCAAAGCGGCTCAGACGGATGAATTCTGCGTTGTACTCTTCTACCGTCATAGAGTCCTGAGTGAGGCGATTGAATCTGTCCCGAAGTTCTGATCGTGCGATAGCCGGAATGTACATCTTCTGGAAGAGCCTGGAAAACTTTTCCCAAGTGACTCGGTCTGATCCGAGTCGCGTCTCCTCGGATAGCCACCAGTGATGGGCATTGTCCGTCAATTGCATTCGGACGGCAGTCATCCAGCGTTCCCGTGGAAGCTCAGCTGCTTCAAGTTAATGCCGTATGTTGGTGAGCCACTCATGAACTTCTGTGGGCTCCTCTTTTCCAGAAAAAGTGCGGGGCTTCAGTTGGCGGAAGTCAGTGATAGAGCCCGTCGAAGGTCGTCGGGCTGGTAGGTTGGCCTGCTCTAGTACAGTTACGATGCTGTCCCTCCAGAAATTAGCTTCGCGACGCTGAGCCTCGTGTTGGACTTGTTGCTGGGCTTGCATCATAGCGTAGATCATTTGGAATATCTGCAACCCGTCAATTGGCTGTCCTTGTGGGAGCACGGGCGTTGGTGGGACGAACTGCGGCGGAGGTGGGATGTCATCGCGCCGGAATCGGGAGGTAGGTTGACCTGCCTGCTGGCTCTGTTGAGTTGAGGGGGCTCCTCCGACTGGTGTCCCTTCGTCGTCATAGGTGACACCTGTAGCTTGCGGTGTTCCGACGGGAGTCTCGTTGCATTCTTGTGGGTCCATTTCCCTGCATCCAAAATAAACAATAAGAGGCGCTCAGGAATCAAGGCAGGATGCAAGTAAATTATTTGAAGTCGATATAGAGATCAAAAATGATTCAAGCAAGTGGATAAGATCCTAAAACTTATCCTATCTTATTGCAGGCCTGTTCGGTCCCTAAGTTGAAACCGAACAATTTGGTCGTAGACCTGCATGGGCCACCACAAAAACCATGTCACGCCCCAGTCCCAAAATGCCGAGGGACTAGAGAAGCGTGGCAATGGCCAGCAGCACGCGCCGATGGACAACCCAATTTAATGGATCCATCAGGGCATGCTTAAGCTGTAGTCTAGCAGGTCTAAGTACAAGCCTCAGGTATTACTAATCCCATCCACAGAATAAACACAGATTAATTGCCAGAAATAATGCAATGGAAATAATATGCAATATCAAATAAGGTTATCTTGGGAAACAATCCGAGAAATTATTCTGTTACATTTAAGGAGAAAAGACAGGAAATGAAGTGCTGGAAATGGAAATACTGTGTAGTTGAAGCCGGTGCTCAGGAGAAATCTTCGGCCACTACTTCGTCCTCTGTTCCTTGTTCTGCTCCAAGGAGTGCTCCGGTACCGTACACCTCTGGGTAGTTTTCTTCAGCTGTACCTGGGGAGATAATCCGGATCCAGGTCCTCAGGGGACAGCAAGGTACAGAAAATACAAGCCAAAATAAATACGGTGCAGCAAATGAAATAATCATCAGGGTAAACTAAGTAACCAACTATGTGATATGCAATATGAGAGCAGCAGAACTCAGGCTGAAGTCACTACAAGCTCTGTGTCGGGGAGCCGGTAGCGGCAATAACTATGAATTACACTATGATATATACTATGTTTTATATATTATCAGCCTGTAGTCTGTGTGTCTCTCCCCACCCAATAAAATCCCACGTCTCATGTCCACGATGCCTCATGTCCATGTCACGCACGATTATAACTAATGCAGCAAGTCTGATAGCTATGAATCAATTGTTTAAGAATGTAAAGTCTATGTCATACAACATGCATCCTATACAGAATCACCTCGAATGACTCAGGAAGACTCTGTCTCATGGAATAGTGTCAAGTGTCCTGGGTTCTGGTGTACTTGATAGGACAAGTACGAGAATTATCGGGTCTCGATATCCATGTCTATGTGACGTTACACGACCCCGCGTACGGAGTTGCATCCGACTATGATCGGACACTAAGCACGTCACTCGTTTCCTAGGTTAAGCAGTTAAAACATGTTTATCTTTAATTCCACAAGAAATCCATTAAAATATTATGTCAAGAATTACTGAGATTTGGCAAGCTTTACTTGTCCATTATTGCATAATTAAATCCAAAAAATAATTAGCAAGCTGCAGGGTTTGGCAAGGTACACTTGCCTGTGGTTCCTGTTCCAATTGCGGCTCTGACTTCAGTTGGAATTGCAGGCGATACTCCGGTTACTGAAACAAATATCACCATCAGATCCAGAAAATATCAATCAGCTAGAAACGCCTGTCCTTGAGTCCAGTTTGGAGACAAGGACAGAAACGGCAGTTTCGGGTCAAAACGGGGTCCACATGTGGGCCCGCTTTGCACCGAAAAACGTGTCCGGGTCAAAGGTCTCCAAATTTACCAAACTTAGTGTCAACAGGTCAGGAACGATGATACGAACCCAACGGAACTTCCAGAATTGGATTCCGATGAGCCGAACACAAAATCGCCCGTCGAGCGGGGCCTGTGGGGCCCACGACACGCGATTTCGTCAATGTTCTCAGAATCGAACCAAACTTGACCCACAGGACCAGCGTATTGCTACGAGTCCGATGGCGCAAGTTTCGTCTCGATCCGACGTGTGTACACAAAGTTAGGGTAAATTGCAGAAAAGGCAGATACGGGACAATGTCCGCGGATACGCGTTGATTTCGGTGTGCACGCACACCCGAATCAGCTTCCGCGAAATCCCACACTTCCGTATCGACGGAGCGCACGTATCTGTGAAGACCGCGTGCGACCAAGTCATCCCGTTTGGCGGGGCGTACTCAGTTCCGGGGTGAAACAGGGCCTGGGTTTTTCCTGTTTTTGGATCGCGGTGTGCGATCACCACAGGACGCGATGCCCCGAACGGTTTGTCCGGACACCGAGAGGGTCATACAGGCTTCACAACGCAATTTGCGGAATCGAAAATGGAGCTACGAGCAAAAAGTTACACGCACCTGAAGGGGACCCAAAAATCAGGGTCAAACCGTGTCCGACACGTGTCCGACTCGTGTCGGACACAGGGACGAAATTAGGGTTAGGGTTTGGGATTGCCGGCGTTGGAGACGGCGGCTGGGCGGCCGGGCGGCTGAGGCGGAGGGCTGGGGGCACGCGGCGGTGCCGGCGAGGCGGCGGCCGCACTCGCGGCGGCGCTGGCTGCGTCGACGGCGGCTGGGCAGCGGGGAACTGCTGCTGCTGTCGCCGGAGCTGCCGGAGACGAAGGGGAGGGGAGGAAGAAGGGCTGCAGCGGAGCGACGGGCGGCCGGAGGCGGGGGAAGCGGCGGCAGGCGCTGCTAGTGCGGAGGCGGGCTGCGTAGTGGCGGTGGCGGTGGTCGTCAGCGGCGGGGGAGAGAGGGGTATTTAAAGGGCGGAGGGGAGCGGGTCGTGGCGGGGGAGGCGGAGCCGAGCGGGGGAGGCGGAGGTCGTGGGCGCGGGGCGGCTCTGCCGGAGGCGGGGGAAGCGGCGGCAGGCGCGGGCGAGCGGCGGTTGCGGGCCGAGCGGGGCGCGGGGAGAGGGATCGTGGGGGAAGCGGGTTCGGGCACGGGCTAGCGGGCGGGTCTCGCCGACCCGACCCGACCCGTTAGCAGCGCGGGCTGGGTTTGGGTTGGGCCGGGTCTGTTGGGCCGGGCTGGGCCGGCCCAACGGGCTGGGTTTTATTTTTTTAAAAAATAATTATAATAATTTTAATAATAATAATTATCAGTAATTAATTAATAATTAATTAATTAATAGGTAAATACTTTTTAGGCATTTAAAAATAGGTCCGGGGCCCGATAAATTCCAAAAAAATTGTCCTAAGTCCAATTTTTTATTTTACATCCAAAAATATTATTTTCATAATATTTTAATACTGTTTATTATCAATTAAAAATTATTGAATAATTAAAACCCTATTTTTAAATTACAGAAAAATCCCAGAAAATTCCAGAAAATTGTGAAAAATCCAGTTTTTAAAATTTGAAAAATCAGGGGGTTTACAACGCCACCCTTAGTCTTCCTTATCCTGCGTATGACGCATCATGCCAGCCACGTAGGTAACTGCCCTGCTTAAACCTGATGATTCATAGATAACCAGCGTAGAGTAACCTGTTTTAGGCGTAACATAAGAATATGATGTTGGCGTATTTGTTACAGCCTTAACTTTCCCCAGACACGACCAAATCCTGCGCAGAGATACGCCTCGAGCCCTGTGCAAAAAGGAACAGCTTTTTGACGGGACATCTGGTTTTGTCTCACCTCGAGCGTAAAGGACTTGTATCCAATAAGTCACTAAAAGACAACCTGGACCTCCGTGCTTTAATCATCATCACAACCGTCCACTCGATCGTTGTACAAGTACTTTTATCAGATATCAGGATTCACTAAATTTGACTGACAAACTCATGAGTTTTTCGTACAACTTTACGCTACGACGAATGCTAGACTTTACGCAAGAGATATTTTTGCGCAGATTTTAGCGCAAAACTTTTACGCCCAGACTTTCACCCA
The DNA here is from genome assembly GCA_036927795.1 of Iris macrosiphon. Taxonomy (NCBI): domain Eukaryota; kingdom Viridiplantae; phylum Streptophyta; class Magnoliopsida; order Asparagales; family Iridaceae; genus Iris; species Iris macrosiphon. Next base: position 5,467,115 of record JAYESA010000009.1, read on the forward strand.
GACTTTTACGCGCAGACTGTTACGCACAGACTTTTTACGCGGATAGCTCTTACGTCATGCGTTACGTCAAATTATTTTATCTCTGATTTACGCAGACAACCTCGAACCCCTACTTTACGTGAACTTTCTTGAAATCTCTGTTTTAGGCTGACAACCTATAGTGTATATTAAGATTGTAGAACTTAGAAGGCCATACCTCTTTTAGGTCAACTAGCGACTTAGACAAGGAATTAGAGTAATAACTGTAGAGATTGTAGAGTCTTTGTCTTTTTGTGAATTTGAATTGTTTTGTAATTTCTCGTATCATAATCTAGCATACTTATATTTACTATACTACCTTGACTCATACTGCTATTATAGCCTAGTTTTGCAAGCTTATTCCTTATCGAGCTTATTCATGACACATGTGTTATTGGGGCCTGATCCACTCCACTAATACAATTGTCTATTCAGAATCAGTGTATTACGGTCTGATCAACCTTAGTGTATTTTGATTCGCCCTTCACATAACTACTTTACGTGGATTGAGATATATAGTGATTAGTAGACAGATATACTTGCCCTCTAGATATGTCTGAGCATATCGTATCAGCTACATGACTGTACTGATACGAGCATGTGAATAGGAATTATCAAAATAACATTTCAATCCATAACTGCCTTGACAATTCCCCTCGAATTCTTTAAACGCCTTGATCCCCACACTTCTAATCTATTACCTTCCCCTTGAACTCTTGATTACTGTTTTTCGTCTTCCCTTATTTCGGAAAGACGAAACCTCGTATTTAGTATAAATACGAAAGTGTATTATTTTTGTAGCCATTTCTGTTTGTTTCTTGGGTAATTACCAAACCCTATTATTAGATTAGATTGCAGTTAAACTGTGCTATTTTTTTTAGAATGATCTTCGCTACCTACCTACATTCCTGGTACGTGCGCCACTATGGCAGCATGAGATTTTTAAATTTTGCCTCGTAACTTGGGTCAAATTCAGAACTCAAGTATTACGATAAAGAATGTATCATTTTTGCAGTCAGGAGTCTAAATGGATTTCACCTGGATAAACAATTGATTGACTCCTGAATGGATAGCAGCACCTATGACTAGGTTGACTTATAAGAATTAAGAATTCCTATGGACTAACGAGTGTCAAGCCGCTTTCGAGGAGTTGAAGAAGCAACTGACCACAGCACCATATTGACTATTCCATCCGGATCAGGCGGTTGTGATCTACAGACGTATCCGAAAAAAAATTTGGGATGCGTATTAATACAGGATGGCAAGGTAATGGCATATGCAACTAGACAATTATGAGTACATGAGAAGAATTTGGAACTTGCAACCGTCGTAATTACTCTGAAGATACGAAGACAGTACTTATATGAGGCAAATCGTAAGATTGCACGGCATACCAGTCAGCATTTTACCAGACAAGGATTCGCGTGACCAGAGTTGGTGGTCAACACCGTAGAGACAGTTAAGTAAATACAAGGGCACTGGCAAGCAGTGTAAAACAGACATAGGCAGTGGACAGACCGTCATCATCGTCCCTTGGAATTCAAAAAGGACGATCAGGTCTTCTTGAGAATATCACCTACTAGAGGCACCATTCAAATTGGAGGACACAGCAAGTTGAGTCCAAGGTATGTTGGACCATTGACGTGCTAGAAAGAGTGGAAGTAGTCGCAAATCAACTTGCGCTACTACCTTCACCTGAGAAAATACTTGATGTATTCCACGTGTCGCAACTTAAGCGATATGTGACAGATAGCAGTCATGTTTTCAACCATTTGGAAATCACCATTAGGCCAAGCTTGTCATATCAAGAGCAACCCGTGGGAATCCTTGATCATCGAAAAAAAAAGTATTGAGAAATCAGTCTATTCCCTTGGTCCGCGTAACATGGAAGCATGGCGCGCCAGGAGAATCTACTTGGAAGCATGTGGACGACATGCGTAAACGTTTTTCGAACCTATTCGTAAACCAAGATATAAATTACTTTGTTAAATTATATCTTATGCCGTCTCTGACTTCTACCGTGGCTTAGTTTTAATTTCGAGGACGAAATTTTTATAAGTTGGGTAGATTGTAAACCCCCTCGACCATATTTCAGTATTTTTAGGATTATTTTAATAATTTAGAATTTATGGCAATATTTTAATTTATTTTGCCTACATATCCTGTTGACTTGTGCATCTGTCTGTCACCAAATTATTTGAAGCTTTACCCTGACTGTTATCCCCGAATAAAGTTCACATACCTGTCCTAGACATGTCAGACTATTTTCCTGAATTTTGTGCAACTTCCAGATGCTTTATTTTGAGCCTCGTTTGAGACGCACAAATATCGTTACAAAAGTCCGTACTTATTTCCTATTTAATTTCCTGCTCTTTACCCACCTCTGTACCAATAGGGATTTGAGGCCCAACATGCACCTGTTTTGGCTAAACAAAAATACGTTAATTTTCTACACTGAGTATACTACATTTAGTATATTGACACCGTGGAAAAATTATGACCCTAACTGCCTCTAAATAATTAGAGAACACCGTGCGCAGTATTTATTAATTAATAAATACGATGACCCGTATCACCCAGAAACCAGGTGCAATCCCTGCCCAGACTCACCCCCATTCCCCCGGGACCCTCACATAGCTATTTCCCTCAATTCGGTGAATTTTAGCATTTTCAGGAATCGGGTATTTTTCCAGACAATTTCGTAATTGCGCAATTTCCCAAAAAAGGGCCTTTACGCAATTTATGAAATTACAGGGACTTTCCTGCAAATTGCAGTGCGAGGTGTCACCCCTCACTGGCCGGTGAACCTGCACCGTCCATTTGGACGCGGGACCCACCCGAAAAGATCCCGAAAATATCCCGAAAATATCCTACAAATATCCTGTAAAATATCTCAAGATATTTTAATTAAATACTATTATTATTTTCTATAAAAGAAACTAAAAAGAAAATAAAAGAAAATAAAATAAAAAAAAAAACCCAAAACCCCCGACCCCGGCCGCAGCCGACCCCCCCCATGGCCGGCTGCGAGCCGCCTCCGCCGCCCGTGGCCGGCGCCACAGCTCCCCTCTCCCTCTCTCCCCAGCTCCTCCCCGCTCCCTCTCCCTGCCTCCTCTTCCCTCCACATCCAGCGCCGCCCCCGCCTTCCCTACCCCGCCGACCTCGCCGCGCCTTCTCCCCCGACGCCGGGCTCCGCCTCCGCCTTCCCTCTCCCCGTCCTTCCTCCTCCAGCGCCGCGGTCGAGCTCTCCAGCACTCGCCCCGAGCCAGCAGCAGCCACCGGGCCGAGCGCCGCTACCGTTGCCCTCCGCTCCTGCCGCCACCCCCTCGATCCAGAGTTGCTCAGCCTCTGCTCAGCCCGACCCAGCCACGGCGAGCCCTCCGGCGAAGCTCCGGCAAAGCCCTGAATTGAAAACCTAGGGAGAACAGAACTTGGACACGTATTCCCTTGTGTCGTGTCGTCTCGGACACGAAGGAATTCATTCCACGGAGCCCTGTTCAGGTATATTTTTCTCTCACCTCGTAGCTCTATTTCCGATTCCGTCAGTTGCGCCGTGTAGACTGTGTAACCATCTCGGTGCCCGTGCAACCCGCTCGGAGCATCGCGTCCTGTGGCGATCGCGGCACGCGATCCAAATACAGGAAAAACAACGACCCGATTCACCCCGGAACTGGATACGCCCCGCCAAACGGGACGACTTGGTCGCACGCGGTCTTTACCGAAACGTGCGCGACATTGATACGGACGTGTAGGAATTCGGAGAAGTTGATTTGGATGTGCGTGCACACCGGAATCAACGCGTATCCGCCGACACCGCCCCGTATCCGTCAGTTCTGGAACACGCTGCAACTTTGTGTACACACGTCGGATCGAGACAAAACTTACGCCATCGGACTCGTAGCAATACGCCGGTCCTGTGAGCCAAGTTTGGTTCGATTCTGAGAACGTTGACAAAATCCCGTATCGTGGGCCCCACAGGCTCCACTTGACGGGCGATTTTGTGATCGGCTCATCGGAATTCCGTTCTGGACATTCCGTTGGGTTCGTATCGACGTTCCTGACTTGTTGACACTAAGTTTGGCGAATTTGGAGACCTTTGACCCTGACACATTTTTCGGTGCAAAGTAGGCCACATGTGGACCCCGCTTTGACCGGAAACTGTCATTTTTGCCCCTGTGTTCAAATTGGACTTAAAGACAGGCGTTTCTAGCTATTTGATATTTTCTGAGACTGTGAGTGATATTTATTTCAGCATCCGGAGACTTTTCTTCTGAGGCCATAGTTTCTGACACTTGGTATTTGACATCTGGACATTATATTTGCAGCTCTCCCGCCAGGCAAGTATACCTTGCCTTGTTGTACTGTTTAAATTCAGTTATTGTTAGTCATATGTTTATTTATTTTAATATTATATAAATGTGCGCGTCCGAGCAGACTCGGGTGCAGTCAACGATGGCGTTGACGTTAGGATTTGTGTCTGACCTAGTGTCTAGTAGACCCACCTAAAGTTGTGAAGTTATTGATATAACTTCTCAGGCCTTGACACGTATCATTACACGTCACAGAGTGAGTACATGTAGGGACGCGTGCCTCATGCGCGACTGGCCATCAGTGTGAGCAACACGTGTAGTGGTATTTAGCTCAGTTGTTTATTTTATTGAGACTTGCATCATAGTAGGAGGTGTCCACGTCGTTTTCACGACTTGTACATCTATATTGGGCGGGGAAGATACTAGTATGCGTATGGGACACCCCCTTCATTGAGTCTTTATCCTTCGATCCATGCTCCTCGGAGATGGACGATTGCAGAGTTCCCTGAGTCGGGGGCATATGACACATATACTAGCCAGTCATGACGATTGGTGAATTACGTCAGCATATGTCTAGCCACACATTCCCATGCGTACTACAAGGTCTTTAAATTGCATTCACTTAGATGGTTAGCACACCCCTTTATTTATTCAGTATTTACATTATGGCATGTCATTTTTCTGTATCTTGCTATGTCCCTCTGAGGACCTGGTTTCCTGCCAGGTGTATATGTTCTTGAGTATTTGCAGGAGCACAGATCCAGACATGTTACGTATATTCCGTTGAGGACTTCTCCTCGAGCCTCGTGATTGTCAGATGTTCTTATATGGTGTGTATCTGGTTCATTTTTATATTCTATTTCGGCAGTAGATTTGTTTCCATTCGACTGTCATTCTTTAGATACTTATCATAGAGATCTAGTTACATGGTTATTGTTTATTTATATTTGATTCTGTGGATGAGATTTAGATATTACCCTGTGACTGGTGATTAATTATACCACTGGTGAACTATTGTTCATTATTCAGCGTACGCGCGTATATATGGTTTCCATATATTGGAGTTTCCATATATACGGCCATCTGGCATGGTTACGTGACCTAGTCCTACGTATTTTTGGGACTGGGGCGTGACACACGCACATCCAAATCAACTTCCGGGAAATCCCACACGTCCGTATTGATGGTGCGCACCTTTCGGTGAAGTTCGTACACGACCAAGTCGCATCGTTTAGCGGGGCGCACCCAACTCCGAAAAAAATAGATTTTTAAAGACCAAGTTTTTGGTCGATTTCATCCGCGAATAAAATACAACATACAACACCATAAAATAACCTAATTAGAGGGTTTTAATCTCGGTTATGTTGTCTAATTAACTGTTTAAACAGAATTCAGAAATAATATACAGGTTGGGAGAAAAATGGCCGTGAACTTGTGAGTTCGGGACAATTTTTGAATTTCAGAAATTGGGTTATTTTTTCTGTTTTGCGTCGCGGTTTGCGACCGACACAAGACGCGATACCCCGAACGAATTGTACGGGGTTCGAGAGGGTCACAAGGTCTATGCGTACGATTCGACATAACAAAAATTAGATCTATGTACAGGAAGTTACGCGAGCGGGAAGGGGAATACCTCGCTGCTCGTGGAGGGGCGTGTCCGCGGCGGGGCACGGCGGCGGCGGTTCCTGTGGCTGCGGCGGCTGCTGTGCTGCTCGATGGTGTTGGTCGGCGGGGGTCGGAGTCATCGCCGTCGTTTACGTCGTCGTCGGGGAGGCGGTGACTGGAGGGGTGAAGGTGGAGGCGGATGATGGCGGTGGCAGTGGTGTGGGGTTTAAATAGGGAGGGCGAGGCGGAGCGGGGGGGTGAGGGCCGGCGGAGTCGGGGGTCATGGGGTGGTCGGCCGCGGAGGGCGGGGTCGTGCGGCCGACAGAGGAGTCGGGGTCTTGGCGATCGAGTCGGGGGCGGGGGAATCGTGGGGGGGGGGATGTTACTGTGTAGGGGTCGGGTCGGGTAGGCGGGTCTGCGGGTCGGGTTGGGTAGGACCCGACCCATTAGGTTAGGGTTTGGGTTCAGTTGGGTTTAGTTTGGTTCGGTTTGGTCCAGTTCAAGCTGGTTTAATCTGGTTTAATTAAAACATGGGTTTTTTTTAGCTAATTAAAAATAGTTTTTGAGCCCAATAAATTTTAGAAAAATTACACAACATCCAATAATTAATTATACACCAAAAAAATATAATTTTTGTAATATTTTAATACTTAATTTAATACATAAAAATATTAATCTCTAAAGGACATTATAATAATTAATTAAAATCACAGAAAAATCCAAAAATTTATTTTTAAATTTTAAAATAAAATAGGTTGTTACAGGTTGGCCATGTTAGTTCTCGTATTTATCCAGTATTCTGGGAGCGGGGCGTGACAAGATTTTATTGGTGGCCCATGCAGGTCTATTTTTCAGACTTATGTGATGACCCATCTTGGTAGAATCTTAATACTCTATTTAACTTCGATTGAACTCCACTTGTGACCTGTACTTCTCGCTCTCCTTGAACTGCAAGCTTGTTTGATATGATTGTTCCATTCTCGTCCCTTCTGATATCCTTGTGTTCTTATCCTTCAGGGACATCCACCTGCTCATCCTTCTGAGGGTTCCGTTGCACTGATAACTCCAGCAGATCCAGTAGTAGGCCAGGGCCAGATTCCACCGTTGAACCAAGGGCAAGCGTCAGTAGCTCTTCATCAGCCGGCTCCGCAAGTCACGCATGTCCGACCAGCACAATCAGCTCCACCAGTCTTGCCAAGATGGCCAATTCAGCCAGCCCCGCCGTTCATACCAGCCCAGCCAACCCAGACAGTACCGCCAGTTCTACCGCCAGTTCTTCTAGTACAATCAGGGCAGACAGGCTCGCAGGCCATGTTAGAGATAATCCAATCCATGATGATGGTACAACAACAACAACAACAACTCCAGCTTCAGCAACAAGTGGTTCAGCTATGACAGCAGTTCCAGCAAGGACAAGAATAGACTAACACTACTATTTGCTAGGGAGTTAGAGTAGCATTGCACAAGAAATGACACTTCCGAAGCCCATCGACTGGAGGACGTTCAAGGAGCATTTTTAGGAAAAGTACTTCCACACCACCGCCAAACTCTAGCTCCAGCACCAGTTCATCAATCTCCTCCAGAACACAAGATCGGTCGACCAGTATGCGGCCGAGTTTTGCCGACTCAGTCGATTTGCTCCACATATGGTAGCTTTCGAAGAGGACCGAGCCAAGAGATTTGAGCAAGGGTTACATCTTGAGCTTCAGCAGTTTACGGTGGGCCATAATTATACCACCTATGATGTAGTTCTCATGGCAGCTAGGTCCCAAGAACATCTCGGCTAGAGGTTAGTAGCAAGGACCGGAGGCCAGAAGAGGTCACACTCAACCATGAGAGGTATTAGTATTCAGTCATCACCTCCAGTACTAGCAACCAGAACTCCTCGCCCGCCAGCACCTCCAGCCTCCACAATAACCTCAGTATAATCTACCAGATAGTCTGTATCAGCAGGATGCAGCCACTACGGCAAGCCATGGCACACCAAAGATCAATGTAGGAGGGCCAACGGCCTGTGTCTCAGATATGGGGCATCTGACCACATGATTGGTTCATGCCCGCTTTTGTACCCTGAGGCTTCCTCAGTCCGACAGTTGCCAACTCCGCCCCAGGCAGCGATTGAAGGCCCGAAGGAACCAGCATTAGCAGTTTGACCCCTAGCCCAGCGTCCTCTCCCGACGCAGACTCAGCAGTTCCAGCAGCAACGTCCGACGCAGTACGCGCAAGTCCAGCAAGCCCAACCAGCAAGGCAGAACCAGCAACAAGTTAGAGCCACAACCCCTAGACGTTGGCCTGACGAAATATTTGGCAACCTAGAGCAGTTGATAGCCGAATGTGCTACAATTGTGGGTAAAATTTTCTAGCTCCCTTTAGCTTGTCTTATTCTTTGGTTCTTGTCGAACGATCTTGTGTTCCGATATGTTCGGAATACGATAGTCATCTCGATCCTTTCGTTGAGCAGAGATGAGTTTTTATCCTACTCTTCCACCCTCGTATCTCGTGGCACGTGATGTTTATCATGCAAACTGACTGCGAAGGTACGCCATAGATCAGAGTCATTTCCTTGAGAAGATCGTTGGTACCCACTTACCTCAAGACTTGGCCCTTGTCCATTTTGTGAGTCAGCATAGGCAAGTGAGAACGAGTTACTATTTAACTGACTCAGTGGTATATGCATCCATATGCCTCCATTCTTCCTGTGTGTTACTTTTGTGCATTTATTCATTAGTTACTTTTTGTAGTTATCTTTTATTTTCAGTTACTTGCTTAGTATAATCCTTTGATTTATGACGTAATTTTTTGAGCTTTCTCGTGTGTTCCAGCTAGACTAGCCTTGGTGAAATTTTGAGGACGAAATTTTTATGAGGGTAGATATGTCACACCCGATTCCAGATTTGGTATTTCTTGAATTTCTAGAATTTTTTTTTTTGACAATGTATTCCTGCTATATTTTTCATGTTGGTTCCTGTCATTTTATTTATTGTTATTTTTTTTTATTTTTGAGAGAGACTACCCGAGACCAGTAGAATACCCATTGGCATTGCCATAGACCCGGTTTAGGACTCACATGTAGAATTGATACTTGGTTCGGTTCACTTGATTGAACCCATGACTAAACCATCTTCCTCTTCTCTTAGTATATATATGATCTTTTCTCTCTCCTCTCTTTCTTCTTCTTCTTCTTCTTCTTCTTCTTCTTCTTCTTTGCTCCCTTCTCCCCCACCCCCGTGCACCTCCCCTAGTTAAACCCTAGCACTGGACCTAGCTAGGAAGAGGTCGTTGGACTCTTAGGCAAGTATATCTTGCTCAATGGTGAAGCCTTGATTTCAGATATATGTTTGATAAAAAATGTTCCCTAGGAGTGCCTCATCATTTTTAGTTATTGGAGTTTTTAATTTTGATGAATATATTTGAGTAGATCTGAATTTAAAGTTTAGGGTTTTATGGGTTCCATGTGTTTTTCGTGGTTTTGATATACTAAAACATGGTAATTTTAAAAAATAGTTTTTGTGGTTGATAGAGCACTTCATTTCGAGCATTTTGGCTTTTGGTTCACTTGATTCAGAGTTAAAATAAAGTTTTATGAAGAAAATAAAATTTTAATTTTTGGAGCTTTTTTGCCATGACTGAACTTGCTATCTGGAGAAGACGAAGTTCTTATGTGGCCAGCACCTTATGCGGTCGAGACATTCTTGTGGTATAATCCTTATATGGCTTGGACTATTTGCCGCATAACCAACCAACATGCGTCTATCTTGTTGGATGTATGACTGACCATTACACAAGGTGTTCTGGAGCTAAGTGACAGAACTTCTTGTGTTTTGTTCGCTGGACGAATAAGAAATTCGCTAATTCCAAAGAGCAATATGCGGCAAGTAGAGTATACGACCACCTTCCCATGGACGCATGACTCTGAAACCTTGGCACATCTTTCTATGGTTTTATCTTTTCTTTCTGACACACTTCATGGCATGTCACATCAATCATCTTTATGTTAGTTCACTGACACTTCATTTATGACCCATCACTAAGCACTTCGGTGCATGCGGTTAGTGAGTCCATGCGGCCAGTGGGTGCCAGTGACAAGTGTGTCCATGCGGCCAGTGAACGCATGTGGCCAAAAATTCTTGTGCACATTTTGTGTTCCTTTTAATAATGTCCATTTAGTATTTTCTTTTAGTGATTATTGCTGCGTGCTTCCTTATGTTGATACAAATTTATTTTATCAGGCAAGTTTTGCATGAAGTACATGAGACAAATTTATGTACGAGTTCACAATCTTCACGACACCGTAAAAATATTTGTGTATGAAAATCTATTGTAATTGGCATCGGACAATCGAGTGTGAGTATTGTCCAATGTATCGCGCGTCGCGAATACGATAACTCGTGAAAAGCTCGTACTCATGACTCGTCATTCTAGGGAGTTCTCAAGTGTCCACAACTCGAGAACTTGAAATAATTTATTAATGATTAAACAAGATAAGAATTACCTAGATCATTGGGAGGGTAGAATATTGCGCAACCGGCTACCCCGATCTCTAAGGGTCCCATTCATCATGGACAAACCCTGCTAGGCAAGGGCTCCATGACTGACCAAGATTATGCGTGCTATGGCACTACGAGACAAGTTTATAGACAAGTTTATGTTTATAAAGCAAGTTATGATCACAATTTTTAGTTTATGCTTACAAGTTAAATTTTTTATTTCTGATAAAGTAACAAGTTATATTGTAGTGACGTTGAATGTGCATTTAAGTTGCCCGACAAGCATACCCTTGGCCATCCGGGTTGACTGCAGTGCCGATGGTAGAAATATTCTTAAAATATGCATTTAGTAATTAAGGCCTGTGACAACCCTACCTAGTTAATCGTAGCAAGCCGTAAAGTTGTTTGTCCGTGCAATAAATGTTGTTACTTTCATTATAGCTCGCACTTCTTGTTTCTTTTCTTTCGACGCGTGGTTAGGGTGCTAAGTTCTGCTCGGGTGAAGGTCTGCAACCCCGGTCCTTGTTTGGTTTAAGGGTTGTGGTCCCGATCCAGAATAGTTCCTATGCCCTCTTGTCGCTCGTCGCCTTACTTTTCTTTATAGCACTTGTTATCAGTTCTTCCAGTATATTTTTGAGACAAGTACATTGGTACTGTACAAGTCTCGATCCGCATTATTTTATGTCTCTTTTCTAATGTATGTTGTGATGTATTTGGTCTATCACCTTGAGCTCCTTTGTGGTATTTGCTGCTTGGGGTTCTGATCCCACTGGTTTTGTATGGCCAGATATCCCGAGGAGAACCAGGATCCACCACACTTCCAGCAAGATGGCTCGCACTCGTAGGACTGCGACCTAAGATCGCGAGTGTTTTTCCTTCCTCCACCCCTCGTAGTGTTATTTTTTGTTGTTGTATTTTAGCAAGAGGCAGTGTTAGCCCCTTATTTTGAGATCACTTCTCTGATTTCGGTCAACATTATGTATATATTAGACCATGGCTGGTATATTTGATTATGTATAATTATACTCTGCTAGTACAATATTTTGTATTCACTAGCTTCATAATCATATGTGGTATGTAATTTGGGACGCCTTTTACTTTCATATATGATATACTCTTGTACTTGTGTTGATGGATTGAGACATTAAAATTTGTCGGCTTTATGACTGACGTCATAGCATGCTAGAGTTCACCGACTTGTTTTCTAGACAACCTTAGCACATTGCGGCTTACTTCAGTATTCTGCAAGATGTGGTTGGCCATGTCAGTCCTCGTATTTATCCAATATTCTGGAAGCGGGATGTGACATATGGTAAAATATTTAATTCGTGGGAATAATTTTAAAAAATACTTATGTTATCTCATTTGCAACATCGACATCCTGAAGGCATTCATTACGCTTCTATTGCTTTGTTACTAGTATATATGTACGTGCATTGTAATATTTTATATTATTTGGAAAAATTAAACTAGTCACTTAATTTTCACTACTTGAAAAGAGCAAACAATAAATTTTTTTAAAACTTTTTTATACTCGAAAAAAGCAAACAACAGCTCACATTAAATTTTTCTTATACATAATTATCTAACTATCATGTTTAATTTAATGAACGATTTTAATTAGTAATCATATTCAAGGATATTTTTGGAAATAATTTTTTTCCGGTGAAGTCTTAACTTTTCTTAGTATATACTAGTATAGATGAATGCGTATCTAAGAATTATAAACTACACAACCTTCGCATCACAACGGTGTCCATTTTTTGTTTACTCACCCAAACTTATGTGGGTGTTTACCATGTTCATTTTTGTTCATCCACTAAAACTTGTATAGATGTTTATCATTCCACTCGAGAGTTGTTTTCACCATTCCAATCAAGTAAAAAACCAGTTAATCACAGGTTTTAGTTTCACACATGACAACCCTTGAGTGGAATGATGAATATCTACATAAGTTTTGGTGGGTGAACAAAAATGAACTCCATCATAGAGTGTCATATACATGGATGATGATGGTTTTGTACTATTTCTCTGCAGGAGTTGGTACATGCTATGAATATTAACCTTGTAATGACGATGCTTTTGATCTCAAACCTGGCTACAAAGTAGATATTAAAACTGCAATGTAACTTTGCCCCTTGATTATAAGCTGTTGTTGATGGCCTCCCCTACCAACTTGGTGCTGGATGGAGGTAGCCAACTGTTAGCACATTTTAGACAATGATGAGAAATGGGTTACCTTTGAGTCTAAAATGTAGAAATTGTCAATAATGATTAGGATGTTGAATTCTTTGAACCAATTCCTACAAAGAGTATCCATATACCGTCCCGATATCACAAATAAGTATCCCTTGGTTCCCCTCGATTGTAAGCTAAAGTCGATGGCCTCTCCCACCAATTTGATGATGGATGGAGGTAGTCAACTTTTTAGCTTCATTTTAGACTATGATGAGAAAGGTGCGTGCTACCTTTGAGTCTAAAACATAGACCCGTCTCGACATCACGAATGCAAGTGTCACATATGTTCCAAGTTTTGGGTTTGCTTTTGGTATCCTCTTTGGAAAGATTTAATATTTGGGTATCCTATTTTGATATATACTTTTGTATCCAGTTTTGCAATGAACTTGTATATTTGGATATCCTTGGTATCCAGTTACCAAGTGGCTATTTTGTTCTCAGTTTGAAACTGGCTTTGGTATCCAATTTTGGATTTTATTTTTGGTATCCTATTTGGTTCTCAGCTTATAACTGGCTTTGGTGGGCTGTTTTGGATTTGTTATTGTGCTATTTTTATTTGAATATGTTATTACATGATCCAAGTTCAGGTTCTAATTTGAAAATCTCATGAAGCTTTTGGGAACATTTTTGGATATGTTATTACATGTTCTCAAGTGTGATATATGTTCCCAATTCAGGTCCTAATTTTGAAACTCTCATGAGGCTTTTGGAAATATTTTTGGATATGTTATTACATCTTCTTATTCTTATCTTTTGGTAAAGAAGTGTGAATATTTTGTGATATGTTATTACATGTTCTTTTTCTCAGTCCAACCCGGGTCCGGTTGTGTTGTTCTGGACAGTTAATACTCTGTTATTGTTGTATTCTTTTTCAGTTCATACTATTTTATTCTATGACCACTATTTTATTCTATACAACACTGCAATCTGGAGTGCTAAGACTTCATTTATGTTGTTCTTTTTGGGAATATATATCAGTATTATGATATTTAACACATTCTACTAATACTTATTCATTTTAGTCAATGATGAGGAATTCTTACTATTTGATGGAGATTAAGACTCCATTTGTGTTGTTCTTTCATTCTTATGGAGATTGTGGGATCGATGCTAACTCAAAGATGTAGCTGTTATTTCATTCTCGCTATTGATGGAAGAAGTCTGTACCTGAAATTACTATACCTGAGGGTTTGGAAATAAGTCAACTCGGTAGCTGTGATATATGTTAACAGGAAGAATTTTTTGTCATCTGCAAAGTGGACCATAAAGGCACGTTCATGTATTCCTATGAGGCTATTCATGTGAATTAAGTATGTTATTCCAATGTAATATTTTTGGTGTATTATGCTAAGAGAATTACATTGTTTCATAAAGTTGTGAGTGTATATTGTATTCTGATCAGGTGCTGTTATTGTTTTTTATACAAAGTTTTTTTTTAAATTTTTTTTTTTTTTTGGCCAAATGTTATAGCATCATATTACTATCTTCTACTTGCAAAGTTTTATGATGACTGTTAGCACTCTTTGTAATGAACTTGTATATTTGGATCTATACTTTTCGTATCCAGTTTGATATATACTTTTCCTTTCCAGTTTTGCAATGAACTTGTATATTTGGATATCCTTGGTATCCAGTTTTAAGTGGCTATTTGCTTTGGTATCCAGTTTTGGATATGTAGTTAAAGCTGTTTATTTGGATATCCTATTTGTGGTAAGCATACCAAAATTTGAATTGGTTATCATATCAATTTACATGTTGACAATCCAAACCCAGCAAGTGAACTTCCATGTTGCCCATCCAAACAGAATTTTCTGAAATTGCCCACTTGGGGCAAAATGTATTGTATCCAAACAGGTTTTGGGAAGTAAGTAATGCTGCAAGTGGATTGAAAGTGAGGAGGGTGCAAGTGACACTTGCACACTTTCAGCTACCTCCTGCGATCCAAACAGGCCCTTAGTCAAGAAGATTGTGACTTACCAAGAGAAATTACTTACTAGTTTTTTTATATGTACATTAGATAGGTGGTCTTCCATTCATTTGATGTCCAATTGATGGATTGTATTAATTAGTGGGATGTTACAATTAATAATTTATAATTTTTGGGAAAGGAAACTACCAGCCAAACTTTCAATGTTTGTACCCAATGGTTCAAATTTGACACCCATGTACTAAACTTTTTTATGTATTAATTTAGGTAATTAATAGGTGGCATAGAAATTATGTAGCAAAGTTTTAATTATAGTTAGTGGCCTCGTCAGATTTATCTGAACCATTAATTTTATTGATGTGCGACTGAAATTGTGTATTTTTTAGATGTCAAATTGTATGTCACATGATCCATTCCCCCCAATTTCTAGATTTTCGGTCATATTCCACCCATATGTGCTAAGGGTTGGGCCTCCCAATTTCTAGATTCTAGATTGTAAGAACTCATTTTGTAAAATAATAAGTCCCAATTTTGAGCCTAACTTTCTATATTCTAGATTTTATATATATATATTTTTCACATCAATTTTTGACCACACAATCTTTGGTACCGGAACTCACTTTACCATTTTCTACTATTCTTATACAAATTCAACCCATTCTACGTTTATCTTTTTTTATTTTTAAATTTTGGGTCTTAAATTGTAAATGATGCTGTAATAGTTAAATCTATCGAGTTAGAAATTTAGTCAAATTAATAATTTACGGGTCAGTACATTATAATGCATGTAAATGACTCGATGAGGACACCTTGTCAGGGATTTGAATTTTGACTTGGACCTTACATTTTCTCTCCGTTTCTGAATTTTAGTACTAGTACAGTGCAGCTCTATGTACTATTTTGACCGACACCTCCACTTACAAAATGATCCCATGCATGCTTTGCCTCGACCAAGATGTTACATACAGTACATGTTAATCCGTGCACAACATATTCATTGGACAAACATACACGACTCTACATACACATACAAACTCTTACTTACTTTCATATTCTAAACAAACAAAAGAAGTAACAAAAATATTGCGTGGATATCCGCAAATTCTCATGAGAATCTATATGGGAAACATAAAGAGCAGGATAGAAAGGGACACTTTCAGTGAAAATAATTAAAAAAAAGAAAGAAAGAAAAACCTTTGGCCAGTTTCTTGCAAGAGTTTAATAAATAAAATCACAGCTGCATCAGATTAGGTCTGAGTGTGCATAAACTTATGTTTGTCTTAAACATTATATAGCATTTATATTGAGTTTGCTAGGAAGGATAGAAAAGTGAAAGAAATAAAAAAAAATTAGAATATGGAAAAGATCTTCCTTTGTGTTTGACAGAACAAATGAAAAATAGAAGAAGGCATACACTTTTTCTTATTTGGTACCGTGTAAATGGAAGGAAAAAAAGAAGACTTTATTAATTTTATACTCAACTAAAGATCCTCATTTACCATTTTCTTCAATGAACAAAATTTTAAATATTATAATATGTATGGGGTATAATTTAAATTAGGTATTATTCACTTAAGACTCCATTTTTTCTCCCATTTTAAGGGATTAAACTTGGTGGGTTAAGAGAAAAAGAAATAATCCCTCCTCTTATCCTTTCGATACCAAACAAGAAAAAAAAATTCATTCACTCCTATTTTTTCCATTAATTTTATTTCCTCCCATTTTTCGTCATACCAAATTAGGATTAGGGCAGAGCATTTTTTGGATCAAAACGGAAAACAGATTGAGAATAAGTACAACTTCATCTTGTGATACATCTTTATGAAATCTCCTAATTGTCATACCATATTGTCCACATAACGTTTTAAAATATTATTACCTACTTATAGAAGTGATCAAACAATCATACATGATATAATATTATCTAAGTTTGTTTGAAAAAACTGAAGTCATTCTTATACAATTAAATTAATAATATGACAAGCACATCTTTACATGAAAAAGTCGTCCTTCTAACTAGTATACGAAAAAAAAGAGATTTTAAAATAGTAATAAAAGAAGTGTTATTATTAACATTATCAAAAGAAATTGGTTTTTTTATTGTGAATATCATATTCACGTAAAACTTGCATGCGCTTCACCAATTGTAGAGCCAGTACGTGCCAATGGTCTTTGAATATAATTTATTTTTGTAAAATCTATTTTACGTCTAAATAATGTGTCATGATATAAATAAAATGGTAATTGTTTTGCCTAGTCCATAATCAGAAGTAAAAGATAATTTACTAACATTTACAAAATTTTCTTTCAAAGCTGCCTTTTCTTTTTCAATTTTTTTGACACATTCTTCTTTAGTAGTAGATTTAGAAACTTTAATATAACGATAATAAAGAGTACTACTTGCATAATCATAATATGATTCACTCTCACCAAACTTTATTATAACGAGTATTAAGAGTATTAATAATATATTTTGTTAGCTCGATTTTGTTACGAGCAATAAAATAAGTAAAATTTTCTACGGAAGATCCTTAAGGACCGGTGCTTAACCGTGTTTGTCTAGCTTGTAATGTGTAATTGGCATAGCAACTTTTATTGTGTCTCTTTAAAGTGCTCGTACCATCATTTTTTTTCATTTAAAGTTTTTTTTTTTTTGTATTTTGCACCGTTAGCTATTAGTTTTTGGTCTTTTGGATCTAAAACTTCTTTCCCTCACTATCGGTGACGAATAATTTATCATAAAACTCCCATAAAACTATTTCTTTTTCTAGTTGAAACATTAGTAGCCATAGATACTTCTAACTTCTAGAGGTGACATTTATATATGTCGGTGGCATAAAATCTTCAACATGATTATTACCATAATTAAAAATATTATAATAATTGTAACATTGATCTGAAATAGCTTGATAGGGGTGGTTAGAATCAGTAGCATCATTATGATCCATATATTAAAAATATATTTTTTAGAAAAAATAATAAGAAAAGAGGGAAGAAATTTTTTTCCAACCAAAAAAAGAGGGGGGAAAGAAAATTAACTAATTAAAATAGAGAGAGGGAAGAAAACTATTTTTTAATATTAAAAATTACTTGAAGCCTCCTGAATGTTTTGCAGTTTTGTGGTGGATGAACAAGTTGAAGCTTACAAAAAATTGCACTTCACTCTCTAAAAGTTGTTATTTTAGTCTTCAAAATTTAGTTTGCTTGTTAATATTGCAAGAGATGGAAGAAAATTTATTGTGGTAAATTCGGAAGAATTATGTCCTATTTATTAAAATTTTCGGGTGCTAAGTTATCCCAAAACTATAGTTGTTATAAGGGTATTTTGGCCATTTTCAACAAAATACCCTTCAAACGTTTTAAAAACAGTCATAATATTGGAGAATTGGTAAAACTATCCTCCAAAAAAAAATATGGTTGTTGGAGAGTTAAATTAGCAAAATACCCTCCAACGTCTTAATTAATCGTAATATATATATATATATATATATATATATATATATATATATATATATATATATATATATATATATAAACGGGATATGAGCCATTGACCTATATTCCTACATGAGCCATGCACATGCAGACCAATATGAATTATATTGTGGCTTGGAAACGGCTCAAAATTGAGCCGTCTATGCCGCTTGTAAATAATCTATTAATTATTTTAAAAAATTATGCTAACTCAAGTGATTAAGGTGAGAGGCATTTTTTTTAGTTGTCTAAGTTCAATTTCTAGGGACGACAATATTTACAATAAATTTATATTAATTATTTTTCAATAATATTTTACGTACTTGCAAAAAAAAGTTTGTGTGTGTGTGTGTGTGTGTGCGCGTGCGTGCGTGCGTGCGTGTATCAGCCAAAAGTCCCCTCCAGGGGGTTTTGGGGGACCTGGTTGGAACCTTGCCTGGATCGGGCCCTAACCAGGTCAGACCTGGCTGGTCCGGGCCGGGTCGGGTGAATTTTAGGGCTTGAATATGTTCGGTTTGGTTATTTCAACGATCTGGGCCGGACTACTAGGACCTATTTTCAAGACCTAGCCGTAACCTAGGTCGCTTGTGGGCAGGGTTGAACCAGAACGGTTGTAACTAGGCCAATTCAGGACCAGGTTTTGAGCCGTCCGACCCAATTAACACCTTGATATTTAGGACGACTAATAAAGTAGTCTGATTTACAAAACTAGTTCTGATTTTACTAACACATAGATATATACTCTTTTTGTACAAAGAAATATGGTTATCCTATGTTTTCTCTTTCTGGAGAGGTTGGAGATGTAGCTTATATAATCACTAATGGAATAGTATTAACATAAAATCATCAACACTGGACCAAACAGTGTAAGAGACTTTAACATATAACCTTTAACCATCACTAAGGGGGTCTATGTATTTTTGCACTATATAGTGCTCAGTGCATTATAGTGCTCAAATAAGAAAGAGACCCACCAATTTAAGACGTTTAGTTTTTGTACTTTAAAATGCTTATTATTATATAGTGATTATATAGTGATGATCTTTATAATTGGTAAGGTGTAAGCTCGATCAAATTTTGAGCTTACAAATTATCATTATCTTATAAGGCAAAAAAGAGAGAGACAATGGTAGCATTCAATAAATTTAAATTAAAAATATATGAAATCAATCCTAATCTTTCATAATGAAAAAAAATGCTTAGCACGAAGAAATTGCTTACTGTCATATTGAGGCGGGAAGTTTCAAAAGAAAAAGAAAAAGAAAAAGAAAAGGCGGGTTGATCAAATTTAGCATATTTTATGTAAGAAATCAGAGAAATAACAAGAAAAGACCTTGAAACTTATAAATCATTGATAAAACCAGAAAACCTTACGAATATTAAACCAATTTATAACAGCACTACGATTATGCTCATGATATTATACTTGATCATCAACATAATTACAAGGAATGATGTGTGTTAATGATTAACTTTGTCAAGCCTCTCAAGTAATTAACTAGAAAAGGAAATTGCTACTCATGCGTACTGATGCCCTAATATTATAGAGAGATCGATCAGCAGAGTACTGAAAGAAAGACGAAGAGACTAAAAAAAAAAAGCCACTCTATATAGCTGCTTGATTCAAAGCAAACACAAACTCTCTCTCTCTCTCTCTTTTTTTTTTTTTTGGGTACTAAATAGCTACTATGGATTAAAAGCACTTACACACACAGCACAGCGCAGAAAAAAAGCAAGCATTCATAGTGCAGGAACCCAAGTAGTAGCAAACACGACATTATGCCCTTTCCAAGTGAGCACGAGGTCCTCGTCCTCCTTCTTGAGCCCCCACCCGGCCGCGTGCTCGCCGAGCATCGCCTTCACCTCGGTGGCCGCCTCCTCCGCGAAGCCCATCCCGCGGAAGCCGCTGCCCCTCATCCTCTGCCCCCACCTCCCCCTGGGCTCCGACCTCTCCGTCCTCCCCGTCCCCTCGTTCGCGATCACGTTCTCGATCTTCCAGTACAGCCCCGCCTCGTACCACCGCCTCCTCTCGCTCCCCCTCGAGAGGAACGTGTCCACCGCGTCGTACGGTATCCACAGGTAGTTGAAGGCCGACCGCAGCCTCCCCAGCACGTCGCTCGAGGCCAGGTCCACGTCCTCGTCCACCAGCGTCACCAGCGTCGGCTCCAAGCTGCGGAGGTTCTTGAGAAATATCGTCCGGCGGGAGAGCATAGCGGTGCTGCTCTGGTTGGCGGTCTCGTCGGGGATGTAGCGTAGCATCATCTGGCAGTTCACTACGAGCGCCTCGCCTCCTCCTTCGGAGAGCAGCCTCTGGACCCGTACCTGCTCGATTAGGGTTTCGAACCCGTCGGCGGGGTTCGAGGAATCAACAACCCTAAATTCCATCCCTACGTTCCTGGTGCGCGCGAAATTCACCAGCCTCGAGCCGAGCTCTTCGTAGGGGAGGTCGAGGAGCGGGGGCGGCGTCGAGGCGGAGTTGGGGCAGGGGACGGTGAGCCTGAGGAAGGGAGGTCCTTCGGGGCGGTTGGCGAGGGAGTCGATGAGGGTCGGGAGCTGCATGCAGTGGGTGGTGCCGAGGTCGACGATGTGCACGACGGAGAAGCCCTCCACGGCGTCGAGTATGGCGGCGTTGGCGGCGGAGAATCCGAAGCGGTGGTACGGGGTGAGGTCGATAAAGGAGGCGAGGTCGAGAGGGGAGAAGCTGTGGAGGAGGGCGGGGGAGGGCTCGGAGGATGGGGAGAGCTGCAGGCAGGAGCCGCTTCGGGATGCGCGGGCGATGAGGGCGCGGAGGAAGGCGGAGGCGAGGCGCTGGGTGGACTCTCCGTCGGGGGGAGCGATGGTGTTGAGGACCCAGAAGATCTGGTGGGCGAGGCTGGCGTCGTTCAGCTCGATGGCGTGGGCGCAGTGGACGAGGAGCTGCTCCATGCAGGTGGCCGAGTTCAGGGACCCAAGGGAATTATCGGAGGAGCTGGACCAAGGGGAAGGGAAGCCGGCGCACGTGCGTGCACGTGAGAGGGACTGCTTCGTCGACGTCGCGGCGCCATCGAGGCATAGGCCGAGGCTGTTCGGGGGCAGCGACATAGGCATCGCCAGGCTTTCGGTGAACTGCATCATCAACTAAGACTACGTGTGTATATATATATATATATGAACACGTAGCTACACATAATTAAGGAAAGAAACAAGATTAAAAAGTGTAATTAGTACAAGGAGAAGTTTGTATATATTGAGAGGAATGAATATATATAGAGAGATTGTTCAGTACTAGTTCAACTGGAGTGCAAAAAGCTTTTGCTAGCTAGCTGGAGTTGTTGCTAAAGAAGACTACACAATGAAATTAAGCAAGAAGCTCATAAGCTGAGGTTGACATGAGCAATTATTCTAGCTAGGGCTATGATCAATGGAAGTAGCAGTAGTAGTAGTAGTACTGAAATAGAGAGAGAGAGAGAGAGAGAGAGAGAGAGAGGAGAGAGAGAGCAATGAGAGAGAGAGGAACTAGGGCATCGATCATGTGGGGGTTGCCGGCCATGTAATTTGTCTGTAGGGATAGTTACTTGTGTGATCATATTATATATAATGGGAATAGAGAATTGAGAGAAAGGGACTCACGGGCCATATCATGGGGAAATCATCCGGTCAGTCAGTGGAGTACTTTTCCGTTGGGCTCCAGATCAAGCAGTGGCTGGCTGGCTGGCTGGCTGGCTGGCTACTACACAACGTTGATGTATGGCCTAGCTAGCTACGATCGATAGTAATTTGGGTTGGAGAAGAATATATATGAACAGCAAAGTACATACGCAACATTCGTCGATCTCTCTTATCTATGCCATGCCATGCCATGCCATGCCATGCCATGCCATAGTTGATAGAGTAAGGAATACTTTTTGGTTGGATAATCATAATCTGCTGGTGGTAGATGGTGCCAAACCTCATAGCAACATGTACATACTTTTTGAGTGGAAAAAGCTGTAATGTAATGACTAGATTTTAAGTAAAAATAATAAAGATAAAACACGGAACCTGCAGGAATATACTCACCGACAATCCCACCATCAACGGTCAATATATATATATATATATATATATATATATATATATATATAAAAGGGATATTATGGATTAATCTAGCCACAAGAACATCATATAGCGTATCGGTCGGAGCGGAACACTAAAGATTATGCAGTTGTTTTGATTTTAACTTGTCGCAAAAATGTTACGATCGATCGAATAATTCATCAGTTTATTAAAGAGTTGTTGCCAAAAAGATAGAAGGACTTGCCTGAAAACTTATATAAGTCAAAGATGATGATACAGAAACTCATATTAAGCTACGAAAAAATTAATTGTTGTCTAAGCGTCTGCATGTTGTAATAAAAAGGAAACACAAATAAAGATAAATGTATTAAATTTTTGTCGCGTGGAGTGATACAAATCAAATTGAAACAAAAAAAAGTTAATTGTCCGAAAAAAGTTGCGACCCTACAAGCATATTCAGTTTTTGTTGATAACAAATAGACTGCAAATGATGTATATGTTCGCAATTACAGTATAACACATGACATGAAATAGTGAGAAACGAAATATAGATAAAAGAGAATTATCTCACCTTTGCGGTAAAATATCAATCACTATTACGTCACTGATAGTCCGTTGCTATTTATGTCCCTAGTAGTCGATCTAGCGAAGAAAAATAAACAAAAAATTTTCCATCGTTGTTCTGTCAATATACGACATACCGTAGCTATTTTTTTTTTCTGAGGTGTTGGTTGGTGGTTTTAAACCCATCATAATGTATTACTCATGAATTCATGTCATTGACCTATTATTTAAGAACGTGTAAATTTAGTAGGACTATTAAGTGGCAAAAGAGCTATTTGTTATGTTATTTATATTCATGATTCACCAAAATTTCTTATTGGACTCTCTGCAACGCAACGCAACGCAACACTATTTATCCCATGCTAGACTAAATTGTAAGGGTGTAATAAAATGCAATACAAAACCCCAAAATATATATATATATATATATATATATATATATATATATATTGAAGAAGGTAAATATTATTGATTAACGGTAATTACAACTTAGATCTATCTCAGATTACAAAATGAGTCAACTGGGGTCTAAGAAATCTAGGTCAACATCTATGTTTCTTTGTACAACAAAAGTACTAAGGGACCAGCCCTCAAAGATACGTCGGTTGCGTTCCTTTCAGGCAAGCCATACCACCGCCCCAAAAATTATTCTAAGACGGCGATAACCTCTTTCTCTCATTTCCCCTTCCGAGCTTTAATATCATTCAATACTGCAGCAAGTTCTCTACAATGATCATGGATTTGCCACAATTTACGTCTCTGTGTACTTCAGATCTCCCAACCGACGTCACAACCGAAGAACATATGATCCCTGGTCTCATCCTATTTACCGCATAAACAATACTTCATGTCCTCACAGTGGATGCCAAAATTGCTCAACCTGTCTCGAGTAAGAAGCATTTTCCTAATCACTTTGTATAAGCACAACGACATTTTGACTGCAACCCATTTGGTCCAAACCATCTTCTCCCAATCAACCTCCTCATGAACGGTTTATCTGATTCATGGTTTTACTGAACTTGAAAGTGTTTTTCTCCATGTCTGTCGAGGTCTAGTAATCCTTCATCGCTTGTCTCAATCTCCACTGTCCGGATATCTTTCGCATAGGCCGCCTCGATCAAATGGCCATGGATCTTCTTGGATAAGGCTGCTAACCATATCCGAAGAGCTCATCAGCTCATAAACATGCCATCCCTCCCTCTCAATCAGGCTAGTGCGTCCGATCCAGGGGTCATACCAAATGCTAGTTTGGGCCCCTGATCCTATGACTTTAGTTAACTTACCCTTAGCCTTTCTTCTCGTCTTCAGCAAAGCTTTAACAGTGACCGAGAAGTTGTTGTTGCTACTAGCTGACCAGAAGTTCCCTTTCGAAAAGTAGCTTCCCTTGATCCATTCATCCCACAGAGACTTACCTTTGATGAATCTCCAGAACAATTTGGGATATGCACTTTTCCGGATGAGGCCCAACGATCGCAGTCCAACTCCACCTTCCTTTTTAGGCCGACACAGCTCCTCCCAACTAATTTCATATATGCCTCCTTTTCACAGGAAGTTCGCACACATGCTTTCAATTTTCTTCACCGTACCCTTGGGCAGCATAATGGCCTAGAGCCAGAAAAGAGCAACCGTCTCAATTACGACTTTAATAAGTTCAATCCTCCCTCCAAATGTCAGCATCTGCGTCTGCCATCCCACTAGTCTCGATTGCGTATAATTGAGAAGACCTTCACACTCCGCATTAGCAGCATAATTGATTGAGAGTGGAAGACCCAAGTATCTCACATGAAGCATTCCTTCCATTATGCCCATCTTGGCCAGCCATGCTCTTTATTCTCATAAGTATGATTCAGGAATATTTGGCTCTTGTTTTTGTTCCGCTGCAAACAACGACCATTTTTCCATGGTATCGAATATACGCTTAAGAGTGTTAAGTGATTTGTCAGACGGCTCGACGAACACCAGCAGGTCATCAGTATAAATCAGATGAGAAACAATATTGTTCACCTTCCAAAATATAGGAGTAATCAATCCATCCATTGTTGCATCATCCAAAAAACAAGTGAGAAATTCCATGACCATCACAAAAGATATGGAGAATAGGGATCCCCTTGTCTCAGGCCTTTGCTTCTTTCAAAAAATTCCTTTGGTTGTCCACTAATCATAATCGAGATGATGCAGAGCATACACACTCCCTCACCCTGTCCACCCATCATCTGTCAAATCACATACTGTTCATGATGTGGCAAAGGAAGTCCCGGTTCACCATATCTTAGGCTTTCATGAGGTCCAGCTTTAGACACGCTATTTTACCTCCCTGCTTATTTAAATTCCTAACAAGTTCTTGAGCCATCAGACAATTCTCCGAGATGGAGCGCCATTTGATGAAGGCCGTCTGATTGGAGGAGATAAGCTCTTTCATAACATCTCTCATCCAGTCACACATTAGGTGGGTTATAATCTTGTATAAGAAATTACAGCACACAATCGACATGAAGTCTCCCAGCTCAGTCTCACTCTCCACCTTAGCTATTAAGACCACAAACGTGTGGTTAAGCCCCTTCAGCAGCTTACTAGAGGTAAAAACTCTTTCATCGCATGGACATATACCTTAATCATCTTCCAGTGTTCCTTGAAGAAGGTCGCCCTAAAGCCATCTGGTCCTGACAATTTGATAGGGTCTGCATTAATAATAATATAATATTCTCTTCCATCGACACCGTTACCCGTAAGACAGTATTACCTTATCGAGATACCATCTTCTTAAAATCAATGTTTGGAAAGACGTTCGGGTTGGAGTTCTGGTTGTAGAGGTCCTAAAAATACCGTGTCGCCTCATTCCGGATACCATTATCCCCAGTAATGATTTTTCCCTCAGGATCAAGCAATCCGTGTATGGTATTCCGATTCTATCTAGCCATAACAGTAGCATGGAAGAATTTAGAGCACCTATCTCTATCTCTAAGCCAGCTGCATTTAGCTCTTTGTTTGATCTAGACCTTATCTAAGAATGTATCATTGTGCATTCGATCTTGGAGGACTACCTCCTCTTCCGTGAGGGCAAAATTAAGCGGGTCTAGATGAACCCTCCGTTGAATGACAGATGATGGCAGATCAGCATCCTGATGGTCAGTCGATTCCTGGGGCTCAGCCTCAGCATTCAGGAGCAGAGTAGAGGGTTGATCCCGAGGCAGAGCAGTATGTTCAGCCCGACCCACTGGTAGTACCAGTACAGCCAGAGCATCTATATGCTATTCGAGCACTGATGGGCGTTCTGAAGGGGTTCATGGCGACTCACCAGCGACATAGTGATGTTCTCACTCAGCCAGTTCAGACGGCTATGAGCGAGGTGGTTCTTAGATCTATAATTATGCGAACATCTTTTGGCATCTCCATCCCTCGTACTTCTATTGTACTGAGGATGTGATTGCGTCTGATGTGTGGATCCAAGATACTGAGGCCATACTCGAGACATCAGGAGTATCGGCTAGAGAGCGTGTTACAGTGGTTAGGCTGCAGCTGTTAGATTTAGCCCGCTACTGGTGGACAACTCAGGAGGTTACATTGACGATGCCGATAATATGGGCAAATTTCAATAAGAGGATTCAGACTCGGTACTATGATGCAGTGTCGCGTGATTTGCAGCAGAGGTTTAGCAACCTCAAACAGATGCGTAGGATAGTCGACGGCTACGCGACAGAGTTCTGTATGTTCAGTCGATTTTCTCCCACCTTGGTGGCGACCGAGTTGGACCGATCTAGTAGGTTCCAACAGGGACTTCATCTGGAGATCATACTAACAGTATAGCAGTATGAGTTCCATACTTTTGATGCTGTGATGAGAGCGACGAGGAGGCACTACCAGAAAAAGTCAAATTAGCGACGTCTAAAAACGTCGCTAAATAACAATAAATCGTCGCTAATTAGGTTTAGCGACGTCGTTAGCGACGTTTTAAATCAGTCGGGAAACTCCAAGTCGCTAAAACCAAAAACGTCGCTAAACGTCGCTATACCGACGTTTTTTAGCGACTTTAATGTGTCGCTAAATTTAGCGACGTTTTGCGACGCCAAGTCACTAAAAAGCGACGTTTAGTAAAGTCGCTAAACGTCGCTGATTAGCGACGTCAATCGCGACGTTACACCGACGTCTTTAATGACCTGGCTATACTGCCATGTCAGCAATTGGCGACGCTTAGCGACGACTTTAGCGACGTCATTAGCGACAAACTTAGCGACGTTTTTCTGTGTCGCTGATTAGCGACGTAATTAACGACGTAAATTAACGTCGCTAAGCGTCGCTACACGTCGCTAATAACGTCGCTAATTTTAAAAAAAAAATAAAAAAAAATTTCCAGAATCAAACATTGGTGATTCCCTGCAGTTTTACAGCATCTTCATCATACACACCAACATGATTCAATCTAGTTAACTATATAATCCAATTAAATTAAAAACCACAAGAAGTATCAATCCAATTAAATGTGGATAACTATATAATCCAATTAAATGTGGATAACATCATGTCTATTGTTGAAGTACCAATAATTCATAATAATAATAAAAATAACTAGACTACTACGGATCTGCAGGAGGCTGACCAGCGGCGCGCTTCAAGGATAACAACTCCTCATACTCGTCCCGTGGAATCGACACCGATGTCGATGGAGAAGGCAGTGACGTCGGTGGCGGCCGTGCCCGCTCCAAGTCTGCGAGTCGCTGGTTGTAAGAATCCAGGGTAGATAACAGCCTCGTACTGCTATCACCCATTGAATCCTGCATCCTCGTCAGGTTCTCGCCCATCGATAGCTGTGACGCATGCATCCTCGTCAGCTTCTCGCCCATCGATAGCTGTGACGCCTGCAGCTCCATGATGTTGCGATCATTGGAGGCTCTAATATCATTTGTCAATTCTCGTAGCTCCGTCATGCTGCGGTCGAGCATATCCAATCGTGCGATAAGCATCGGATCGTCCGCCTGCGGCTGGGACCGGGACTGGTCCTCCATACTTCGCAGTAAGTCGTCACGGAGAGACGCAATCTGACGGTCAACGACCTCCTGGACGGCCTCCTGGACTCTGGCCGACGACTGCGAGGGCTGCGACTGCGAGGGGTGTGTGGAATGCACAGCTGTCGGGGAGGCCCTAGATGACTGCGTCGCAACCAGGGCGCCATAAGAGCCCGTACCGTAGTATGTATCCCTCTGGAGACCACCAGCTGCGGTCACCCACAGGTCGTCCGCCGACGGAGATGGACCGGGCTGCGACGAAGCACCAGCCTCTCCAGGTGTAGGTGCACTAGCAGTCGCCCGCTCACGAAGCCTAAGATACTCGGCCTAGAAAATGTTTGGAAACTCAATAATTGCCTAAGTTATATTAAAATAAACACAAAGTAAAGTAATACTTACATAGGTCTGTGAGGCCCTCTCATCAGTGAGATTTCCGTCCTTGCGATGGGTGGCCAAGAAGACGGTCACCATGTTTGCATCCTCACCCCTCTGTACCTGTTAAAAATATATTTTTTATTACTAAACTTAAATATTTTTTCCAAGTACCATTTTATGGTACTTATATTAAAATAATATATTTTAAAAGAAAAAATATACCAAACGACGGAAATGTTCCGTCATCGGAATCGAGCCACCACACCACTTGGCAGGATTCTGCCTAGCCGCCTTGGCCTTCTTAGACCTTTCCTTGTAGCTCGGATCGTCGAATCTAGCCCTCATCGCAGTCCACTGCTCAGGCGTGATCCAACCTTGGATCGGTTTTCCAGTACGATCACGAGCCTTCTGGTCATCCAGAGCATCTCGGATAAGCTTGGCGGCAACGGTAGGAAAGAGCCGCTCGATCAACTCGGCCCGGTGCGGAGGATAAAAATATGTTTGCTACAATAAATAATTCATTAAGTTAGCATCACGAATATGCATAAATTAGAGGATTTATTTAATATACTTTTACCTGGAAGTGCGCAAACCAGAACGCCTTCCTCTCCTCCGGAGCCTCAGAGTAGTTGATCCAAGGGCCACCGTAGTTGTTCCTCAGAAATTGGCCCAGGCGTCTCTGAACCGACGATGGACGATATCTATACAGAAATAATAATTTAGATTACTGAAAAAGTCAATATACGATGAATAAAGAGAAACACAAATATATACTAAACTATCTAATTGACTTACTTTGTACCGTCGGCCCAAATCTCTGTCCTCGTCTCCTCCGGTGGTGCGCATGGAGGATCTTGCTGATGCTGGGACAACGTCGGCACGACCTCCTCTACATGCTCATCAGTCTCCATGGTTCCGTCAGCAGGAGGAACGCTGGACGAGGGAGTACTATCACGCCTGGAACTACTCGTCCCAGGAGTGATGCCACGCAACGTCGTCGCAGTCGGAGATGTGGCTGCTCGATATACTGGAGTACTGGGCGACGATGATCCGGAACCAACAGTAGGCAGTACCGGAGTGGCACTCTGTCTACCTCGGGACCTGCCGAATCCTCCGCGTCGTCCTGTCATATCTGATAACAACATATGATGAATATAGAGAAACACAAATATATACTACATTCTACAGTCAAAATGTGATACATATCTCAAAGCATTATACAGTCAAAATATAATACATATATTCGTTAATGTCAAAATGTGATACATATCTCAAAACATTTTACAGTCCAAATATAGTTACATTCTACATGGAATATTTTATATTTTCAATCATCTTCAGAAAATTCATCTTGTTTGCCTTCCTCGTCCTGCTCTTCCTCTTCCTCGTCTTCACTTTCATCTACTTCGTCATCCTCTTCGTATAATTCTACATCTTCTACATTATTACTCGTGTAATGAGTAACTTCCGTTGAGTCCACATCTACAATATTTGTTACAAGAGGTAGATCGTCCTCCTGATAAGCTATTTCGTCAATGTCAAAGGTATTTCTAGCTTTAGTCTTGCATACTGCCCACCAATCCGACCTCGCTGTCCCCCGTCTAGGATAAGTTGTGAAGTACACGAGCTGAGCCTGACTTGATAGGACAAATGGTTCGTAGCCTTGATATCTACGCTTGTAGTTTATATCCACAAGGCCATGCTTGTCAATTTTCCAACCTTGATCTTGAATCGGATCGAACCATTCACACCTGAATAGCACGATATTAGCAGGTTCTGGGCCATAATTATATGTCAACTCCACAATCTCTCGTAAGATGCCAAAAAAATCATTGCCCGGATTGACGTCTTTGTAGTTTGTAGATTTGATACACAAACTACTGTTTTTCGTGGAATCAAGATCCAGAAAGCTGTCTCTGATAGGAGCATTTGTTGACTTGAACCTGAATCCATTCACACAGAAACTTGGCCATATTTTTACGGCAGTAATTGGTCCCTTGGCTAGAGTCCTAATAGATTCAGTCTCGGATGATATTAGACGATCGACCTAAATACCAAAGTAGCGATGGTAAGTTATTTATTTTACAAGTGCAGAAATAAAAAGTAATTACCAAGTATCTTACATATGCGCTCAACCAAGAAGAAAAATGGCATCTCATTTCTTGTTCCACTTCTTCGTCTGTTATGTAGGGTCTAACCGACCTCAACTCATCATTATATGTGCTGAAAAACAATGATGCAACTGCTAATTAGTAGCATAATAGTATCTTATACTATTACATTGAGATGATGTAAACGTGGACGTATTAATTACTTACCCCTCTAGCTTCTCCACTTCATCCTCGTCGCAATTGAGTAATATATACAATTGAGCAGCCCTTAGCTCATCGTCATTCAAATATCTCTTCTTCATTTTTCCCGAAGGCTTTCCGGATGCATTGAATACTTTGAGTATTGCATCATTAGATTCCTTATATGCGTCGTCGTTTCTGGGAGCTTTCGTCCTATTAGTAGCAACATGCGGTTTGAAATACGTCGAGCAAAAGTTTGTAATCTCCTCGAGAATATAAGCTTCACAAATAGATCCTTCAACCCGTGCCTTATTTTTCACCTTTCTCTTTAGGTGATTCAGATGACGCTCGAAGGGATACATCCACCGATAACCGACAGGACCACCAACACGTGCCTCATAGGAAAGATGAATTGGCAAATGCTCCATAGAGTCGAAGAATCCTGGAGGAAACACCTTCTCAAGCTTACATAGTGTTACCGCAATGTCCCTCTCTTGCTTTTCTAGACGATCGACGAGCAACTTAGTACAACAAAGATCTCTGAAGAATATGCTCAGCTCTGTCAATGGGTCCCAAACGACCTGCGGTAAGAATTCCCGAAATGCAATCGGAATTAACCTCTCCATGAATACATGACAATCGTGGCTCTTCATACCTACTAGTTTGTTCTCCTTGAGGTCGACGCATCTTCTCAAGTTCGACACGTACCCGTCTGGAAACTTTAGACCCTGAATCCACCTACAAAGTCTACCTTTATCCTCTTTACCCAGTGAGAAAACTGACTTAGGTTGCTTTAACTTTCCATTCCCCTCCTCTATCAGATGCAATGCAGGACGTCTACATATGTCTTCTAAGTCCAACCTGGCCTTCGGATTATCTTTCGTCTTCCCCTTTACATCCATTACAGTATTAATTATGTTATCAAACACATTCTTCTCGATATGCATGACATCAAGGTTATGTCTGATCAGATTGGTGCTCCAATATGGCAGATCCCATAATATACTCCTCTTCGTCCAGTTATGGGTGCGACCAAATCCGTCACACTTGTACCCCTTAGCAGGCTCTTCGATAGCACTTGGTAAATCTTTTACCTCTTCCCATATCGTGCATCCGGGCCACCTTGGAGGTGGATTGGCCTTCTCCACAACTCCCGCACGAAAAGCATTCCGATTCCTCCGGTACGGATGATCCTTCGGCAAAAATTGTCGATGACAATCGAAGAAGCACGGTTTGCCTCCGTGTTTCAAACGGAAAGCCTGAGAACGGTCCATGCAATACGGACATGAGAGACGACCATGGGTGCTCCATCCCGATAACATTCCATAGGCCGGAAAGTCGTTGATGGTCCACATAAGTGCTGCCCTCATCTGAAAATTCTGCTTTCTAGAAACATCGTACGTGTTGGCACCTACTTCCCACAGCTGATTCAACTCATCTATCAAAGGCTGTAAGTACACATCGATGCTCCTCTTCGGATTGTTCGGACCCGGGATAATAACGGTTAGGAACATATACGGAGTCTTCATGCACATCCAAGGCGGTAGATTGTACGGAGTGACGATCACAGGCCAACACGAATACTGGGAGCCCGAAAGTCCGAATGGGGTAAAACCGTCAGAGCAGAGCCCCAATCTGACATTACGCGCTTCCTCAGCAAAATGTGGATACTCTCGATCAAAGTGCTTCCATGCTTCTCCATCGGATGGATGATCCAATACTCCTTCGATCTGTTTTCGCCTGTGCCAACTCATGTTTTCTGCAGTCTCCTTAACCATAAACAACCGCTGCAACCGCGGCGTCAAAGGCAAGTAGTGCATCGAATCGGTAGGCTTCCTTGCACCGACAGACTTTCCTCTAACAGTGGCCTTGTAGCGATCAGCACCACAGAATCTACACGCATCTTCATCCTTGTCGTCTTTGTAGTACAACATGCACCCGTTGCGACATGCATCGATTTTCTCGTATCCCATCCAAAGCGATCTCACCATCCTCTTAGATCGATAGAAGTCTTTAGGCAACTTTGCACCCTCGGGCAAGATCTCTATAATCAAATCGAGCAGTCGATTATAGCATTCTTGCGACATGTTAAAATCGGACTTGATGCTCAATAATCTTGTAACCACCTCCAACGGTGAATGGTCCTCACAACCAGGATATAGTGGAGTCCTTGCATTCTCAAGCAACTCTATAAACTTTGCAGCATCGGCATTCGGTGCCTCCTCAGCTGCATCATAATTGTCTGGATTGAAACTAGGTCCTGCCGCATCATAATTGTCAGGATTGAAACTAGGCCCCGCCGCATCATAAACCATGTTCACCAACCCGTCGTCGTAAGCATCGTGGTCTTGGACATCCATATACGGCTCCACATAGGGCTCCGACTCCGATGCTAGAGATACAAGTTCTCCGTGCGCGGTCCACTGATAGTAATTTGGCGTAAAGCCCTTCGAGTATAAATGATATGTAACTTCCACTTCTGGATGATATTTTCTGTTGCGACATCTCACACATGGACACTTAATTTTGGTACCGTCCATGTACTGAGGGAACGCCTTGGCGAACTGCAGGAACTGCTGTACACCCTCAATGAATTCATCCCGCACACCGCACATGTCATCAGGATGACGGTTGTACATCCACGAACGATGACGCAGATAGTAATTCATATCCATTTCTAGATACTTCTGCAAAATTGACAGTATGTATCATATAAATCATTACATGCAAAATTAACTTCTGTGTCTGTGTCAGTGTCCGTTATGGGAAAAGCAGTATATATATATATATATATATATATATATATATATATATATATATATATATATATATATATATATATATATATATATATAACATTACCCAAATAATATCTTAATACCACTTTACTACTATACCTTAACCCACTTCTGTGTCAGTGTCCGGATTTTAGTGTAGTAGGCTCCAGCCGAAGCCAATAAGTTTCTTGAGATGCATGTCCTTAATGATGCATGCTGCGATGATATCTTTGCTCCATTAGAGGCTCTTCATACTGCTAGCTAGTGATTTCAGTAAGTGTTGAAATTAATCCTTTATTTATTTAAGCTGATTTGTAAGTTTCGTTTAGCTAATTCAACTGTTATAGTCATATTATTTAGACCATTAGGCACTTCTTGAAACTGGCAGTAGGGTGAGGAACTGAGATACATAACTCCGCAGTACTTTGCTTTCGGCAATTAACCCCTATATATATTGGGAGTGGAACGAGGAAGTAGATAGAGCTCAAAATTCTTGGGGCACAATTAAGGACGGTTGCTTAGATCATACACTTCCTGGTCGAATAATTGGCGTTCTAATTAATTTGATCACATGATCAGTTGTTGTACGAATATTCAGGAATTAGTTCTAATTTGTTCACCCAATGTACGTAGTCATGACATATGAACATGGATTCAATAATAGCCATCATTTCTTCCCCTCCTTCATTGGACCAATGAATAGTAACCACAAAATCAAACAATTAGTATGTATGTATATATATATATATATATATATATATATATATATATATATATATATATATATATATATATATATATATATATATATATATATATATATATTGCAAAAGTGCAAATAAATACACTTATGTTCGTTCTTTCTTATTCATCGATCCATATTATTTATTTATTTTATACTTGAAAGAAGAAATTAAAATCTGATCTCTACATGATCGCACATGCATGAACATTGTCAAAAAACCTAACCCTAACCCTAACCCTAACCCTAACCCCATGTCAAAAAACCTAACCCTAACCCTAACCCTAACCCTAACCCCATGTCAAAAAATCTAACCCTAACCCTAACCCTAACCCCATGTCAAAAAACCTAACCCTAACCCTAACCCTAACCCTAGGTCCAGATCAGTGTCTGTGTCAGTGTATGTGTGTGCCGTGTCTGTGTCTGTGTCAGTGTCAGTGTGTGTGTCGTGTTTGTGTCAATGTCACATGTGTCCTGTGAGAGAGAGAGAGAGAGAGAGAGAGAGAGAGTATACCTTGCCGGAGTAGTCGCGGTCGACGGAGCTGGGGGGGGGGGGGAATTTGTTTTCGAATCGAAATTTCAACTGACGGGGAAAAAATAAAACCGACCCCTAATTAACCAAATTTTAGCGACGTTTAGCGACGTCCAATAAAAAATGTCGCTAAATTAAATATTTGCGACGTAAAGGACGTCGCTAAACACGTTGCTAAATATTTTGAGTTTAAATGTCGCTATATACGTCGCTAAACGTCGCTAAATTAGACATGTTAGCGACGTTTAGCGACCTTAATTGAACTTATAGCGACTTATCTTTTAAAATCGTATTAAAAGTCGCTAAACGTCGCTAAATGTCGCCATTTAGCGACGTCTAGCGACGTGTTTATAATGAGTCGCTAATTTATATATTATTAGCGACGTTTCTTTTGACGTCGCTAAAATACGTCGCTAATCCCGCTTTTTCTAGTAGTGAGGCACGAGTACACCTCCCAGAGGATAGTCGACAGAGTTGGGGCTAGAAGAGGCCTCATATTAAGAGGATATCTTCTACCCGGTCTTAAGCACCAGCTTTGGCAGTTCGAGCCTTGTCGACCGGATCACCGAGGAGAGCAGCTTTGGTTCAGCAGTCTTCTTAGACTCGTCCTCGCAGCAGAGGTAGTCATTTTCAGTCGGATATTCCAATTGTGGGAAGCTAGGCCACTTCTTTGCAGAGTGTCGTAGGGCACATGGTTTGTGTTTGGCATATGGTGGAGACGGACATATGGTTAGTACATGTCCCCGGAGGACTTTAGTTGGATCATCATCAGTCCAGTCAGCAGCTCCGCAGTTCAGGGCACCAGCGTCGGTACAGCAGCAGCAGGCCCCGAGGCCTTTACCGACGCAGTCCCAAACATTTCGACAGCAGAGGCCATAGCAGTATGCTCAGGCCCAGGTTTAGGCGAGGCAGAGAGGCCAAAAACAGAGGGGACCTGCGCCTAGAGGGCAAGGACAGGCTTTCTGGATGTCCTATGAGGAGGTGCTTGCAGCTGGAGAGGTTATTGTAGATACCATTCTCTTTCATTCGTATTCAGCTTCAGCTTTATTTAATTCTGGCGCATCGCACTCATTTCTTTCTGCACGATTTGCGATACGAGTTGGCTTGGAGTCCGAGTCGTTACTTGTAAGGCTGTATATACTTACTGGTAACGCACTACCAGAATAAGTCAAATTAACGACGTCTGGAAACGTCGCTAAATAGACTAAAAATGTCGCTAAAAAAATTTAGCGACGTAATTAGCGACGTTTCAATGAAGCCGCGTTTAAGCTAGTCGCTGACAGGAAAAACGTCATAAAATATCGCTATAGCAACATTTTCTAGCGACGTATTTGCGTCGCTAATATTTTTTATATTAGTGACGTTTAGCGACGCAACGTCGCTAAATTAGCGACGTGTTTTGTGTCTCAATACGTCGCTAATTTTTTTTATTTAGCGATATTTTGCAACACATTTAACGACGTTTTATTGACCTGGCAAATACTGCCATGTCAGGAAATTAGCGACATTCAGCGACGTATTTAGCGACGTATTCAACGACATATTTAGCGACGTATTCAACGTCATTCAGCGACATATATAGGCGTCGCTAAATTTTCAGTAAAAAAATAAA
This sequence comes from Iris macrosiphon, assembly GCA_036927795.1. Classification (NCBI taxonomy): domain Eukaryota; kingdom Viridiplantae; phylum Streptophyta; class Magnoliopsida; order Asparagales; family Iridaceae; genus Iris; species Iris macrosiphon. Next base: position 5,503,102 of record JAYESA010000009.1, read on the forward strand.
AAAAGAATATAAAATAGTTTCCAAATCAATTTTCCTACAGTTTATGAATTCACAATTTATATAAATAGACCTAGAGCAACCCTCCGTTGAATTTTCTGGGTTCGTCGACCCCTTCGGTGGAATACTCAACACCGATAAATTAACATACATTTAATATGAATAATATAGTAAAATTTGAAGAAAATTAAACATTGGGATTACAAACCGAGTCTGGTTAAAATCCCGTTGTAAATAATACAATAAATATCCACACAACTGAGTACAAGAAATAAAGTCTAAAAGCCTAAAAAATAAAAAATATTTATAAATGACCAATATCATAGGTCAAAACACAAATAACTAGTAAACTATTCTAACTAGGACTATTGCGGATCTGCAGGAGGATGACCACCGACGCACATCAGGGATAAGAACAAATCATACTGCTCCCGTAAAATTGACACTGATGTCGATGGAGAAGGCAGTGACGTCGTTGGAGTCTGTGTCGATGAAGGCATGTGTGTTCTGGATTATACTGATGTGTTGTATCTTCATCGTGTTCATAATTGTTGAGTCATACCATGTCTCTGCGTAGTGCGATACCTCTTGTCCTTGTTTGGTTGTAGAGGTGTCCTACTGCTCTGATGAAAGGTCATACGCTTACAGTTGTGGCACGAATTCCTATTTTATGTACTTATTAGTTTTGCTTCATTTATTTGTGCTCCTTTGTTGTACTTGCTCTCGGGGCCTGACCCCGCTGGTTTTATTTGGCCAGGTTTAGTAGCATAGCCCGAGTATCATATCCTATACTTGACTGATGGTGCACACCAGGAGGATGTCCACCGAGAAACTTGAGTGAGTTTCTTCTCCCCCACTATGAGTATTATTTTATATTACCTTTTTAGTGTTTAGCCGATGACACTTGTTAGCCGATTTATCCGATCATTAGTTTCTCTACATGATTGTATATTATTCAGACCGTGGCTGACTTATAATTATGTACTTTTGACAATGTACTAGTTTATCATTTTGGATAACTGATTTCATGATCATTATGATAGAGCATTAGGGACACCTAACTGCTTTATCTTACATGTTCATTCTTATTATTTCTTGGTTGATGATTGAGACATATATGTTCTTGACTCTAGGTGACTTGATTGTAGTATGCACCCCCTTATCTCTGAACAACCTTAGCACATTATGGTTTACTTCGATATTCCACAAGGTGTGGTTGGCTGAGTCACGCTCTCGCTCTCCAGTATTCTCATTCTGGGGCAACAGACTACATAGAGTGCCAGTTAGCATTATCTCAGACAGGGATTCCAGATCTACTTCTCATTTATGACATAGGTTTCAATAGAGTTTAGGCACCCGTCTGAGGGTCAGTTCAGCTTACCATCCGCAGATAGATGGTCAGTTGGAACGTATGATTCAGACCTTGGAGGATATGCTTCAGTCATGTACGCTAGACTTAGATGGTTCCTGGGAGGATTACTTGCACTTAGTAGAGTTCTCCTACAATAACAGCTTCTAGGCGAGCATTCAGATGGCACCCCTAGAGGTATTGTATGGCAGAAGATGTAGATCACCCTTAGCTTGGAATGATATTGGTGAGAGGCAGATGCTTGGGTTCGAGACGATAGCTCAGTCAGTTGAGGTCATTAGACATACCAGAAAGCATCTCAGAGTAGCTCATAATTGTTAGCGTCATTGGGCATATTCACATCAGCGACATCTTGAGTTGTTTGTCGGCGACCATGTATTTTTTAGGATTTTGCCTGCCCGTGGAGTTATCAGATTCAGAGTACGGGAAAAGCATAGTCCTAGATTTATCGGTCCGTTAAATATTCTCGAGCGCGTAGGAGATATCTCCTATAGATTAGCTCTTCTACCGTTGCTTCGCGAGGTACATGATTTCTTTCACGTATCTTAGTTGTGTCGGTATGTTCCGGATTTGAGCCATGTCCTAGATTATTCGGAGTCGGTCGTTGGTACTGATCTATCGTATGAGGAGAGTCCCATATCTATTTTGGACCAGAGGGAGAAGGTTCTTAAGAACTGGACTATCCGACTAGTTCAATTTTTTTGGGTCATCACTCACCGGTTGAGTCGACGTGGGAGCGTGAGGATGATATTCTTGTTCGTTACCCGCATTTGTTTGACTAAGGAGGTATACTTATTCGTAATCTCCGTATCATATCCTATCTTGCTTGTGTGTTATAGTTATTTGCAGTAGTTAATTGCTTTTATATTCCTTGTTCGCTTTACTTGTATGGATTTCATAGTTATATGAGTTTTTTTTTCTTAGTTCTTGATAACATGCTTTTCTGGATTTTCTTGTTGGATTTGGAGCCTTATTGAAATTTTGTGGATGAAATTTTTCTAAGGAGGGAAGAGTTGTGAGACTCGTCTAACAGTATCTATATCGGTATATGGATATATATTTTATACTATTTATTGTTATTTACTGGATCTCGTGAAATCTTAAAATTCTATCAGAATTGAAACTTTTTTCACTGACCGGATTACCGTTCATGGAAAATTTATATCAGATTTTTTTTAAGTTTTGAGTTGTAACTGATTGAAGCTTAATTCTGGTCAACCTTCATGGAAAATTTGGTCTAAATTATAATTTTGAGTTGTAGGTTATGTTTGGCATTATAAAGTTAATTAGTCTATTATCTTCAGTACTCCTTTTTCTAATTGAGTCTTTAAGTTTATATCAGATTTTTTTACTTGAAAATTCTAATATATATATATATATATATATATATATATATATATATATATATATATATATATATATATATATATATATTGTATTCCTGGTCAATTATAAATAGAAAAACACTATATATAGATTTTTGATTACTCTTGAGGTGTGACAAGTGAAACAGATTCTTTCCAACCATATGTGCAGAAATTAAACTTTTTCCGGGAGAACATGTACAGATACATTAACTTCAATCTTTTCAAGCGGATCAAAAGTAAGCTCAAAGTTTCATAGATCATACAGAATTTGGCTAATTTGTATTCAAGTATTCTGAACTATATATCCGACTTTGATACTTTTATATCTTGTAATTTTTTTTGATGAAGTACGACATTTTACAAGGGAGTTTTTACGCATGCTGCATTGTACGTTTTGTGGATCCTACTGTTCCCTGAACTTCCATCAATAATAAATGGAAGTAATAATACAAGACCGTGGCTCGATTCATTGATCTTCCGCCACCCAGTTGGGATCTTATACTTCTTCTTGGTAACCAAAAAGGTCACTCGAGTTCGGTATATCTTGCATTCTGTGACAAGTTAATATCTTAAACTTTTCATGATCACTTCAATACACTGAAAGTATCACTTTGTTTAGAGTTAGAGCATCATTAGTAGTTGGGACTCTCTAATGCAATTTGGGGTCCAAAGTTTCAAAAAAGAAGAAGGTAAATGTAGAATGGGTTGGGGTTTGTATGAGAATAGTAGGAAATGATAAAGTGAGCTCCGGTTCAAAAGATTGTGTGGTCAAAAATTAATGTGAAAAAATAATAATGTAAAATCTAGAATATAGAAAGTTGACTCCAAATTGAGACTTACTATTCTTCAGAATGAGTTCGTACAATCTAGAATGAAGAAATTGTGGGGTCAAACCTATAGCTCCCATGGATAGGACGGGATCCAAAATTTAGAAATTAGAACTAGGGATGAGACTTATTATTCTACAAAATGAGCTCGTACATTTTTAATTTAGAATCTAGAATGTGGGATGGGCCTTACTAATGATGCTCTCTAAGAACATCATTAGTAGTTGGGACTCTCCAATGCAATTTGGGGTCCAAAATTTCAAAAAAGAAGAAGAGTAAATGTAGAATATGTTGGATTTGTATGAGAATAATAGAAAATGATAAAGTGAGCTCCGGTCCCAAAGATTGTGTGGTCAAAAATTGTTGTAGAAAAATAATAATGTAAAATCTAGAATCTAGAAAGTTGGACTCCAAATTGGGACTTACTCTTCTACAAAATTAGTCCCTACAATCTAGAATTTAGAATCTAAAAATTGGAAGGCTCAATCCAGAACACCTATAGGTGGGATGGGAACAAAAATGTAAAAATTAAAACTAAGGATACGACTTACTATTCTACAAAATAAGTTTTAAAATTCTAAATTTAGAAATTGGGCCTGATGATGATGAGCTTTACTATTGATGTTCTTAGAAGTACAAGAATTAAAATTGAAAAGTTTATCATTTTTTATGAATTAATCTTATTCTAACCAGCCTTTTCCTCTCGGGCTGCTGATGTGGTTGAAGATTCCCTTTCCGGCATTGACGTGGCTTCGAGTTCCCATTCTCTGCCAACGTGGGTTCTAGTCCCTCTCCAGTAGCTGGATGCCACGTCAGCACGGAGGTGTACCGGAAGGGACATAGGAGAGGGGGCCATAAAGCATTTCTGAAGCAATTATTTGCTGTCTTTTTTGGATAAAAGAGATGATCTGCTGAATTTTTTAGAAAAAATAATAAATATTTTTGTCATACTTTATTTGATAGTACTCCCCAAATAAATGAAGAGAGATGAAGAGAAGTAGGAAAGAAAATTTGTAACAAATGTCAAAATATGTATGCCTTAGATCACCAATTATAAAGAATGAGTTGTACTTTATAAGTCCCTAATAATTTTTCTATAGGGATATTTAGACTTAGGTCTCATATAAGTTATAAAATTAGTATTTGATTCTTGAAAATAATAATAATAATTAATATTTGAATTTTAAAAGTATCGTAAAAAATAATTAGTGACATTTTTGAGACAAAAATATTACTAATTATTTTCGAAATTCAAATACTAATTTTACAACTTATGTGAGATCCAAAGTCTAAATATTTCTTCCCTATATTGGTTCTATGCATTAACAACTTAACCATATCGCATCCATGCATGCATTTACCACTTGACCTAACGTTTCTTTACCAAATTTTTCAGTATAGAGAGTGCAAAAAATATGTTTGTATTTTATCTTTAGCTTGATCACAATAATTATTTTGGAAGCTTCAAAGGCCCACAAATGCTAAAGAAACAAATCAAATTCTCACTCTTTTGACTATTTCACTTATATTACACTAGCTAACTATGCTAGACTAAAAATCAAGCATTACTCATCTCTCAAAACATAAAACGGGTCAATATCGTTGATATCTAGCATGGGCCCTCAAGTAAAGGAATTGATTGATTAATTAATTAAACAAAGGATGCTGACGAAATATATTTTTTTTTTTTTTGTAGTATCTGTTTGGATGTATATTATGCATTTTTAATTAAGTTCATTAGGGAATGCGCAGAGCATCCATGAATGAGTATTGATATATACATATGCAGGACCCATTACATATATAAAACAAAAATGAGTTATATTCCTTATTCATATTTTATTAGTGTAGAATTCAGTTAAATTGGACCAAATGAGAATAATGATCGACACATATTTATTTGTATATAGGTGCGCTGGTTGGCTATTGGTGAATGACGTATTCTATCATCCAAGTTTTTAATTTATAATTCACTATAAGTTCCGGATTATATTCCTTGATAGCTCAGTTTGGGACAATCGTCATATAGAGAATGCAGTGCCGGCCTATTTAGAATGATTGTACGTATGCAATAAGAGAAATATTAGGTTTGAAGTTGAATATATAACTCATGATATATGTACGTACGTACAGTAACTGCAACCATTTAATTCGTGAGAAAACAATAAGTTATGAGTATAGGGACAGGGAGGACCGGTCCAAAGAGCCGGAATCAATTTTGGTTGTCCCTCTATTCAAAATATATAGGTTAAGTTGAAACCGGTCCTAATGAACCCAAATGATCTGAGAGTTGTTCTACATAGGGGGTTGTCCAAACCCGAAGTCTTGTTAAGCTTATTCTAGGGTCGGTTCTGTGAACAGACCGGCGAGGAGGATTGGATTGTCCGAATCAGAGCTTATTTGGTTGTCCCTTGATCCTTTGTGGACCGGTTCTAGGGAGTCACCAGCGACCCCGGTCTCGGTCTCTTGCTGGTTATGTTGGATCTGGGAGGTTACCCTAAGTAGAAAAGGATTGCCAAATGCGAAGTCTTGTCGGACTTATCCTGGGACCCGTTCCAATAGAAATAATTATTTATTATTTTTTTGAGATGTCTGACGTAACGTTTAGAACTTTGAACATGCTATGTTGCATGTCTTTTGGACTCACTGTCAATAACTCTCACAAAATAAATAAAAAGAATAATATGTTCCCGTGGTCCGATCCACCGATCTTCTTTTATCCAATTAGAATCTTATATTTCAATTTTTTGGTCTACCAACCCAGACATATGGCGTAAGTACAATTAAATTAGGATCAATGGTTGTGGGTCTTATTTAAATTCTATTGTATTTTGGAGGTCCTAAACAATTCCCAAAAATTGGGTCATCATCTCTCTCTATATTTTTTTTATAAATCCAAAATCTAGCAAATCCAATAAATCTAAAATATAGTATAATTAGTTCTATAGTACATATAGATTATCACCAAGATCCGATGAATCAAACAACTCAAAATTCTAAATTTATTACATTAAATGAAACCAAATAAAACTAAATTAAATGTAAGAAGAAAAAGTATATACTCTTCTCGTTTATTGATGTGCAAAATTGTCAACTAAAAACTAACAAGTTAGTTAAATGTTTAGTAATGGACGACTTCTCACTGCTTCAGGTGGACGACATTTGGCGACATATAGAGGTGGCGACGGATTGTTGTTTGCGATCGATGGTCGTAAGTGAAGCGTCAAGTGCAGTACTAGAGAAATAGCCAACTCAATCATTTTATTAGTCTGCAGTCTTAATAGGACCTTAGTATTTATTTCCTAACAATTATTTTTTTTGAAAATAGATTATTTATACTAACCTCACATATATTTTATATTTATTACACGAATCTTCTCTATGTTTTATGTTTTAAGGGTGGTTAGTGTAATAATCATTTACATAAAATATAGGAGATGTTAGTATAATTATTTTTAAAATAAAAAAGATCCGTATAATAAACATAAAATATAGGGAGGATTTGAGCGATTCACATGATATCATTAAATAATACAAGTCTTGGATAAGAATCTATAACGCACTAGAACGTTCTTGTTGACGGTCCTTTACTCCGACAACATCTAGGGTTTCTCGAACATTGTTATGTCTCACGCCTATATTTCCATAAATCTAGAAACTTTTGCTTGCACTGTATCATTTGGTCTGCGTACCGAAACTGTTAACATTCGAGATTATGCAAAATTATTATAAATAACCCTTTAAAAAATTGTGGCCCTTTAGGGAGGAGGCTCTAGGCGAGCCTGCTTTGAAAGTGCTAGTACAATATAGGACTCAACAATTTAAAGTTCTTAAAAAAAAATCCAACCTTAGTGTGTAATTTTTTGTTTCGTATATGATTGTATTTTTATTTTTAAGTTAGTATATAAAAAAAAAAAATTTGTATTTTTTTTCCTTGAAAACATTTAGTGTATTTTTCTCCCTTAAAAATATTTCTTAGCGAACTAATGGACATAATATATATATATATATATATATATATATATATATATATATATATACCTACCCTCCTCCTCCTCCTCCTAACCTACATTAACTATCCGGATAGCCACCTCCTCCCCCCAACTTCCACCCTCCAGACGCCTAATGTGGGATTCGAATCCCGTCCTATCCGTCCAATGTACTATGACCTTACCACTAAGCCATATTATATATATATATATATATATATGAAGAGTCAATTGACGTCTAGTCTAGTGGTTAAGACCTAGGCATATTATCCAGTTGGTTACGGATTTGAGCCTCCTGGACGCCATTTAATTTTTCTTTGGGAGAATTAAATGGTGGGTTGGTAATGGATGTAGCGCAAGTGCGGTGCAGATGCGGACTTACAAACCGAGATATGTGGGATCTTCGAACCGGAATGTGGTGGACCTTCGGACCGAGTTTGTATAGATAACATAATTATTTCTTCCAAATAATATGTATATATATGAAGAGGCCTATTTTCTGACTCAAATTTGAACCCGATAGTACTCAAGTACTTTGAGAGTAAGCAGCTAAGCTAATGCGTGACAATTAAATGAAGATAAAAGATACTCATCCTAAAGTTAACAAAGCCTTAACCTCCAAATAGTGTGCTGCCAATTTTGCTAATTTATGGAGTTTGGATGAGATTTAGATGGTGATATTGAAGCCCTAATCAATGTTCAGGTTAATGGCAATTCAATGAAGAAAAGCACAAGAAGCTTCCCTCTCTCTCTCTCTCTCTCTCTCTCCATATCAACACCCATTTTCAGATTCTGTAGAAATTGGATGCTACTCACCTAAATTTGGAAATGATCCTCTCTCTTTTTGTCTGCCTTCTCCAATATATTGCCTGCATGTGATGTGATGTGATGTGCTAAGACTGAGTGTATCTTTTCTGTTTGTGCACAAGGACACGAATACGTAGCACCCAACCCCATGCACGTACGTATGCATATTCAAGTGGCTGCCAGATTGATTTTCACCCACTATGTACTCGTTGCATCCTTTTATTGCTTCTGTGGTCCTAACATATATGGTGGCCTAGCTAGCTATTTATTCGCAGGGTGCTATTGTTTCGAATGAGTGCACGTAAACATTTCTTACTCATAAAAGAAAGCCAGCGAAAGTAAATTAAGTCATCAACAATTATACTATCTGGATTTTGGTTGAATATTTTAAGGTGTAACACAAGATTGAACAAAATAATATAACCAATCTAAAATTACTAAATTCAACCAGGAGGTGGACAGAGGAACACAACCTCAAAAAAGTAGTCAAGGACGAGACCTTCTCCACTCTAGTTTCCTATGGATGACCAGGGAACCTATTGTTCCATGTTTTAAATTTTGTAATCTTATAAATTTACACAGAGGATAATCTCAAAAAGCTTTATAAGCCTGGTACGCCATCACGTTCGATGAGGACTTCTCGATTCGACAAAATCAGGATGTGATCAGACCACAACAACTTTATTTTCTTTGATTTCTTGTTTCAAATTTTTTTTTTTGGAAAAGACACTAGTTTTCTTGATTTGGACTCTTGATTTCGTGTTCGTGAAATGATATGTTACAACTGGTAAGTACATAATATTTTATGAGACTCATGTAAATTACTCTGTTTTGCAGAAATGACAAAGGATAACAATTGAGACACTTCAAGTATCTCAAGTAGCTCCAAGGCAGTAAGTAAGTCCCAGTTGATCCAATAGAAAGAATATTACGTATGATGTAAGCGCAACAGAAACAGACAAAGGCGTAACAAAAGCAAGACAAGGCATGACAAATGCAGTTTGAGGCACTGTTCGAAATGCAGTTCCAAGTGCAGCATAAGCAGTTAGATATGCTGCAACAAATTGTACAGACAATAGCGATCAACAACTCAACAACAACGGAGCATCCGGTAGTCGTGAACTAGCAAATTTGATGAGCTTGCTGAATTCTGTCGCATAATGCTGAACTCTCATGCCTTCCTACATTATGTGAACGAATTCACTTTCTTTTTGCCGACGAACAGTTGGCGGGAGGTATTCCTCCTCAAATGATTTCTTGAACGTGTTCCAAGAAAATTTCACAGTTTTGTCATCACCAATAGATCACTTTTGCACGCCCCAGCAATCATGCGCGTTCAAACGCAGCTGATCTTATGCGCACACTACTCTCTTTGTTGGGGTTTTTTTACTTAGCTTTGGGAACTTTAGTCCCACATTGAAAAACCACAAAAGTGTATATCCCAATATATAGCTATGCTTTGTATTGACATATGCACATAGGGGTAGCCCATTTAGGGTAATTTTTCTAGAGGGTTTAATTTTAAATCTCAAAGGAACAATCTTTGTTTTTATTACTCTTTGAAAATTTTTCCTTATGAGCTAGCGACTCAGAATCAGACTCAGACTTGGACACGGGTGAATGGCGCAAAGTGATGCTTTAATGACGCACTTCGCATGTACGCATCATACTACCAAAATATGATAAAATAGCGACATTTTTAGCGACATCGCCAGTTAACGTCGCTAATTTTAAAGAATTTAGTGACTCCATAAATAAATGTCGTTGTACGTCGTTGTTTGCGACGAATACCGACTGTACTTTGATTTTTTGAAAGAATAGTCGCTATATATTTTTTAACGTCGCTAAACGTCGCTAAAGTTTTTGATTTAACAACGTTTAGCGACGTTTTTACCGGCGCTGTTAATTTTTTAATTAACGACATTTATAAATGTAGCAAGTCGTCGCTGAATTTTTTTAATGACGACGTTTAGCGACGTCTAAGAAGTCGCCAATATTTTTAGAATTAGCGACATTTAATGACTATATAAACATCGCTATTAGCGACGTTTAGCGACGTCTGGATCAGACGTCGCTAATTTATTTTCAATACAACGATTGAGTTTTCCGTTCCAACCATTCTCACTCGAATAAAAGTTTCCAAATTCCCCTCACCTCCTTGACCCAACCCCTCGCCGACGACCCCCACCTACGACCGTGATCCATCATCGACCCCCGCTGACCGTGCTCCAATACAGACGACGCACCCCCTCATCCTCCTCCACCGAGCTCCTCCTCCTCCTCTCCGGGCTCCTCCTCCTCAACCGCCCACGCCGACCTCCTCCTCCTCTCGACCATCCCCTTCCTCGGTAAAACCCCAAGATCAGGTAAACCCTAACCCTATCTCTTTCCTAGCTATTTGACATGGATACGACACAGACACGAACACGATACAGACATAGACACGACATGGGACACAACACAGACACATACACTGATGTTTTTTATTGAAAAAGTTTGAAAAATCTTCGTTTAATAACAAACAAAAAGAGTACAAAGAAATTCTAGACAGAAAATCTAAGTACAATATTTTTTAATCTGGGTAATGTGACGATGGAGATCAAGTACTGCAGCGACACTTTTACTCCGTTGATGGTCCGACGAGGGAATGACGATGCTCTCTTCTCACTTCTTTCTCCTGAGCTTGAGTGCAAGTACGTAGCTTGCCTGGATGGGTATGGTCTCTAAAGCAGAAAAACCAGCCATTGAAATATCGATCCAAGTTGCTCCTATTTATAGCCACCATGCTGATGGGCTATAGGTGCCGCATGTGCTTCTGTTTGGTGGTCGTAGGGGGCTCCTTCAACAAAATACGGTTGTAACTGTAGGCGCATGTTATGGACAGTTTGTCATGTGTACATCCTTAATATGATGTAGTTGAGTCCAGGTCGAGCTGCCATGTGGCAGTTTTGTAAACCCCCTGATTTTTTCAAAAATTTTAAATTTATTTTTCACAATTTTCTGGAATTTTCTGGTATTTTTTTAACTGATTAAAACTAAGGTATTTGTAATTAAATAATTTTTAAATGTTGTTAATTAATATTAAAATATTATGAAAATAATATGTTTAGGTGTAAAATTTAAAACTAGACATAGAAAAAATTTTCGGGAATTTAATGGACCCCGGAAGCATTTTTAAAGCCCTAAAAATCAAGTTTAAATAAACCAAAATAAACCCTGAATTAAACCCGGTTTATTTCTAAATAAACCAAACCAACCCGAACCGAACAAAGGAGAACCAAACCGAACCGAACCCACTCTTAACGGGTCGGGTCGGATCTGAATTGAACCCGACATGGACCCGTTACCCGATCGGAACCCTAATCCTAATCCTAAATGATTTACTGTTCCGGCGGCGCCCCTATTTAACCCCCGCTCCACCGGCTGAACCCTAACTCCTCCATCGTCAAACGGATGGAAATGGAGGATGGGCATGTCTAGGACAAGGATGTAGAATTTGTAGGAAGGCAGTGACTAGTGAAGTGCTCCAATTATCGAAGCAATGGTAAGGTGCGCTAAGTGATACCATATTGTAAAACTGAATAAAATGCTGTGTTCTATTTCTAAGTGGATTCGAGCTAGCCTCAGTCTCACTATCTAAGCCAAGTAGGTCTAATTCTTAGGTGAGGGGGTTTCATAATTCAGCCAACTTAAAACAATGTTGTAACCCCCTGATTTTTCAGAAATTTTTAATTTAGATTTTTCACAATTTTCTGTAATTTTCTAGGGTTTTCAAGAATTTATTTTAGATTTAAATATAATTAAAATATCCCAAACTTTTATTTTAGGTTCTAAATAATAAAATATATTTTCTAGAAATTTTTGGGAATTTTCTGAGTATTTTTAGTATTTATTGGGAGTTATTTAGGCTAATAACTAATTTTTAGGACTTTTAAAATTTATGGTGCAAGCCCAGAAATATAGAATGGACCCACATTATTTTCTAAGATTTATAATATTATTATATATTTTTTAGAATTATTTCAGAATTTTTGGAATAATTTTATTATTTATTTTTAGTTTTATGGAAAAACTAATTTTTAGAGCTTCTCCTAATTATGGTAGGAAATCTATGAATATATAATTATCCCAAATATTTTTCTAGGATTTTTAGGTTCAAAATATATTTTCTGTAATTTTTTCAAATTTTTATAATTATTTTTAATGTTTATTTTGAGTTATTTAGATTTAAAACGACTTAAATAATGTTTTGATAAAGGCAAATCAAAAAAATAAATAATATAACCAAAACCATCCAATCAAATCATGACATGTGTTACCCTATCAACTTTCATTCAGCCTCTCAACATCCCTATATATATATATATATATATATATATATATATATATATATATATATATATATATTATTATAACCCTAATTATTCCATTATTTTTTCAAGAGAGAGATTTTGGAGAATTGCTATCTAGGGTTCCTTCATCTTCCAGAAGCCATTGCGCATAGCTCCGGACTCCAAACGAGGTCTAGTTTCTTGCGTTAGAACGATATTGAGGTTAGCATTCTGATTATATAATTTTTTTTACAAAATTATGAGTATTAAATTCAGGAAAATTCGTAGAGCACAGCATGTCCGAAAATAGACGTGTTTCAATGTTTTCGTGATTTTGGGAGAACCAGGAATCAGAATCATGAACCGTTTAAATTTTCGAAAAGCTAATATCAAGATCATTGACATATATTTTTCCCAGAATTTAATTCGATGTATTTTCATACTGTTAATTCTGTAGAACTTCTAGGTTAGAATTTAACCATCGGTGCACAATACAAAATTTGTATGTGCCATAATTCCCAAACGAATTTGAATTCGGACGAGCCATAAATTCTAGTATGTTTTTGATACTGAAATCTACAGGAAATCATGCATAAAAGTCGAGTTTGTGTCGGTTGACTTTTTGGTCAACAGATCGCCTCGATTTGCGTGCCATGAGTCTCGAGTTGATAAAATTTAGTTTCTTTGGACAAAATTTAGGAATTAACATAAAAATCAGAATAATAAGATTAAAATAGAATTTTAGAGTAATTATTCTAGAATTAAGTAAATTAAAATAAATTATCTTTTGACGTGATAAATTTGTAATACATAGGCTATTTGGACTGTGACTTGGACTCTGATTCATTCCAGCAACAGGACCCCAGGCAAGTGTACCTTGCCAAACTCTGCAGTATTGTTACATATTTTCCTTGCTTCATTATATTGCTGTGCATGCTTAACCTAGGACCGTGTGACGTACTTAGCATCCGATTATTAGTCGGGTGCCAACACTGTACGCGGTGTTGGGTACTGTCATCTAGAGATGGACATTCGTGACACTTTATATTCTCGTACTTGTCTTACCAAGTACACTTTGGCCCAGGACACTTGACACTCCTCATGAGATAGGATCTTCCCGAGATATTCGTGGTGATTCTGTATAGGATACAGGACTTGACAGAGATACTATATTCATAGATATATTATGACTTGTTGCATTAGCTATGATCCCGCTTGACATGGACATGAGACGTTGTGGTCATGATATGCGTGGTTACATTGGGTGGGGAGAGACACACAGGCTACAGGCTGTTTTATATATATATCTTCTATTATTGAGAGGTCGTAGACTCTCGGAGCAGAGCTAGACCCACTACCGGTTATTACCGCTACCGGCTCCCCGACACAGAGCTTGTAGTGGCTCAGCCTGAGTACTCGTGATGCTCTCACTTGCATTTTTACTTAGATGGTTACTTACTTGCCCTATTTATTCTATTTATTTTCTGTACTGCATTTATTTTGGCATGAGCTTTCTTGTACCTTACTATGTCCCCTGAGGACCTGGATCCGGATTATGTCCCCAGGATTTGAGGACGAGATCTATCCCGAGGTATACGGGACCGGAGCAGGAGCTGATCCAGGAGCTGTACCGCCATCCGAGGACGAGGTGTTAGCCGAAAACTTCTCCTGAGCATCCATGTTTCATGCTCAGTATTTATTATTTATTTCAGTCATTTACTTTCTGGTCTGTTGAACCATAGTATTAGATATTTATCGGGTTTTTCCCCGAAGCATTTTGTTGAGACTAGCTGATGATTTACATTCCTTACTATTCTGTGGATCATATTTTATATCTTGTGTGGATGAGATTAGTTGTACCATGATTGTCGTAGACTTTGTTTTACAGCTTAAGTATGCCCTGATGGATCCATTAAATTGGGTTTGTCCATCGGTGTGTGCTGCTGGCAATTGCCACGTGGCTAGTCCCTCGATATTTTGGGACTGGGGCGTGACAAATGTCGTCCTCAAAATTAAAATAAGGCATAATTGGTTTAACTCCTTCACTTGCGTACGTAAGGCAAGTCAATCGCAATCTCCTTGCGATGATTAAAATCCTAATCACATCCATTGCACTTACTTCAGGGTTAAGATGATCACTGTTTCAATCAAAATTCAACCTATGGTTATCTCTTCTCGCTTTTTCAAATTATCCATATCCAAATTTAAATTAAATCCATATAACATCTTCAAGATCTAACTACGCATGTAAATTTTACCTCACGATCTCCAACTATCATAATCTACTCTAGAAGTAATTTGAGTCCAATATTATTCCCACTTTCACTTATAAATTTTTGTATGCTTCAACTTTTTAAATCCCATTCACATCCTCAATATTTCAAATAGGTAGTCCGACCATCAAATTTTTAATTCTTAATTCAAATCATCAAATTAAAAAATAATTTAAATGCAGTCCACCAATGTTCAAGTCTGAAATTCTATATTTATCCTCTAAATTCAAATTTGATGATTCTACCTTCATTGTTCAAAAATTTAAATTATGTACTTAACGTATAAATATTGGGTCCTCAATATCAATTCATTAATCCTCATCATCTTAGTCATTCTTTTAAATTTCTCAAAATTAAAATGGCTTGAACCTCTCCCAATCTAATCTTACTCGATCACAATCTAAAAAAAATTTCTCTCGAGTTGACAATGCACTGCTACCCAACTTAGAATTTATCCATCTATCACATAAGGCTATATACCTTAAGAAAAATATTCCTTAATTTATTTACTCATGTCATTCAATCCTCAACACGCTGATTATACCATATATGATATGTCCTTAATTACGAAAGAATAATCCTCAAGTATATGATCGGCCAATGGAGTATATCTAGTACTCTCTGTGTATCAAACTTTATACCCAGCACGAGGTTTCGTCTTTCCGAAATAAGGGAAGACGAAGATCAATAATAAAGAGTTCAAGGGAGAGGTAATATAATAGAAGTATCGGGATCAAGGCGTTTAAAGAATTCAAAGGGGAATTATCAAAGCAGTTGTGGATTGAAATCCTATTTTGGTAATCCTTTGTTCGCATGCTCGTATTAGTACAGTTATGTAACCGATACGATCTGCTCAGACATATCTAGAGGGAAAGTACAGGTGTCTACTAGTCAACTATATATCTCAATCCACGTAAAGTAGTTATACGAAGGGCGAACCAAGCGCACTATGGTTGATCAGACCGTAATACATTGATTCTGAAATGTATTAGTATACGCGTCCACCAATACATATGTCATGAACAAGCTTGATGAAAGACTGAGCTTGCAAAACTAGGCTGTAACAGCAGCATAAGTCAAGGTAGTATATGGAATATAAATGCGCTAGATGCTGAAGAAAGGAGGTACAAATTCTTCAAGTTCACAAAACAAAAACAAAATAAGCAACATTAATAAAAGACTCTACCATCTCTACAGTTATCATACAACCTCCTTGTCTAAGTCGCTAGTCGACCAAATAGGGGCAAGGACCTCTAAATTCTATTGTCTGAATAAACACTGTCATCTTTTGCTAGCATGCA
Organism: Iris macrosiphon; assembly: GCA_036927795.1. Lineage (NCBI taxonomy): Eukaryota > Viridiplantae > Streptophyta > Magnoliopsida > Asparagales > Iridaceae > Iris > Iris macrosiphon. The sequence goes on from JAYESA010000009.1 coordinate 5,519,363, forward strand.
ATTAATGCCATTCAGTTACACCGCCTCGATGGGTCAAGTGGACTATGTGGTACTAGGTTGTGAGGCATACTACCCAACTTATAAGAATTAAACTAATACTGTGACAGTCTTAAGAGGATCCTGCCAAAATAACCTTGCACTTGTAAATAAAACAGAAACTCTTATTAGAGTATACGAGGAAAGATCTTAGTACTTATTGGTCTCCTATTGCATTATATAGGTAAGGGTCACCTTATGTCTTAATCATAGTGCTCACAGAACATGCGTCAATAGCGAGAAGGGAAAGGTTACTAGTCTCAAGGGAAATGGATTATAACTTGTATCGAGGTGGGGGTACAACTTACGTGATTTAACACTAAGAGATAATCATCGGGTCACAATCTACAAGATTAACTCAAATTTATCGAACTCTAACTACCAAGTACAAAATTTTCAACTTCAAGACTACAGCTATAATCCTAGCAAACTATGGGTCCTTAACAAGGAATAAAATTACTTGGCCTACTATCAGAAGTGTCAGGTGGCACGAATTGAAAGACGGAGAAAAGAAGAACATATTTTAGTCGTTGCGCATTAGCGAACGTTAAGGTCGCAGATGAACAACATAGAAAATTGAAATATGGGGCTCTAGATAATATTATGGTTTCCTAAGGTGAAGGTGGCGAGCAATTCTCCGTGTTTGAGGTATGATCTCAAGGGAAATATCATACTCGTTGCTTTGGGCTTCCTGAGGTACCGTCTGCTAATATCACGACACGAACCTATATCCTAACACTATCTCACTATGCACATTAGGTTCAGTTCTAACATTCGATCTCGGATTTCTATTGGTTCATCAAGATTGGGGTCAACCACTAGGGTCAATTCTCTATCTAGCTCTTAGCAGTGCCTATACTACTCTTAGGTCATTCATGACTATAACAAGAAATAATGGTAAATTATTCTATAGGCGAGGGATGCTAGGGTTCATTAAGCGTTCTACTGAGGGGTATGCCAATATCCTAGCTGTACTCTTAATAGGAAGGTTACCCTACTTATCATTCTATCAACAGGGACTTCTATATTCTAGGAGAAGGCTACGCTTAAGGAACTAATGAGAAGGCACATGAATCAAGAAGGATATAATTATTCAACGGAATGGATTGGAAGGAGGATGAGTCATAGTTAGTTGTGGATGAGATCCTATACTCTAATCCTAGGTGCAGGCTTGCTCGGTCCCTAAGTTGAAACCGAACGATTTAGTCGTAGACCTGCATGGGCCACCACAAAAACCATGTTACGCCCCAGTCCCAAAATATCGAGGGACTAGACACGTGACAATGGCCAGCAGCACACACTGATGGACAAACCCAATTTAATGGATCCATCAGGGCGTACTTAAGCTGTAAAATAAAGTCTACGACAACATGGCACAACTAATCTCATCCACACAAGATAAAATATGATCCACAGATATAAGAAATATAAATCATCAACTAGTCTCAACAAAATGCTTCGGGGAACAACCCGATAAATATATGATACAATGGTTCAACAGACCAAAATATAAATGACTGAATAAAATAAATACGGAGCATGAAACATGGATGCTCAGGAAAAGTCTTCAGCTAACACCTCGTCCTCGAGTGTCGGTATAGCTCATGTATCTGCTCCTGCTGCTGTCCTGTATACCTCGGGATAGGTCTCGTCTGCAAATCCTGGGGACATAATCCGGATCCAGGTCCTCAGGGGACATAACAAGGTACAGATAATACAAGCCAAAATAAATACAGTACAGAAAATAAATGAAATAAATAGGGTAAGTATGTAACCATCTATGTGAAATGCAAGATGAGAGCATCACGAGTACTCAGGCTGAGCCACTACAAGCTCTGTGTCGGGGAGCCGATAGCGGTAATAACCGATAATGTGTCTAGCTCTGCTCGAGAGTCTACGACCTCACAATAGTAGTAGATATATATAAAATAGCCTATAGCCTATGTGTCTCTCTCCACCCAATGTAACCACGCATCTCATGACCATAACATCTCATGTCCATGTCGAGCGAGATCATAGCTAATGCAACCAGTCATATAATATCTATGAATATAATGTCTATGTCATAAACATGTATCCTATACAGAATTACCATGAATATCTCAGGAAGACTCTATCTCATGAATAGTGTCAAGTGTCCTGGGTTATAGTGTACTTGATAAGACAAGTACGAGAATATAAAGGGTCACGAATGTCCATCTTTAGGTGACGTTACCCAACTCTGCGTACAGGGTTGGCACCCGACTAATAATCGGACACTAAGAAAGTCACTCGGTCCTAGGTCAAGCATGCACAACAATCACAGGAATAAAACAAGAGAATAATATGAATCAATATACTACAGGTTTGACAAGGTACACTTGCCTGGGGTTTGAATACCAACAGTTGTCCCTGTATCAGTGGATCCTGTAAGTACTCCTCCAAAAGTTGAAATAAACATCACCAACAGTCTCAGAAAATATCAAATAGCTAGAAACGCCTGTCCTTAAATCCAATTTGGACATAGGGGCAAAAATGACATTTTCGGGTCAAAGCGGGGCCACATGTGGGCCACTTTGCACCGAAAAGCGTGTCAGGGTCAAAGGTCTCCAATTTCCTCAAACTCAGTGTCAACAATTCAGGAACGATGATACGAACCCAACGGTACTTCCAGAATTGGATTCCGATGAGCCGATCACAAAATCGCCCGTCAAGTGGAGCTGGTGGGGCCCACGATACATAATTTTGTCAACGTTCTCAGAATCGAACCAAACTTGGGTCACAGGACCAACGTATTGCTACGAGTCCGATGGCACAAGTTTCGTCTCGATTCGACGCGTGTACACAAAGTTACAGCGTATTCCAGAATAGGCGGATACGGGGCGTTGTCGGCGGATACGCGTTGATTCCGGTGTGCACGCACATCCAAATCAACTTCTGTGAAATCTCATACGTCCGTATCAACGTCGCGCATGTTTTGGTAAAGACCGCGTGTGACCAAGTCGTCCCGTTTGGCGGGGCGCACTCAGTTCCGGGGTAAAACAGGGCGTTAGTTTTTCTGTTTTTGGATCGCGGTGTGCGATCACCACAGGACGCGACGCACCGAGCGGGTTGTACGGGCATCGAGAGGGTTATACAGTCTACGCGACACAACTGACGGAACAAAAAATGGAATCACGAGGAGAGAGGAAACGCTACCTGAACAGGGTCCGTGAATCTGAATTTCACGTGTCCGTGTACTGTTTCGTGTCTGTATCGAGTTGCTTTGTCCGGTCACTGCGGGGTCGACTAGCCGACGGAGGGCGGCTCAGCCTAGGGATGGCGCTCGGGTGGTGATGATGATGAAGTCGGACGGGGAGGAGCGGGGAGGCCGGCCGGACGGGGGATGCACAGCCGGAGTGGTCGGCATCGGGTGCACAGGTCGGCGGGGGACTATATAGCCGGTTGGGGAGGACTGAATCAGAGCGGGGAGGCACAATCGGTCGGTCGGGAACAAACCGGAGCGGGGTGCTCTACCGGAGCGGGGTCAGCCGCGGGGGGGGGGGAGAAGCTGCACAGCCGACCGGACGGATCGGGGTGCTGCTGTCGGCAGCAGCCGGCGCACAGCAGCTGGAGTCGGGGAGGATGGTCGGGCCGAAGCGGGCTGCGCAGGCCGGCGGGGCGGACTGCAGCCGAAGCCGTCGCGGGGTCGGCCACAGGCGGGGGTCAGCACAGCCGGTCGGGGCGTCTGGCCGGAGCGGGATGAACGGCTGCAGACCGGAGTAGGGCGGCGCTGCCTGGCCGGACCGGGGTTGGTCGGTCGAGTAAGTCTCCAGGAAGGAGAAAGGAAGAAGAAGAATAAGGAAGAAGAAGGAGAAATTGGGTTCCCTAGGCAGGAGGAAGGAGGTCGGCTGGAAATAAAAATCTAGGTTTTGGTTTGGGATTTTTTTGGTTTAACCTAGAAAAAGGAAAAAGAAATATAATTGTATATTTATACGTGTAGGATTTGGACTTGGGTTTGACCAAGGATTTGGGCTGGGTCAATGCTCCTTGGGCTTCGGCTTCGGCTCTCCTGGTGAGGTTGGGTGTTTGGTACGGGTTTAATTTGGTTTAAATGTACATTAGTTTTTAGGGCTTTAAAATGCTTCTGGAGTCCAATAAATTCCCGGAAAATTACCCTATGTCCGATTTTCTATTTTACACCATAAAATATTATTTTCATAATATTTTAATACTAATTAGCATCATTTAAAAATTCTTTAATCCCAAAATACCTTAGTTTTAATTCCCAAAAATTATAGAAAATTGGGAGAAATGTATTTAAAAATTCTTAAAAATTCAGGGGGTTTACATAATGCTTCTCACACGAAAATTATGCCACAATCAAGAACACGATCATGTATTGTGCATGCATCCGAGTTAACCAGAAGACTATCAAATAGCTCTTCTGTACAAATAAACCTGCAAGTATCCGGGATCGTTAGGTCACCAAGGCAGTCCCCGCACTAGGGGTATGCATCAAGGCAAGTTGAATACTGAACTGGAATCATGTCAAGTTTACATCTGAATGATAATCATACCAAGTTTACATCTGAAGAGAATCGTGTCAAGCCAAACAAGAATCACAGTTCATAGAACAATACTCGTTGATCAAGGAGACTATGCAAGACATATCATGCTATGTGATTGTCTCGTGCTCGTTGATCAAGGAGACTATGCAAAGACAGATCATGCCATGTGATTGTCTCATTCTCGTTTAGAACAAGAACTATGGATTATCATGTCAAGTTATGGATTTGGAAGACCAAGACTGCGTGTCGCGGACAACTTGGAATCAAGGGGGATCTTCAGATCTCGTTCCACGGGCGGTCTTCGGGGCACCGGAGCCGATCTGATCCAGATGGAACTATCGAATAATATCTGACTGAGCGGGATAATGGAAGCGACACATGCACCTTCGTCATCTGTGCTCTAAGACTATTAATCGATCCTTTATGGCTATGCCAGCGATAATTGTTCATATAGATAAGTCATCATCGCATAGCGGCAATCCGCATGCGAGTCATTGCATTGAGTCATGAACATCTGAAACACCTAAACGATCATGGTATAATAACACTTGTGCATAAAGAGCCCTTGAATATCTTATACAATACACCTGAGAAATCCTTGTAACTCATGCACTCGAATCATAATTTCGTACATGACAATATTGCATATGGTATTGCCTCTAAATGTCTATAGGTGCTTGTGCTTGTGCTTGTGCTTGAATTAACTTAATTTTCCTTGGACAGGAAAGGACAAATGGTAAGTTGGTAAGACTCGCCGTATTTTCTCTTATATCGTACGGCGCACTGCCACACGAGTTAGGCTATTCAATCTTTGCCATGAAACTGATCCTAAGTCAACTAGAAAGATAACATAATAGTTGGTGTACGGAACCTATATAATGTGTTTGGATTTGTCGAGCGGTCGAGTAGCCTCCCCACCAGTGCATTCATGTACCGATAATCCACCAGATTGTTTGTAGGGTACGGGAGAACCTCGTTCGGTGCGGATGCCTCCTTCGTGCGTGCTAAGGCATAGAGTTCACTCTGAAGCCTTGGAGCGTTGCGTCCGAAACTGAAGCACATATACAAGACATAATGTTGGAACATCGCCTATATCATTCCACAATGTAGCCACTTGGCACGCTTTTACTATTTCGAAGAGAGAGGCTTGAGCGACTTGTAATCTCGGCTAGCGCCGCTTGTAACACTTGTTTATATCAATAAAGAGTTTGATTTACTTCAATACTTGTGTTATTCAATGCTTTCGCTATTGACGACTCTGTTAACTTGTTACCAATCGCCTATGCGTTTATAATTCTGCTGCACTCGGACAATTTATGCGACTTTGTAGCTTAGATCTCTTACCGCCAGCCAATGAACCACGACCTTGCACGGACGCGGCTCACGCTTGTGCGTCATCACGTCCAGATGGGCCACGCAATCGTCCCGCAGGAGCGCTGGCGCGTTGATTCTCGCCTAGCGAGGACGGCCGATTAGCCTGCGGGAGATCGGGGCGTGACATAGCCTAGTCTTGAACTCAACTGTTATGTCTGTTTTTATCTTTATTGACATGAAGATCTGATAAGCATATGATTAGTTTAGCTCCTTCAGGCAGATTGACCAACACCAAAGTATGGTTGGAGGTTATTGAGTCATACTCATTATTTATAGTCTCCCTCCAGAAAATAGCATCTCTGGTCTTAATCGCCTCATCATAGGTAAGCGGATCTGCTTCCACATGATAGGTGATAAAATCTTCTCTGAAGTCCACTCTTCTCACTCGCTTAGACATCGGCTCTGCGAGTTCTGGTTCGATCATTGTCGTTGGGATGACAACTTCTTCTTGGACTACATCTTCGTTGGAAGCTTCAGCCTCCTGTGCACCCATACTATTTTCGGTATATCCTCGATAAAAATATTCTTGTATCTTGCAAATTTATCTTTGAAGAGTTCTGCGTCGCAGGATTCAATGATATGATTAGATTTGATATCAAGAAATCTCCAAGCATCACACTTCTCAGCACCAACCTGAAAGATTATCTTCGTAGACCTCGATTCCAGCTTCTTTTAATTCCGGAAGCTTCACAGGCGCCAAACACCCTCACACTCGAATGACTTTCAAGTTGGGTCTGACTCTGAACCAGATTTCTTGAGGAGTGACATCGAAAGTTGCATATGAACGTAGCCGTCTGCACAGCTTCTCCCCAGAAGTAGTTTGGAAGACCCACAGTCAACAATATTGAGTTTATTATTTCTGTCAACGTCTTGTTCTTTCTTTCAGCTACTAAATTAGATTAAGGACAATACAGAGCAGTTATCTCATTGACAATTCTATGTTCTTTGCAGAACGATGCGAAATCAATAAACCTATACTCTCCGCCTTGATTACTTCTGCGTCTCTTGAGTTGTTGCCCCATTTGACGTTCAGACTCAACCCTGAACTCCTTGAACTTCTCTAATGCTTCATTTTTTGACTTGAGCAGATAGACAAATGCGTACTTCGAGTAGTCGTCGATGAAAGTAATGAAGTACTTTCTCTTGGCCTTTCTGAGTGAACTAACTCTAGAAGATTTGTACTTACCCGTTTGAACAATTTTTTTGTGATCTTTGTCTGCACACAGACCTTACACTTCTCCACCTCCTTACCCCCACATTTGGAGATAAATCATAGACTAGACATCTTGTAGTACGAAGTACATATCCTAGTCTGGGGTCCACAACTCTAGAGAGAGTTAGGGTTAGGGTTAGGGTTAGGGTTAGGGTTAGTGCCATATCGTGTCTGTCACGTGTGTGTGTGTCATATCTGTGTTAGTGTCATGCCGTGTCCTATGAGAAAGAGAGAGAGTTAGGGTTAGTGTCATGTCGAGAGAGAGAGAGTTAGGGTTTACCTAGAGGAGGAGGAGGGGGACGCCGGAGGGGGACGCAGTGGAGGACGCCGTATCACGCCCCAATCTCCCGCAAGATCAATAGTCCCCGCTGAACGTGAAATCACCACGTTGCAGCTCTTTCGCGGGACAATCGTTTTCATCGGGACGTGATGTCGTACGAGCCTGGAGTTGCGCTCGTACAAAGCGATGGTGTTAAACACCAAATTTATCATCGAAACGACCAAGTTACAGCGGAATTCATTTTGTGTATCAAGCACACATCAGAGTAATACGCAGCAAAGCTCTCGATAGGGTCCAAATGAAATGCCCCGAAGGCAATGCCACGAAGGCGATGCCACGAGGCATTGCCACGAAGACGATGAAATGCTCTTGCTCTTTTCTCTAGCCCACAAAGGTACTTACAGTTCATACATCATGCCTCGTATATCCAAGCAGCGCCACTACGCCTGCGTACCTGAAATATTGCCCACAAATGTGGGTCAGTACACAACCGTACTGGTGAGCGGGGTAACCCACTCGCCTAAGCCGACACTAAGTAAAATAGTGAATGCAAACAGTTATATGGTGATCTTTCTAGTTGAATCCTAGATTCCTTTCATGGCATATGAATGACATGTTAAGGAAAGCTGTAAAGCAGTTTAAGCATGCAAGCATTCAACTCAAACCAATCGACAAGCATTTATATATCCAACCCGAAGGAAACTAGCAAGCAACCCGTCCTACTCAATGTCTTCGCTTGCACGATAACATATCGAACCATTCTCAAGCCTCAAATATCCATCCTCAACCAACTTGATACAATCCAATCTCGAGTGCACACTCTTGCCGAGGCAAGGTGGCCGCGCCTACACGAAAGCTAAACCAACAAAAGAAAAGTAAGCCAACTCTTATCTATATGAAGTCACTGGCTAAGCCATACAGGACATATCCAAGCATTTACGGCGCGCCCTATCAGCCCGGGTAGCAAGCCCCGCTGGAGGTCCCGTAATGCATCGTGACTAGCACGAATCAAATATTTCCCTCCGGATCGATACGGTTCCAGTGCCCCGAAAAGCCGTTTCGAGGAAATGCCAAACTTGTGCACAAGTTGTCCGTGACATGCAAACACGTAGGTATGACGAGAGGATCGAACATTCTCGCCCCACCAAGCGATCCTAGACTCGTTCAACCGATATCCAACCAAAACATCTATAACCATTCTTCCAACATATTCAACCAAGGAATCCAAATCTCGACCTCAACATATAGCCCAAGGCACCAAAATATGAAGTATTTCATAGGCACAATGCCTCTTCTCAACACAGAGTCCAAATTGGTGCAACACCCATGCTCAAAGCAATCCCATGGCACAATGCCCCAACCGTGGTACAATGCCGCTTTCGTGGCACAATGCCCCAACAGTGGCACAACGCCCTCGCCGATGCAGTTGTTCGGCTTCGAACCACAACTGCTCGCTTTGCAAGACAAAGCGACCAAATGATACTCGTGCACGGATGCACGCTCGCTCGCCCAAATTCTCGATATTCCCATTGCCTCAAAGTATCATTCCAACCGTCCAAGCATAATCCCAATTATCCAACCGACTGCCTCAAATATAATAATCCAACTCGAGTTCCAACTATCCAACGCGTAAATTATTTCAAGCCGCAATCCTACCAAGCAAACGACGTACACTCTATGCACGCCTCAGTGTAGTAATTCCAATTTTCAGCCCAAGTGTTCAAGTCTTTTACGTATTTTCCATATTATTAGGCATAAAGGAGTAGAGGAGAAGGGAAAGAGCCCACTCATAATGTTTGATCCCGTTAGGCATCATGTCCTGCCAATACGGCCAATTCCTTGAACCCGTGGTCCGATGCAAGCGCGATCTACTCAACTGGTATGACCGTACGAGCAGGCCGTGCTCTCCGAATCATCCGACCGATCGGACTAAGGAAGACGGCATTATCGCTCCAATCCAGCTATCTCAGTACTGTTCTGAACGAACACCTGATTTCCATCGAACTCGCTAGCCATCTACACATGAAACCAACTCAATCAATACTTCTTCCTAAAATTCAACAAATTAAATGTAACCAGCATTTATTTTATTCAATCCGACTCAGCGTAACGCACCGTGCGGTTGCGGGCGTTACATAATATACCACTTAGAATCAAGTTCGTCCATGAACCATGCTGGTACTCATTCCTATCACATGTCGCTTGTCCATTTCCATAGATTAGCTCTATACAACATCACATTATCCTGATCCAGACTCGGTATCTCATCTGCTGAACGCTCGTACAATTTCTACGAATTCCCACATTCTCCTTGCAGCTCAATACGAATTCCTCGAATCGCTTAGTTTTGGATCGTACACATATTTAAGACGTCCCTAAAATATATGCATTTTAGCCGGGCTTTGCGATAGCAAATTTGAACAAGTTACAAGGGTATCTTTATGTTCGAGGCGTCCATTTGCTTTGCTCCCTATTGAACCAAATCACGATTTACATTCCAAACTGTTCGATTGAGCACTATTCTCAAATATGAAGATTTTCCACCGACTCAATCAGTTCGTGTTCCAACTCAATCCATCCAACTATTTTTGAAATCCGCACTAGCAACATCTCCAAATATTTCTTATGCACCGAACGATCATCTCAACAGATACTACCCCAACTAGGCGACTTACCCAAATATCAAACTTTGCTTAGATCATTTCAGTCCAACACCTTTTTCCTGCCTGTCACGCCCCAGTCCCAAAATACCGTGGGACCTGATACGTGACAATGGCCAGCAGTACGCACCGATGGACAAACCCAATTTAATGAATCCATCAGGGCATACTTAAGCTGTAAAACAAAGTCTACGACAATCATGGCACAACTAATCTCATCCACACAAGATATAAAATATGATCCACAGAATAAATAAGGAATGTAAATCATCAGCTAGTCTCAACAAAGTACTTCGGGGAACAACCCGATAAATATCTAGTACAATGGTTCAATAGACCAGAATATAAAAGACTAAAATAAAGTAAATACTGAGCACGAAACATGGATGCTCAGGAAAAGTCCTCGGCTAACACCTCGTCCTCGGATGGCGGTACAGCTCCTGGATCAGCTCCTGCTGCGGTCCCGTATACCTCGGGATAGATCTCGTCTGCAAATCCTGGGGACATAATCCGGGTCCGGGTCCAGGTCCTCAGGGGACATAGCAAGGTACAAGAAAGCTCAAGCCAAAATAAATGCAGTGCAGAAATAAATAGAATAAATAGGGCAAGTATGTAAGCATCTGTGTGAAATGCAAGAGAGAATATCAATAGTACTCAGGTTGAAACAACTACAAGCTCTGTGTAGGGGAGCCGGTAGCAGTAATATTATAAGGTGGTCTAGCTCAGCGGAAGACTGAGTAGCCAGCATAACATAATCAACCTGTAGCCTGTGGGTCTCTCTAGCAATAGATGGAACAATAAGGGAATACTAAATAACCAGCTAAGTGATATGCAAGATGAGAGCAGCACTAGAACTCAGGCTGAAGCCACTACAAGCTCTGTGTCGGAGAGCCGGTAGTAGCAGTAATAATGAGTAATGGGCCAAGCTCGGGCTTCAGAGTCTTGTGCCTCACAATAGTAGGGGTATATATATATGATCAGCCTGTAGCCTGTGTGTCTCTCCCCACCCAATGTAACCACGCATATCATGACCATAACGTCTCATGTCCATGTCAAGCGGGATCATAACTAATGCAACAAGTCATAATGTATCTAAGAATATAGTATCTCTGTCAAGTCCTGTATCCTATACAGAATCACCACGAATATCTCGGGAAGATCCTGTCTCATGAATGGTGTCAAGTGTCCTGGGTCATAGTGTACTTGGTAAGACAAGTACGAGAAGATAAAGTGTCACGTATATCCATCTCTAGATGACAATACACAACACCGCGTACGGTGTTGGCATCCGAGTAATAATCGGATGCTAAGTACGTCACACGGTCCTAGGTTAAGCATGCACAGCAATATAATGAAGCAAGGAAAATGTATAACAATACCGCAGAGTTTGGCAATGTACACTTGCCTGATGTTTGAATATCAACAATCGTCCCGGTATCAGTGGATCCTGTGGGTACTACTCCAAAAGCTGTAATAAACATTACCAAGAGTCTCAGAAGATATCAAATAGCTAGAAACGCCTATCCTTACATCCAATTTGGACACAGAGGCAAAAAGGTCATTTTCGGGCCAAAGCGGGGTCCACATGTGGGCCACTTTGCACCGAAAAGCGTGTCAGGGTCAAAGGTCTCCAAATTCCTCAAACTCAGTGTCTACAAGTCAGGAACGATGATACGAACCCAACGGAACTTCCAGAATTGGATTCCGATGAGCCGATCACAAAATCGTCCGTCGAGGGGAGCTTGTGGGGCCCATGATACGCGATTTTGTTAACATTCTCAGAATCAAACCAAACTTGGGTCACAGGACCAGCGTATTGCTACGAGTCCGATGGCGTAAGTTTCGTCTCGATCCGACGTTGTACACAAAGTTACAGCGTGTTCCAAAAAAGTCGGATACGGGGTGTTGTCCACGGATACGAACTGACTTCGGTGTGCTCGCACATCCGAATCGGCTTCTGCGAAATCCCACACGTCCGTATCAACGACGCGTACGTTTCGGTAAAGATCGCGTGCGACCAAGTCGTCCCGTTTGGCGGGGCGCATTTAGTTCCGGGGTGAAACAGGGCATTGTTTTTCCTGTTTTTGGATCGCGGTGTGCGATCACCACAGGACGCGATGCACCGAGCGGGTTATACGGACATCGAGAGGGTTATATAGCCTACATGTAGCAACTGACGGAAACTAAAACGGAGTTGCGAGTTGAGAGAAATCGGTACCTGAACAGGGCTCCGTGAACGCTGAATTCCACGTGTCCGAGGGTCAACTTCGTGTCCGAAATGAGTTGCTGTGTCCGGTCACGGGGCACAGATGCATCCTGGGCTGGCCGCGTCCTGGGCTCGGTCAGAGGGCGGCGCTCGGGTGGCTGTCCCGTGGAGTCGCTGTGGTCTGTGGAAGTCGGCGTCGGGCGGCCTGGCGGCGGGTCGAGGGTTGAGGGAAGTCGGGGTCGTGCTGGACTCGGCGGCGGGTCGAGGGTTGAGGGAAGTCGGCCTGGGTCGACGACGGTGTGTCGTCGTGAGGCGGGGGCTTGGAGTCGACGGCGGGGCTGGGGTTCGAAGGAGCCGGGGACGAGTGGCGGCGCTCGCGCGAAGGGGTAAAGGGTCGTCGTGGGCAGCCTGGCGGCAGCGGCGTGGTGGAGGGCCGAGGTGAGGTCGCTGGCGATGGGGGAGCGGCGGAGATAAGGGTACGGCGGCGGATAGATGGAGAAGGGAGCAGCACGGATGTCGATGCAGCCCTTTATAAGCTGCTACAGGAACTCCGACGGCTGCTAGGGTTTCCATCGGGTTTTCGGGTCCGGGTCGGGTTTGGCTCGGATCCGACCCGACCTGACCCACTATGCTGGGTTCGGTTCAGGCAGGGTTGGTTCGGGTTTTGGGTTTGGGTTCGGTTTTAACACCCAAGAAGTTTTAAGGCTTTAAACGCGTCTCCGGAGTCCAATAAATTCACCAAAAAATACCACATGTCCGGTTTTCCATTTTACACAATAAATTATTATTTCCGTAATATTTTAACACCAATAAATTTTATTTAAAAAATCCTTAACTCATAATTACCTTGCTGCTTCGTCCAGAAAAATACCAAAAATTCCGAGGAAAATTATATTAAAATTTATTCTGAAAAATCCGGGTGTTTACACTGCCATCTCAATACCTCGCTGGGTGAACATCTATATCGAGGTTCGTGTGATCCACGAAGATCTCGCCGCCACGCCAAGGGATAGTGTCACCACGATTTCAACGTGGACACACTCGCCACAATTCTTAGGTTGCGCATGGAATAGTTCTTCGCGCTGCTTCCACTGCCTCAAAGCATAGGATATCACCTTTGCCTTCCGAACGAGCACGCTTCCCATAATAAGTTCCGAGACATCTTGTAAATCTGAGGCAAATCTGTCCCTTCCAGTATTCGTAAAGATTTGATCTGAACGAGCCGTTGCTTTAACTTCACGAGCAAGTTTCACAGTCGTCAATTCATATGAATGTTATTCTCTTCTAGGGCACGATGAGTCAGAGGCGATGCTATCGATAAAAATCTGTGACTCTGAATCTCATCAGTTGACAAGACTACTTCCACCATCGCTCCGATCTTCTGGCTGCATCTTCAGCTGAAGACTATCCCAAGGGTCTCTCAAATCCAACACTCAGTCGATAAGCCAAATCTCATTGCTCACATCTGCCTTCGACGCATTCCCAAATACGCCGCCTCAAGGGTCGTTCTATGGGTCTACCATATTCATCTCCGATTCGACGGGCAAGTCGCTAGGGTCAGCTGTCCTGAAGCTACGCTCGATAATTGTAAGTCATCACGATGGATAGTTACTATGAACCATGCTATATCTCATATGCAAATTCCGAATCAAAATCCAACCATTCCATCCGAGCGAACTTTCGAATCCGAGCACCGCGCTCGTTGAAGCCGTCTTCCATCAATCCGTCATTCTGCCCTGAATCCATCAAATTTTTGAATTGCATGTTCGATTCTCGCACTACAAATTGCAATGATTCTCGAAACTCGAGACTTGCTAAAATTTATATCCGTTTGTCACGTCCCACAATGCACGTCCAACTTACTCGAGCAGCACAGTGATTTGTCCCAACGTTGCTCCCACATTTTAGCTATCTTTAAAAGTCTGTCCACCACAATCTTTGCCTTCAGTTGTTGCCCAAATCCGTCCACGTCTTCCGGAGAATCCGCCTACCTTCGTTGCACCATCTTGCCCAAAATTTCATTTTATTTTCGCTAAACCTGAGTCGACTTCTCGAGCAGCAATATCCAAAATCCTTCAAGCCCATTCAAATTTATCACATTGTCCCTCCAAGTCAGATCGTGTTTTATTGCTCAACCAACAGCTCAAATGTGTTGTCCAAAATCGTAGTCCGTGCTCGCTATCATTCGATTCACCCATCGCTTTGCTCAAGCGTAACCCAACTGTTCGTTCCGATCCCGTCCATCACTTAAGCCCAACGATGCTTCCATTTGCACATGTCCGTTCTCGATTGCTCAACTCAATATTCGCTTGCTCTACTTTTCATTCCTTCCAACTCAACCAACTTATTTTTCTGTTACCGAGTCCGTTCAGGCAATTCCCATTGATGTCCAACCAAAATATTCTAATACCTTGCTCAATACGTGGTATCCCATATACCACTTCGAATCAAGTCGCTACTCGCATTACAATTTCTTGCACTTATCCAAATTTCGTTCGAACCATCCCTCATGCATGCTCATGCCTTTCCCAATTCGAGTCTGACACAAAACTCAGGAAATGCCTGAATTATCCAAATATTTCCATCAATCTCGCGATGTAACTCGTGCCATATCCCATTCTCAATATTTCTAACTATTATCACCGTCTGATACTTTCGCAACACGAGCAACCCGTGCAACGATCGTATTCCAAGTAGTCCAACCCAATACCCAATGGTTCCACATATTTGTTATACGAGCAACTCGTGCAAACTTATTCTGATAATCCCAAGCCAAACTTAAACCTGCTCAACCGATGCGCCACAGCCAAAATTCCAACTTCTATCCAACACAGTCGCTAGACGAGCAACTCGTGCAACGATTCATTCTCATCGAATGCTTCTACTCACAACATGCCCATAACCAAATCTCGTATGCCAACCAACTGATCCATTGAGGCAATCAGAACTCCCCGAACGACAAGCCAAGCCAACCCAACGAAAGCTCTCAACTTATTGCACAAATGCAACAACGCCACCCAACTTGCTGCACGAATGCAATAACGCCTAACGATGCTAAGCGATCTAACGAAAACCAACCAAGGCAACACAACCAAGAATAACAAGCAGCCACAACCAGCAATATATAGACTTATTGCATGAAACATCCAATGCGGCACCGAGTAGAGTCAAGAGCTAAACGACACGCGGAAGCTATTTAGAGTTTGTGATGAAGCGAAGGACCAAGTCCGAAGAAATGAACCAGGCGCTCTGATACCAATCTGTCACGTCCAATCTCCCGCAAGCTCAATAGTCCCCGCTGAACGTGAAATCACCACGTTGCAGCTCTCCCGCGGGATAATCGTTCTCATCGGGACGTGATGCCGTACGAGCCTGGAGTTGCGCTCGTACAAGGCGATATTGTTAAACACCAAATTTATCATCGAAACAACCAAGTTACAGCGAAAGTCGTTTTGTGTACCAAGCACACATCAGAGTAATACGCAGCGAAGCTCTCGATAGGGTTCAAATAAAATGTCCCGAAGGCAATGCCACGAAGGCGATGCTACAAAGACGATAAAATGCTCTTGCTCTTTTCTCTAGCCCACAAAGGTACTTACAGTTCATACATCATGCCTCGTATATCCAAGCAGTACCACTACGCCTGCGTACCTGAAATATTGCCCACAAACGTGGGTCAGTACACAACCGTACTGGTGAGCGGGGTAACCCACTCGCCTAAGACGACACTAAGTAAAATAGTGAATGCAAACAGTTATATGGTGATCTTTTTAGTTGAATCCTAGATTCGTTTCATGGCATATGAATGACATGTTAAGGAAAGCTGTAAAGCAGTTTAAGCATGCAAGCATTCAACTCAAACCAATCGACAAGCATTTATATATCCAACTCGAAGGAAACTAGCATGCAACCCGTCCTACTCAATGCCATCGCTTGCACGATAACATATCGAACCATTCTCAAGCCTCAATTATCCATCCTCAACCAACTTGATACAATCCAATCTCGAGTGCACACTCTTGCCGAGGCAAGGTTGCCGTGCCTACACGAAAGCCAAACCAACAAAAGAAAAGCAAGCCAACTCTTATCTATATGAAGTCACTGGCTAAGCCATACAGGACATATCCAAGCATTTACGGCGTGCCCTATCAGCCCGGGTAGCATGCCCCGCTGGAGGTCCCGTAATGCATTGTGACTAGCACGAATCAAATATTTCCCTCCGGATCGATACGGTTCCAGTGCCCCGAAAAGCCGTTTTGAGGAAATGCCAAACTTGTGCACAAGTTGTTCGTGACATGCAAACACGTAGGTATGACGAGAGGATCGAACATTCTCGCCCCACCAAGCGATCCTAGATTCGTTCAACCGATATCCAACCAAAACATCCATAACCATTCTTCCAACATATTCAACCAAGGAATCCAAATCTCGACCTCAACATATAGCCCAAGGCACCAAAATATGAAGTGTTTCATAGGCACAATGCCTCTTCTCAACACAGAGTCCAAATTGGTACAACACCCATGCTCAAAGCAATCCCATGGCAAATTGCCCCAACCGTGGCACAATGCCGCTTTCGTGGCACAATGCCCCAACAGTGGCACAACGCCCTCGCCGATGCAGTTGTTCGGTTTCGAACCACAACTGTTCGCTTTGAAAGACAAAGCGACCAAATGATACTCGTGCATGGATGCACGCTCGCTCGCCCACCCAAATTTTCGATATTCTCATTGCCTCAAAGTATCATTCCAACCGTCCAAGCATAATCCCAATTATCCAACCGACTGCCTCAAATATAATAATCCAACTCGAGTTCCAACTATCCAACGCGTAAATCATTTCAAGCCACAATCCTACCAAGCAAACGACGTACACTCTATGCACGCCTCAGTGTAGTGATTCCAAGTTTCAGCCCAAGTGTTCAAGCCTTTTACGTGTTTTCTATATTATTAGGCATGAAGGAGTAGAGAAGAAGGAAAAGAGCCCACTCACAATGTTTGATCCCGTTAGGCATCTTGTCCTGTCGATACGGCCAATTCCTTGAACTCGTGGTCCGATGCAAGCGCGATCTACTCAACTGGTATGACCGTGCAAGCAGGTCGTGCTCTCCGAATCATCCGACCGATCGGACTAAGGAAGACGGCATTATCGCTCCAATCCAGCAATCTCAGTACTGTTCTGAACGAACACCTGATTTTCATCGAACTCGCTAGCCATCTGCACATGAAACCAACTCAATCAATACTTCTTCCCAAAATTCAACAAATTAAATGTAACCAGCATTTGTTTTATTCAATCTGACCCACCGTAACACACCGTGCGGTTGCGGGCGTTACATGCCGTGCAGTTCGTCGGAGAGGGGGGGAAGAGGGGGGTTTTGAAAATTTGGGGGGAAGATTTCGACAGAAGGGGGGAGGATCGAAACCTATATTAAAATTTTAGCGACGTTTAGCGACGCCAACTTATGACGTCACTAATAAAAATATTTTGCGACGTTATTATCGTCGCTAAAAACGTCGCTAAATACGTCGCTAAACATCGCTAATTTATAAAACTCAGCGACGTTTAGTGACCAGCGACTATTCTTTTAAAAAACTGAATTACAGTTGCTAAACGTCGCTATATGTCGCCAAACAGCGACTTATTGCGACGTTAGTCTTTGGAGTCGCTGAAATATTTAATTTTAGCGACGTTTTACTTTGACGTCGCTAAAAACGTCGTTAATCCCGCAATTTTTAGTAGTATCTTACAATGAGACTTTTCGCATAAGGAGAAGCTCGAACATCCACTTGATACTGAACGCCTTGTTTCAAAGTATGTCTCCTGCCAAGATATCATCATCTGGCGACTATGGATGTTTACTTTCAAGTTTGTACCAGACTTCCTGATATTTCCTTGGTAATCACTAGTATGTTGATACACGCACTTCTTTGACTGTAACTTCTTGAAGTTTAGAACCATTGTCCCAATTCTCAGATCCTCTGCTTGATCCTTGCTTGCCATCAAGACCTTCACCACTGAAAGGTTAGACCTTGATCAACAGTTCTTCCTAAAGCACATGTGGCTTGATGCACCAGTTTTCATCCACTGGTCAGCAACCACGCCATAGGACTTAACCTGCGCAATCATAGCAACCAAGTTAAGTAATCAAAGGAACCAAGTTTAGTTACACCTTGCTATATTGGTTTGGATTAGTTCTACTATCAAGTTCCAATTTCAGCAATGCGTCAAGTCCTGTATTGTGTTGTGACCTTCATGTGCATAGGCCACTATGTGCCAATCCATGCGCATAAGCCACCATGCGCCAATCCATGCGCATAAGCCATCATGCGACAATCCATGTGCATAAGCCTCCATGCGCATCCTGCATGCGCATTGACCATCATGCGCATTGAGACACTATGCGCCTAGCTCTGCCATGCGCCAAGACCTCCAATGTGGTAGCCCAAGCAGCAGTCCATACGGCCGCCCAAGCAGCAGCTCATGCGGCCACCCAAGCGGTCGCGCGTGCGGCCCAGTAGCAGCTCATGTGGCCGCCCATGCGGCCATGCATGCGGCCCCGTGTGCGACCGCGCATATCCGAGCGCATGAAATGTGCACAAGTGCCATGTGACGATGCTGACGTGCTAAGTGCTAAGTGTGCCAACAAAGTACCACTTTGCGTCCGAGTCCGAATCACTTTGGGACTTAGCTCCTATGTAAATAATTCTAAGAGCATGACAAAAAGCATAAATGCTTTCATGAGAAGTTAATCATTTTTTTCTCCTAAAAAAATACACCTACATGGCACCCATGTGTCCCACCACACCCCATGTGCACACCTCAATTCATACAAAGTATTATATTGAGATACCCACTTGGTGGTGTCGCCAATTTGGGACTATCTTTCCAAAGAAAACAACACAAACAATATATATATATATATATATATATATATATATATATATATATATATATATATATATATATAAAGTATTTCGTTGGAATCGAGTTATTCAGAGAACAAACTTGTTTGCGTGAATCTCTGATTCTCGACTACAACTTCAGGATCAAATAGAAAGCAGACTCAAAATTTGTGTGAATCTCTGTTTCTGATCTTTGTGATTCATCTTTGATCTATCTCGGAACTAACAGCGTTCGACTCATGGATGCATGTCAAAGTAATTCGAAATGGTCCTCTAACTAGATCGGCCAATTGCAATCCTTCGCCATAGCAGGATGATGCACACTTGCATTCTAAGATGTCGAAAGAGGAACTTCTGACTTGCCGGGTGGAGCTCCATACAAACTTTCCCATTCAACAAGTAACTTCTCTTCCTTTTGTCGAATAAAATACATAAATGGCACCGTACCATCACAAAATTATATTGGAGCATTAACTATATTCCAGGTCAAGATAAAAAAAAATTCATTCGATAAAACACAAGGGAAAAAACAATCCTGCAAATATTCTGGTCAAAAAAACAAACTTTCGCAACTGTTAGTAAAAAGCAGAAACCCGTTGGCTTCTACTTGTTAGCTTTAGAGATTGATCGAGATCTATTATAGCTGCCCTTCCCCACTTAAGCAATTGAATATATTAATTCTCTGCATGGAAAGGCTACCGCCATTGTACTGTAAATATGTACTAAAATAACACTTAATACTGTAGTATAGTAGCTTAAGGCCATGAAGATCGCAAAGACCTAGAGGAGAGGAATCAGAAGAATCTCCTAAAAGCACAAGAAGCATAATGAGAAAAGTTAAGCAGAGGAATTAATTATTATTAACCAGCTTAATTGGAGTGTTGAGGATTCCAATGCTAGCTAGGGTTACAAGGGCTAGAAGCCAAGGGAGCTGCAGGAGGAGGGGAATTCTCTTGGTTCCTTGCAGCTTGTTCTCTTCCATGGAGACGTGAGAACAAACAAAGGGTTTGAGCATGAAGGAATGTGACCATGTGCTGTTGATAGTCATAGCTCTCATTCTTAGCCAATTAATTATTTAATTCTCACCTCACACTTTGAGCCTAATTTGTTGTATACGTACATTAATAATTAGCTTAGGCCACGTCTATAGCATGAGGGCATGCATATAACCCAACTGTTGGGTAGCCAGGGGAAGGAGACAGTTTAATTTGTCAGATTTTGAGCTTTGTAATTAAGTCTGAGCTGGTCATGAAAGTTATCAATATTTCTTCTGAGTCTGACCAAAATGATATGTGTATCAGTGTACATGTTTCAATTCTAATCAGCTAAGCTTAGTGAATGGGTTAGCTAGACAAGTACTAAAGAATGAATTTTAATATGTCTCCATTAGTTTAGCAAATATATATATATATATATATATATATATATATATATATATATATATAATGTACGCTGATACACATTTACTAAGCTTATGAACTGTGGGTTCGAGCAATGGAGAAAGCATGTTAATTTTTAGGGCTATTTGATACTACCTTCCTCTTAGGTTAGGTATATTGATATTATCCCTTGTTAGATTAAAAGTTGAGAATACCTCCCTGAAAGTGTCGTTAAAAATTCTTTAACGACACTTTCAAAACTCATTAACGACACTTTCAGGTTTTTAACTATACTTTCACGGGAGTATTCTCAACTTTTAATCTAACAGGGGGGTAATATCAATATACCTAATCTAAGAGGAGGGTAATATCAATAGCCCTAATTTTTTTGTGGGAGAATTAACATGAGGGAAGTACGTGCTGGTGCGGACCTTCGGACCGGAATGTAGCCTTTTAGGTCAGGATTGTAGGCCTTCATGCTGTGTTTGTAGGACTTTAGGCCATAATAATATTTACCTTCTTCAATAAATAATAGAGAAATTTTGACTTACCCCCCACTTTTTTTACCGTATTTAAGGGTGCACCCAACATTGTTTCCATAATGTACATTTTTTCACTTTTGACGGAATTCGTCCAAAAGTAACGGTCAACCTATTTGACAAAAAAAAAATAGACGAAAATACCCTCGGCTTCTCCCTTTCCTCTCACCCCCTCTCCCCACCGCGGCCGCCGCCGTAGACCCCCCTCCTCGCCACCGACCGTGCTCCCCCCCTCCCCGCCACAGCCCCCACTCCCGCCCTCCCTGCCCCCGCTCCCCGCGCGCTCGCCGTCATGCTCGTCACAGCCACTCTGCGCGCTCGTCACTGCGTCGCCCACTCGCCGCCGCTCGCCTCGCCGCAGCGGCTGTTGCTGATGCTGGCTGCTGCAAATGGGTTGACCGTTAGTTTTGGACGAATTTCGTCCAAAAGTGGAGGAACATATACATTATGAAAATAATGTGTGGTGCACCCTTAAATATGATAAAAAAATTGGAGGGTAAGTCAAAATTTCTCAAAATAATATATAACGCGGGTTCGCGTAATGGAGAAGCACGTTGATTTACATGTGGTGGAAAATTAATATGAGGGCAGCCGGTGCGAGTGTGATGCGGTGCGCTGCAGGTGCGGTAATGGTGCGAGCCTTCAGATCGGGATATTATCTGACCTTCTTAAAAAAAATTATATAATGAGTACATGGATTAATGTGTCAAATATTTATCATCAAATTACAGAAATAGTATTCATGAGGGAAAAAACATATAATTAGACGAAAATACCCTCGTCTTCTCCCTTTTCTCTCACCCCGTCACCCCCTCTCCCCACCGCGGCCGCCGCCATAGACCCCCCTCCTCGCCACCGACCATGCTCCCCCCCCCACCGACCGTGCTCCCCCCTCCCCGCCACAGCTCCCACTCCCCCCCCCCCGCCTCCATGTCCCCGCTCACCGCGCGCTCGCCGTCATGCTTGTCGCGTGCTTGTCACAGCCGCTCTGCACGCTCGTCGATGTGTCGCGCGCTCGCCACCGCTCCCCTCGCCGCAGCGGCTGATGCTGCTGCTGGCTGCTGCAAATGGGTTGACCGTTACTTTTGGACGAATTTCGTCCAAAAGTGGAGGAACATATACATTATGAAAATAATGTGTGGTGCACCCTTAAATATGGTATAAAAATTGGAGGGTAAGTCAAAATTTCTCAAAATAATATATAATGCGGGTTCGCGTAATGGAGAAGCACGTTAATTTACATGTGGTGGAAAATTAATATGAGGGCAGCTAGTGCGAGTGTGATGCGGTGCGCTGCAGGTGCGATGATGGTGCGAGCCTTCGGATCGGGATATTATCTGACCTTCTTAAAAAAAATTATATAATGAGTACATGGATTAATGTGTCAAATATTTAGCATCAAATTACGGAAATGGTATTCATGCGGGAAAAAACATATAACCTGATAAAAATAATAATAAACATGATATCACTTTTATATATATATATATATATATATATATATATATATATATATATATATATATATATATATATATATATATACAGAAAATTCACTGTAGCAAAATTAATTTATATTAAATTAATGCAAACGAAACAAGTTTACCTAAATTAAAAATAAAGAAACAGTCTGCCAACTCAGTTGGCAGAGAACAGACTGCAGCCGACAAACGTGGGCCCCAACCTGGGCCCACTGCTCAATTTTTGCCAACTGAGTTGGCCGAATTTAGGAAGCGGTGGGGCCCGCAGGTTGGGGTGGTTTGGTTTGGTTTTATGAATTTTTTTAATTAGTTATTATTTGGTTTTTTTTATTTGGTTTTTTTTATTTAGTTTTTTTCTATTTAGTTTTATTTTGGATTTTGATTTTTTTTTATTTAGTTTTTTTATTTAATTTAGTTTTGAAATTTGGTTTAAGAAAATTTACTTTAACCAAATAAAATTTAAATAAATTAATTGTAAAGAAAAAATTAAAAAAAAAACGGTTTGGTTTTTTAGAAAATTGTAAAGAAAAAATTTCTATTTGCAATGTTTGATAAGAAAAAAAAGTTATAAGTTCATTGATGTACCAACCAACCAAGAGAATAAATGCACTGGTATATATTTTCTTAGAAAAGTTAGAAGTTCATTGATGTAATTTTATTTCTAATACATAAATTTCTAATAAAACCTAGAAGTACAATTCTCTGCCTCTTGCTATCCTGTCATAATACCTACGAGGCCTTGGCCTAAGACCAAGTCTATTTCTTCTTGCTACTGTATCCTCGGGGCTCTCCCCTGGCAATGGTGCCTATGGGTCAAATTCATCAGTCTCATGTGTCTGCACCGGCGTTGTTGGAGTCACAAATAGTTGAGTAGTTGTATCAAACTGTGGTGCATCAAATATAGAAGTGGCCATCCACATGTAATAATCCCAATAGTCACCATCAGGTTGTATCGTCGGCTAACTAAGCCTTGAGGATAATCCGGTGGAATATATAACGGAGGGTTCGGGGGAGTCGAAATTGCTTGCACATCATCCAAAAATGATCTTACTGCTGTGCTCAACGAGTCTCTCACTGGATGATTTTCACATGCCCGTAGAAAATTTGGAAGCTAAAATATTAAGTAGAATCCAACTAATTCATATTAAAAAAAACTATGAAGACAAATATTTTTATCAATAAAATATGTACATTCTTATTTACACGTTCACTACTAGAAAAAGCGGTCTTAGCGACGTATTTTAGCGACGTCAAAAGAAACGTCGCTAATAATATATAAATTAGCGACTCCTTATTAAAACGTCGCTAGACGTCGCTAAATGGCGACATTTAGCGACGTTTAGCGACTTTTATTAAGATTTTAAAAGATAAGTCGCTATAAGTTCAGTTTAGGTCGCTAAACGTCGCTAATATGTCTAATTTAGCGACGTTTAGCGACGTATATAGCGACCTTAATATTGAAAATATTTAGCAACGTGTTTAGCGACGCATTGACGTCGCTAAAATTTAAATTAGCGACGTTTTTCTTGGACGTCGCTAAACGTCGCTAAAATTTGGTTAATTAGGGATCGGTTTCATTTTTCCCCATCTGCTGAAATTTCGAAAAGAAAAAAAATTCCCCCCCCCCCCGCGCTCCGTCGACCCGCTCTCCACCGCGACTACTCCGGTAAACCCTACTCTCTCTCTCTCTCTCTCTCTCTCTCTCTCACAGGACACATGTGACATTGACACAAACACGACACACACACAGACACTGACACAGACACAGACACGGCACACACACACACTGACACAGACACTGATCAGGACCTAGGGTTAGGGTTAGGGTTAGGTTTGTTGACATGGGGTTAGGGTTAGGGTTAGGGTTAGGGCCCACTGGCCCAAGTCGACGAGAGAGGTAACAGCAGCAGTGAGCACTGCTTACTAGCAGTGAGCAGGGGGAGACTTGAGGCACATCAGCCCAATGTGCAACAGGCAACTTGGGGAGGCACTGCACAGCTGAACATAGTGTGCATTAAGGTTTAGGTGCATTGTAGTTGGTTGTTAGCTTCTGCAGGCAGGTGTGAGGGGGTCCTAATACAGTGTAAACACTGCATCCTTGTGCAGCAACTTACTGAGCCAGTCAGCAACTAGTGCAAGGCAGGATTTGGATGTGTTTGAGATGGGGTTTGAACTCGTATGATGTGAAGGACATGAGGGCAAGTGTCAGATATAACACCAATATCTGAGAGAAGATTGGGTATTCATAGTGATACTATAGTGCACACATGAGTGTGTGGCTCGGGATAAGGGGTAATCAAATATTGAGGAAGAAGGTAAGCAGTAGCAGTGGGTGACTGATTTAAAGAGGTGTATTAGTCAGGTGTTTGAGTGAATATATGTGTTGAAGAGAATAAGTAATAGGTGTGAAGGTTGAGCATTCATATAGGTGTATCCCAGATCTGGGAGTATAGATGGAGTGTTTATATGAGTATAGATGGAGTGTTTATATGAAGTATAGAATTTAGAGTACTTAATAGGTGTTGTTGGTACCAGGTGAGTTTTGATTACAGAATTCTTAAGAGTGTATGTGTGTATCAGTGTGCCAGTTTGGGGGGTTAGGTTTTTTTACTAAAGGGAGTGCAGTAATCTGCCGGTAAATGTGAGTGAGTACAGCCACAATGCATGGGTTTATCCATTTCATAGAGCAATAGCCCGTGTACTTGGGAAACTTTTGATGCAAAAATTGTTCAAGCACCAGGTGCCTTAGTGCAATGCCATGACTGCTTTTCCCATAACGGACACTGACCTAGGAGTGTGGTTGGGGGCAGCTGCAGTTCTATAGTATGACACACTATTTGTAGTGTTGACTGCACACTTATAGTGCAGTTCATAGTACTATGAGGTTGGGGGCAGCTGCAGTTTTGATAAATGAAAATATGTATTATATCAGTTATGATTTTTATAGTACGGTTAATTTTGCATGTAATGATTTATATGATACATACTGTCAATTTTACAGAAGTTTCTAGAAATGGATATGAATTACTATCTGCGTTATCGTTCGTGGATGTACAACCGTCATCCTGATGACATGTGCGGTGTGCGGGATGAATTCATTGAGGGTGTACAGCAGTTCCTGCAGTTCGCAAAGGCGTTCCCTCAATACATGGACGGTACCAAAATTAAGTGTCCGTGTGTGAGATGTCGCAACAGGAAATATCATCCTGAAGTGGAAGTTACATATCATTTATACTCGAAGGGCTTTACGCCGAATTACTATCAGTGGACCGCGCACGGAGAACTTGTATCTCTAGCATCAGAGTCGGAGCCCTATGTGGAGCCGTATATGGATGTCCAAGACCACGATGCTTATGACGACGGGTTGGTGAATATGGTTTATGATGCGGCGGGGCCTAGTTTCAATCCTGACAATTATGATGCGGCAGGACCTAGTTTCAATCCGGACAATTATGATGCAGCTGAGGAGGCACCGAATGCCGATGCTGCAAAGTTTATGGAGTTGCTTGAGAATGCAAGGACTCCACTATATCCTGGTTGTGAGGATCATTCACCGTTGGAGGTGGTTACAAGATTATTGAGCATCAAGTCCAATTTTAACATGTCGCAAGAATGCTATAATCGACTGCTCGATTTGATTATAGAGATCTTGCCCGAGGGTGCAAAGTTGCCTAAAGACTTCTATCGATCTAAGAGGATGGTGAGATCACTTTGGATGGGATACGAGAAAATCGATGCATGTCGCAACGTGTGCATGTTGTACTACAAAGACGACAAGGATGAAGATGCGTGCAGATTCTGTGGTGCTGATCGCTACAAGGCCACTGTTAGAGAAAAGTCTGTCGGTGCAAGGAAGCCTACCGATTCGATGCACTACTTGCCTTTGACGCCGCGGTTGCAGCGGTTGTTTATGGTTAAGGAGACTGCAGAAAACATGAGTTGGCACAGGCGAAAACAGATCGAAGGAGTATTGGATCATCCATCCGATGGAGAAGCATGGAAGCACTTTGATCGAGAGTATCCATATTTTGCCGAGGAAGCGCGTAATGTCAGATTGGGGCTCTGCTCTGACGGTTTTATCCCATTCGGACTTTCGGACTCCCAGTATTCGTGTTGGCCTGTGATCGTCACTCCGTACAATCTACCGCCTTGGATGTGCATGAAGACTCCGTATATGTTCCTAACCGTTATTATCCCGGGTCCGAACAATCCGAAGAGGAACATCGATGTGTATTTACAGCCTTTGATAGATGAGTTGAATCAGCTGTGGGAAGTCGGTGCCAACACGTACGATGTTTCTAGAAAGCAGAATTTTCAGATGAGGGCAGCACTTATGTGGACCATCAACGACTTTCCGGCCTATGGAATGTTATCGGGATGGAGCACCCATGGTCGTCTCTCATGTCCGTATTGCATGGACCGTTCTCAGGCTTTCCGTTTGAAACACGGAGGCAAACCGTGCTTCTTCGATTGTCATCGACAATTTTTGCCGAAGGATCATCCGTACCGGAGGAATCGGAATGCTTTTCGTGCGGGAGTTGTGGAGAAGGCCAATCCACCGCCAAGGTGCCCCGGATGCACGATATGGAAAGAGGTAAAAGATTTACCAAGTGCTATCCAAGAGCCTGCTAAGGGGTACAAGTGTGACGGATTTGGTCGCACCCATAACTGGACGAAGAGGAGTATATTCTGGGATCTGCCATATTGGAGCACCAATCTGATCAGACATAACCTTGATGTCATGCATATCGAGAAGAATGTGTTTGATAACATAATTAATACTGTAATGGATGTAAAGGGGAAGACGAAAGATAATCCGAAGACGAGGTTGGACTTAGAAGACATATGTAGACGTCCTGCATTGCATTTGATAGAGGAGGGGAATGGAAAGTTAAAGCAACCTAAGTCAGTTTTCTCACTGGATAAAGAGGATAAAGGTAGACTTTGTAGGTGGATTCAGGGTCTAAAGTTTTCAGACGGGTACGTGTCGAACTTGAAAAGATGCGTCGACCTCAAGGAGAACAAACTAGTAGGTATGAAGAGCCACGATTGTCACGTATTCATGGAAAGGTTAATTCCGATTGCATTTCGGGAATTCTTACCGCAGGTCATTTGGGACCCATTGACAGAGCTGAGCATATTCTTCAGAGATCTTTGTTGTACTAAGTTGCTCGTCGATCGTCTAGAAAAGCAAGAGAGGGACATTGCGGTAACACTATGTAAGCTCGAGAAGGTGTTTCCTCCTGGATTCTTCGACTCTATGGAGCATTTGCCAATTCATCTTTCCTATGAGGCACGTGTTGGTGGTCCTATCGGTTATCGGTGGATGTACCCCTTCGAGCGCCATCTGAATCACCTAAAGAGAAAGGTGAAAAATAAGGCACGGGTTGAAGGCTCTATTTGTGAAGCTTATGTTCTCGAGGAGATTACAAACTTTTGCTCGACGTATTTCAAACCGCATGTTGCTACTAATAGGACGAAAGCTCCCAGAAACGACGACGCATATCAGGAATCTAATGATGCAATACTCAAAGTATTCAATGCATCCGGAAAGCCCTCGGGAAAAATAAAGAAGAGATATTTGAATGACGATGAGCTAAGGGCTGCTCAATTGTATATATTACTCAATTGCGACGAGAATGAAGTGGAGAAGCTAGAGGGGTAAGTAATTAATACGTCTACGTTTACATCATCTCAATGTAATTGTATAAGATACTATTATGCTACTAATCAGCAGTTGCTTCATTGTTTTTCAGCACATATAATGATGAGTTGAGGTCGGTTAGACCCTACATAACAGACGAAGAAGTAGAACAAGATATGAGATGCCATTTTTCTTCTTGGTTGAGCGCATATGTAAGATGCTTGGTAATTACTTTTTATTTCTGCACTTGCAAAACAAATAACTTACTATCGCTACTTTGGTATTTAGGTCGATCGTCTAATATCACCCGAGACTGAATCTATTAGGACTCTAGCCAAGGGACCAATTACTGCCGTAAAAATATGGCCAAGTTTCTGTGTGAATGGGTTCAGGTTCAAGTCAACAAATGCTCCTATCAGAGACAGCTTTCTGGATCTTGATTCCACGAAAAACAGTGGTTTGTGTATCAAATCTACAAACTACAAAGACGTCAATCCGGGCAATGATTTTTTTGGCATCTTACGAGAGATTGTGGAGTTGACATATAATTATGGCCCAGAACCTGCTAATATCGTGCTATTCAGGTGTGAATGGTTCGATCCGATTCAAGATCAAGGTTGGAAAATTGACAAGCATGGCCTTGTGGATATAAACTACAAGCGTAGATATCAAGGCTACGAACCATTTGTCCTATCAAGTCAGGCTCAGCTCGTGTACTTCACAACTTATCCTAGACGGGGGACAGCGAGGTCGGATTGGTGGGCAGTATGCAAGACTAAAGCTAGAAATACCTTTGACATTGACGAAATAGCTTATCAGGAGGACGATCTACCTCTTGTAACAAATATTGTAGATGTGGACTCAACGTAAGTTACTCATTACACGAGTAATAATGTAGAAGATGTAGAATTATCCGAAGAGGACGACGAAGTAGATGAAAGTGAAGACGAGGAAGAGGAAGAGCAGGACGAGGAAGGCGAACAAGATGAATTTTCTGAAGATGATTGAAAATATAAAATATTTCATGTAGAATGTAACTGTATTTGGACTATAAATATTGCATGTAGAAGTAGATGTTGACATTAACGAATATATGTATTATATTTTGACTGTATAATGCTTTGAGATATGTATCATATTTTGACTGTAGAATGTAGTATATATTTGTGTTTCTCTATATTCATCATATGTTGTTATCAGATATGACAGGACGACGCGGAGGATTCGGCAGGTCCCGAGGTAGACAGAGTGCCACTCCGGTACTGCCTACTGTTGGTTCCGGATCATCGTCGCCCAGTACTCCAGTATATCGATCAGTCACATCTCCGACTGCGACGATGTTGCGTGGCATCACTCCTGGGACGAGTAGTTCCAGGCGTGATAGTACTCCCTCGTCCAGCGTTCCTCCTGCTGACGGAACCATGGAGACAGATGAGCATGTAGAGGAGGTCGTGCCGACGTTGTCCCAGCATCAGCAAGATCCTCCATGCGCACCACCGGAGGAGACGAGGACAGAGATTTGGGCCGACGGTACAAAGTAAGTCAATTAGATGGTTTAGTATATATTTGTGTTTCTCTTTATTCATCGTATATTGACTTTTTCAGTAATCTAAATTATTATTTCTGTATAGATATCGTCCATCGTCGGTTCAGAGACGCCTGGGCCAATTTTTGAGGAACAACTACGGTGGCCCTTGGATCAACTACTCTGAGGCTCCGGAGGAGAGGAAGGCGTTCTGGTTTACGCACTTCCAGGTAAAAGTATATTAAATAAATCCTCTAATTTATGCATATTCGTGATGCTAACTTAATGAATTATTTATTGTAGCAAACGTATTTGTATCCTCCGCACCGGGCCGAGTTGATCGAACGGCTCTTTCCTACCGTTGTCGCCAAGCTTATCCGAGATGCTCTGGATGACCAGAAGGCTCGTGATCGTGCTGGAAAACCGATCCAAGGTTGGATCACGCCTGAGCAGTGGACTGCGATGAGGGCTAGATTCGACGATCCGAGCTACAAGGAAAAGTCTAAGAAGGCCAAGGCGGCTAGGCAGAATGCTGCCAAGTGGTGTGGTGGCTCGATTCCGATGACGGAATATTTCCGTCGTTTGGTATGTTTTTTCTTTTAAAATATATTATTTTAATATAAGTACCATAAAATGGTACTTGGAAAAAATATTTAAGTTTAGTAATAAAAAATATATTTTTAACAAGTACAGAGGGGTGAGGATGCAAACATGGTGACCGTCTTCTTGGCCACCCATCGCAAGGACGGAAATCTCATTGATGAGAGGGCCTCACAGACCTATGTAAGTATTACTTTACTTTGTGTTTATTTTAATATAACTTAGGCAATTATTGAGTTTCCAAACCTTTTCTAGGCCGAGTATCTTAGGCTTCGTGAGCGGGCGACTGCTAGTGCACCTACACCTGGAGAGGCTGGTGCTTCGTCGCAGCCCGGTCCATCTCCGTCGGTGGACGACCTGTGGGTGACCGCAGCTGGTGGTCTCCAGAGGGGTACGTACTACGGTACGGGCTCCTATGGCGCCCTGGTTGCGACGCAATCATCTAGGGCCTCCCCGACAGCTGTGCATTCCACACACCCCTCGTAGTCGCAGCCCTCGCAGTCGTCGGCCAGAGTCCAGGAGGCCGTCCAGGAGGCCGTTGACCGTCAGATTGCGTCTCTCCGTGACGACTTGCTGCGAAGTATGGAGGACCAGTCCCGGTCCCAGCCGCAGGCGGACGATCCGATGCTCATCGCACGATTGGATATGCTCGACCGCAGCATGACGGAGCTACGAGAATTGACAAATGATATTAGAGCCTCCAATGATCGCAACATCATGGAGCTGCAGGCGTCACAGCTATCGATGGGCGAGAAGCTGACGAGGATGCAGGCGTCACAGCTATCGATGGGCGAGAACCTGACGAGGATGCAGGATTCAATGGGTGATAGCAGTACGAGGCTGTTATCTACCCTGGATTCTTACAACCAGCGACTCGCAGACTTGGAGCGGGCACGGCCTCCACCGACGTCACTGCCTTCTCCATCGACATCGGTGTCGATTCCACGGGACGAGTATGAGGAGTTGTTATCCTTCAAGCGCGCCGCTGGTCAGCCTCCTGCAGATCCGTAGTAGTATAGTTATTTTTATTATTATTTATGAATTATTGATACTTCAATAATAGACATGATGTATGATGCTTCTTGTGGTCTTTAATTTTTTAGTTAATTTAATTGGATTATATAGTTATCCACATTTAATTGGATTGATACTTCTTGTGGTCTTTAATTTAATTGGATTATATAGTTAACTAGATTGAATCATGTTGGTGTGTATGATGAAGATGATGTAAAACTGCAGGGAATCACCAATGTTTGCTTCTGCACATTTTTTTTTTTTTAAATTAGCGACGTTATTAGCGACGTTTAGCGACGTTAATTTACGTTGCTAATTACGTCGCTACTTAGCGATGCTGTAAAACGTCGCTAAGGACGTCGCTAATGACGTCGCTAATTACGTCGCTAAACGTCGCCAATTGCTGACATGGCAGTATAGCCAGGTCATTAAAGACGTCGGTGTAACGTCGCGATAGATGTCGCTAATCAGCGATGTTTAGCGACTTTTCTAAACGTCGCTTTTTAGTGACTTGGCGTCGCAAAACGTCGCTAAATTTAGCGACACATTAAAGTCGCTAAAAAACGTCGGCCTAGCGACGTTTTTTGTTTTAGCGACTTGGTGTTTTCCGACTGCTTTAAAACGTCGCTAATTACGTCGCTAAACCTAATTAGCGACGATTTTTGGTTATTTAGCGACGTTTTTAGATGTCGCTAATTTGACTTTTTCTGGTAGTGGTTGATACCATTCACGATAACTAGCATCATCAACGGCCCGATGTTGGAATCGTAACTCCTCATATCGGTAGGATCGGTTACTGATAAGAGGAGCTCCCCACCAAGATCTATAGGCAATATCACCTAATGCTACACCATTTAAACAAATATGAGCGTATGATTTCATATAATTTTGAAATTTTTATTTTGTTCAATAAATAACTTACTCTCATCTATAGAGTCCATTAGTTGAGACGACTGTACCGCGGGTTGTGTCTCCAATCTAGAATTCCACTGTGAAATTATTTTGCCTGCTCTTTTAGCTGCACTCCCTCTACTACGGTTTAAATATGGTGGCTCATCGGAAATCTTTTGTACCCAGAATTGTCTCATAACACGATCAGCTAGATGATACATGATTTCACCGTCGAATATTAGGAAACAACTATGGATACAAAGGTCATAGGCTGTTGTTTATATTTCAGTAGGATTCTGCTCAAGCCGGTACGGATAGTATTTCACCTATTTTATGACAAAAAATTATAAAAAAATGGTCATAATGGCTTTATAAAATAATGGTAGTTATATTTTACCTCGTTATACTTCAGTGTATCAAATTCGACCCGGTATAAAGATAACCGCATGTTCACAATGTACTGGATCTGCTGCATCCATAGTCCACCGTAAAGTTGACGGGAAGACACCAACGTCGATATTAATATGGGAGACTGGCCTACCAATATGAAAGTGCTCGTAGGACCAAACCTAGAAAATACGAGCATATGATAAAAGTGCACATATTTTCAATATAAATGGAATTAAGTAGAACTTTTCATATGATATAAGTGCACATATTTTTATACATGTATTAATGTCGCGCAACCACTTAAATTTACCTTCGTTACATCCATGTCTTCAAAATTTATAAAATCTATCATATAACTATATAAATATGCCAACACTGACACTCCCCAAGCGTGGTGCGTAGGTACGGCCAGGTCTACCAAAAAAGGTAGAAAACATAAATCAATTAAATCTGATGAGTCTGGAAACAACATTCCGCTTAATAAACCTAGCAAGTAGGCTCTGGTGCAAGCAATGACCTGAACAAATGATAAAAAAATAAAAAATATATTACGTAAATAATAACATAAGTTACGAAAAAAATTATACTTATCCGATCATCATCCACTGAGATAACTTGATCACCAATACGATCTAGTTGCAAAAAGTTGTGACGGAGCCACGTAAACGTCACAAGGTTTTTACTAGGTTTATTACACGGCGCCTCCATACCTAAGTACTTCGTAATCATAGTGCCGGCGAAAATTGATTTATCAAATATTATAGGTTCACCCGTAATAAGTAAACCTAAAATATTTGCCACATCTGCTAGAATAATACGCATCTCTCTGAATGGTAGCTGGAAGGTATTTCGTCCGGGCCGCCAACGCTCAAGTAAACTGAAGATTAAGTCTATTTCGTGTTGCATAAAATATATCTTGTCAACATAATAAAAGCCAAATATTATCAACAGTGCCACCTGGTGGTCGCTCAACCTCCAATACCCAAGTCTGCTATCGTGATGCCACGAGACATGCTCTCGGCACCGTTCATCATTAGTATAATCGTATTGCTATATATGAAAAACATAGACGATGTTATTAGTAGACATGAACAAAATATCATACATATTGATTTACACAATTAAATTTTATTGTACCTTCCCATAAAATACCAAACTAGATATATGTTTCGCAGGTTGTTGGATTATTATATCCTTAGTAGACCCTCCAGGAATACGTCTGTCATTTTGGCTGCCCATCTGTACAATTATGCTTGTCAAAACACATATTTTGGCTGTTCGTCGTTTTGCACGTTTTATAACTTAAATTCAATAAATAAACACTCGTATCCTAACATTTAAAAAATAAAAACTAACATAAAATTATTGCATATACAAATGAGAGTATAAATGAAGGAGAATAGAATAGAGATCTTCAAAAATAAGGATTGTGTGTGCTCACAAAGACTGCTGTGTCCACTTGCAAAGGAGAGAAAATGAAGGCTGCTCGAATTGTCGATATGTGCTCACAAGGACTGTTGTGTCTTACTTCTTAGTGCACTATGTTCTTCTTATAACTCACTCCACCCACCAACTTCTCCCCTTCTTATAACTCACTCCACCCACCAACTTTTCCTCTTTATTTTATTACTCCTCTCCTTTACTTCCTTCCTCCATGAGACATGTCTCTGACTCCTTATCTTTACTCTCTCATGTCTCTTCTTCTTTTTTCTTGTCAAGTCTCTTCTTCTTTTTTCTTGTCAAGTCTCTTGTCTCTCATTATTTTTGTTGTGTAGTCTTGCTTGTCGCTTCTCCTTTATACTTTAGTTACTTTATTAAGTAACATTAGCTCATTCCTGGTTAAACCAAACCGAAACAATAGCCGTTGGACATAAACCAACTCCTGAACCAACACCAATCCATATCTGAACCAACACCAATCCATAGACCAAGATCAAATTTCAAACCCAACTAAAAATCAAACCAAACCAAAATCCAAATTTTAAACCCAAATAAAAATCAAACCAAAATCCAAAACTAAACTAAATAAAAAACAAAAACATAACTAATTTAAAAAAAAAACTCATAAACCAAACCAACCAAACCAAACCAAACCACCCCCCAACCAAGCGGGCCTATTGTCCAATTTTTGCCAACGCTGTTGGCCAAAATTGTGCTTGACGTGTACAGCAAATTTTCTGATATATAAATATATATATATAATCACAGCTTCAAATACATTTTCGAGGACATTTATTTTTTCACGTCTCTAAAATAGTGGTCTTCGGATCAGAATAATAAATATTTTCTTCCGAAAAATACATATAATGAATACAGACTAATGTGCCAAATATATAGCATCAAAGTTTTGTTTAGATTTTTTTTTTTTAGTTTTTTTAGATTTTTTCACCTAAGGGTACAGTACAAAAAAAATCTTGTTAATTTTGTTTAGATTTTTTTTGTGATGTGAGATTGAAGAAGACCATTAGGTATTTTGATGGATAATACTATATTTATTTGTATATATTAATTTATTATTATCTATATTAATTTATTATTATCTATTGTTTATTTGTTATTATCTATATTTATTTGTATACTAATATATTTATTTGTGTATATTAGTTTGTTATTAATACAAATAAATATATACAATTTTCTATCTAATTTTGTATTTGTATATACAAAAAAAAACTTTCTAACTGCGTATGTACCTTCCCACGTAGAAAAAAATAAAAATAAAATTCTAAAATATATTAACTATTTAAAAATTGGCTTAAAACAATTCATAAATGAACCATTCAAAAATAAAAAAGGTTAAAAAAAATTAAAATAGCCTGATTATCTTTTTCTTTTTCTTTTTTTCTTTTTTTTTTTAGGGTGTTGGGGAGGGGGGGGGGGTGTGCAAGCGCTATTAATTTGAACATGACTATTTATTTTTAGGAAAAAGCATGACGAACCAGGGGGGGGGGGGGCAACGCTGACGTGGCCCCCCTATTGGTCCCATTCCTCCTGTTAGCATCGGGCTCCATCCCCGCCAATGGGGGCCGTGCGCTATTAATTAGAACGTTACTATTTTTTTTACGAAAAAACCTAACGAACCGAAGGGGGGATCGAGCGCTATCGTGGCCCCCTTTTGGCCCCAGTCCCCCATGCCAGCATCGGGCTCCATACCCACCACTGGAGGGGAGAGCGCTATTAATTTGAACGTGACTATTTTTTTAGAAAAAGTCCGACGAACCGGGAGTGACCAAGTCATGTTGTCCGGGACCGTATGGTCCACCCTTGATTCATAAAGTAGTGATGATTTTTAATACAACTTAAAAATTTCTCGAAAACAAACATTTAAGTCGTTTGTATATCCTCAATTAATTATTCTTCCATTAATTATTAAAAAATTACGGAAGAAACAAATTTAAAAACTAACTTTATCTCAAATTTACCTAAGAAACTAATTTTAAAACTAATTAATTAAAAATAATTTAAAAAGTAAATGTATATATAAATATAAACAAATATAAACAAATTAATTTGTATAAATACAAATAAATATATACTAATAAATGTATACAAATCAATATATACAAATCAATATATATATACAAATTAATATATAAAAATTAGTTAAATATAAACATAAATTCTTTTTTTAACTGCTATTAAATTAAAAATTAATATATACAAATTAGTTAGGGGTATTTTGGGTATATCGAGTTTTTTTTTTCTAAATTGCCTCTAACTTTCATTTGGAACGAAAAGTAGACGGGAGGAGATCATTTGATCCAAATATCAAATCATTTGTTTTCAAATTTGTGCAAAAAAAAATTAGAGTTTTATTTTACGAAAGTTAATAATCTGGGGAATTTTTTTTTGTTCTTTACCCCTCTTATGGGTATACTGGTGCTATTAGAAGTGTTAATATAATAAGATCGGAAGCATGTGCCAATTTTTTGTAGACTCTTACTAATTTAGACGTTTATTTTCGAACTGTCCAATTTGATACTTCTATTTTTGTTGACCCGACTTAGATTTGTAAGGAGGATATAGGACGTGACCAGATTTTGGGTGTCCATGTTTCCTCATATACAACGACACCGAGATTCTCGGGGTGTGTACGTGTTTGGATTTGTCTTGTGTCCGTATGTGTCCAGCGTGACGCGGACTGATACGTTTATGCTGGCCAGCTGTGGAGTAATTTATATATTTTTGCTTGTTAATTAATATCTGATTTATGACGTCTAGATTTATGATAATAGAGGAAAGAACTTTTGGCAAACTTAAATATTATAAAAATGTGAATCACAAGTTGGTTGTCTCCGGTGCGTCAATGTCTCCTATTGATCCATGAACCTCTCGATCATCATCATCAGTTTTTCGAATGATTTTACTTGGTAATAGATGTAACTATTGCATGCCTTTCTCTTTCTTTTTCTTTTTTTTTTCTTTTTCATTGTTTTATGGGGAGTACTATATATTATTATTATTAAGGACTTTATCTTGTAACCTTATTTTATTTTATTTGTTCGTTTTTAATAAGTCATTTCTGGACAGTGACAACTTTGGGATATGTTCACTAGTTATCTATTGCCATGATTTGGAATTAAGTTCATGTTTAGTGGATATGAGAAGTGGTGAACATGAATAAAAATTACATTAAAAATAATATAATTGTACACCGAACTTAATTGGTTCTTGAAAATCTTGTACGTATCGTCGGACATCTCAAAAAAAAAATTATATATATATATATATATATATATATATATATATATATATATATATACACCAGTTGTATTTAGATTTAATTTATATACTACTATATTATTTATTTCTTTAGCGACTGATTATTGCTATATTGGTGTCACAAAAATATGCGGCACCAATCCACGTCGTACTGGTAAGCTAATACGTCTTGCGGAAGCATCCAACTCTATTATTCTGACAGAAAAGTACTCTGTCGTATAAATGTGATTAAATGTTGCACGAGTTCTACCAATAACGAGAGAGAGAGCACAAAATGTGTGTATTGAAAATTTGCTTTTTAAGGTCCAATCTTAAGTCTTGATCAATAAGCCCAATCCAGCCCATTTACCATGTTAGGTCATTTGGCAGAGATAAACTTCCTCTTCAATGAGCCCAATCCCAAGCCTTGATCAATGAGCCCAAATTTAGAAAATTACAAAAAATAACAAGAAGAATTAACTCCTCCTGGAGAGAGAGAGAGAGAGAGAGAGTGTGTGGCAGATCCATCACTTCTACTTCTTCTTCTTGTTGTATCCGCAAAATGCACTGTTACCGAGAGAGATTTATAATGGCTCGAATTCCACAACAATTGCATTCATTTCTCCTTCAGTCCAAGCCACGCTCCTCCCACTACTACTACTCACTCACTCTCTCTCTCTCTCTCTCGCTCTCTCTCACTCTCTCTCTCTCTTGTTATTTTTTTTTTTTTAATTTTAACTTATCCTTCACTTTATATACCAATATTTATGGTACACTCTAGTATTTTTTTATAATCTACAAGATCCATCACTTTTGACGGAAATCGTCTCTTCCTAAAAGTCAACTCATTTGACTTTTTTTTTGGACGAAAATATTTCCGTGTTCTTTTCCCCTCCTTGCTGCAGTCCCCGCTTCCCTCTTTCCCCTCTCTCGCGACCGCCTCCGTCGACCCCGCTCTCCCCTCTCCCCCCCCCCCCCCCACCGCCCCAGCCCCTCCTCCCCGCCCCGCTCTCCATAGCCAGCAACAACAGTAGGTGTAGCCGCCGCACGTGCGTCGTTGCTGCTCGCAGCCGCTGTTGTTGTTGTTGTTATTGTTGCTGCTAGGGATAGCGGAGGCGGGGAGAGGGGGGAGCGAGGGCTGTGGCGGGGAGGAGGAGCAGGATCGGTGGTGGGGAGGGAGGAGAGGGGTCGACGGCGGCGGCCGCGGTGGGGAGAGGGAGAGAGGGGAGTGAAAGGAAAAAGGAAGAAGACGAGGGTATTTTCGTCCAATTTTTTTTTTTGTCAAATGGATTGACCATTATTTATGGACGGAATCCGTCAAAAGTGTGAGGTCATGTAGATTATGGAAAAACAGTGAAGTGCGTCATGAATATGGATAAATAAAGTAGGAAATAAGTAAAAATTTCTCTTTTTTTTTAGATGTCCGACATTTACGTTCGAGACTTTGTACATGATGTATTGCATATCTTTTGGGTCCACTGTCTTTAATTCTCATCATTTATAAATGGAAGAAATAATAATCTCCTGTGTCTCGATCCATCGATCTTCCGCCGTCCAATCAGGATCTTATACATCTTCTCGGTAAGCACAAGAGTTACTTGAGTTCCGCGCTAGTTACTGTATGAATATTAAGATGAGGCCACGTGGTAAAAATGGAACTACTATTACTCGCCTTTTTTCTTTGTTCTTTCTTTTTTTTCATGGCGGCATCAGTTGCGTTCTGGGTTCTCTTTGCCATGGCTTCTCTTCCACTATTATTCGCTTCAGGTACTACTTTTCTTGGCAGAAATATTTGATTATTAATTAGTATGTTTGTTAAAATCATGTGTTTTGTTGTCGTAAAATTTTACGCTCTTTGCTTATCTATATA
Organism: Iris macrosiphon; assembly: GCA_036927795.1. NCBI lineage: Eukaryota > Viridiplantae > Streptophyta > Magnoliopsida > Asparagales > Iridaceae > Iris > Iris macrosiphon. Next base: position 5,558,600 of record JAYESA010000009.1, read on the forward strand.
ATGTGTCTAATAGAATGGCGCCTGTGAGAACTGCTACCGTATTTTTTTATGCAGCAAATTGTATAGCGGAAAATTATATAGTTTTTATTGAAAACCCTAAAGTTGTCATTAATTTTTTTAATTTTTTTTATTTTACTTTATCAGTATATATGTAACGTTCCACTCTTTTTTTCCTTTTTCTTCTTCTCATCTTATAGATGTCAAGTGCATGCTTTTAGTCGGCATGTAGGGCCGGTCCGGAGGGTTGGATTATCCTATTCAAAATTAATTTGGTTGTTCCTTCATCTTTATTGTGGGCCAGTCCTGGGTGTCATCTGTGACTCCGTCCTCTTGTGGGATCACATTGAATTTGGAAGTTGTCCTAGTCGAGAAGGTTATCCAAGACCGAAGTCTTGTCAGACTTACCCCTGGATCGGTCATGTTAACATGAATAGTCCTTGAGATAGTCATATCCTTATCTTGGACATAATACTTCCTTGACATATATGAAAGGACGGAACCAGAATTTTAGTTTATCTCAGGCTGAAAATAAAACGTTCAAATTTTTTCTTTTTTAACAAAATGGATGTTATGTCAATATTGTCATGTCCATATCTAATCATATTTGTACCACATTGTATTTTGCCAATGTAGAATCATGTCCAAAATACTAAAATAAAAAAAATAAAAAATAAAAAAACTGACAAAAAATATATTTAGTCTACTACCATGCTAATTAACCTAACTTGCATCAGAAAGAGAAGAGCCGGATTAGAGTAGATGCATACATTTAATCAGTGTACATAATTTCTTGTGCAAGAACGAAAATTGTTTTAAGGCCAAAATTTTAAAATCATGGTCGAAGTTTAGATTTGTCTGTTTATATTAGTCCAAAATATTTCAATTTCAGTCTAATTCCAATTCTTAAAAAAATAATTCTCAATATTGGGTGGAAGCCCAGTCCAGCCCAGCCTACCAATGGTTCCGTCCATGCATATATGTTGGATAAAGATTCCAATGTAAGAGATCTAATATGTCCGCTGTTCAGTAATTAGCAACATGTTTGCTCAAGAGAAATTAAGCATTTTATGAATGCTAAGCCCTGATGTAGTTTCTGCCTCTGAACTGTTAAAGTAATCAAGAATAGGTTTTGGGACAGCATTCAGCAATACGGGGGGGGGGGGGGGGGGGGGGAGCGAAGGTGTTGTGAAATTGTGTTCTTCTTCCGAGCACAAGCGTCGGTTTTTCTAATGTAAATGTAAACTAGAACTGATGTCCACAAATTCTAACAGCCTTTTGTACGGACAACTAGCTCTAGATGTAATTGTAGATGAGAAACAACTATTATTTTCGAGACTTAATCGAAGATAATAAGACCAGAAGTTGAAATCGAGATCAGAAATTCACACAAAAGTTCTCTTTTCTGATATCTCTCGATCCAACAAGAAGATTATATATAGGATCTGATTATAACTTGAAACAAGATAACAAAATAATCAGAGAAAACTATCTTCTCGTTCCAGTTGCAAACGGACATAACAGAGTTTACAACTTGCAAAAGAGAAGAGAAAGAAGAAAAATAAAATATGTTTGTTGGGGTGATGAAGATCACCGTTGCTCAAAGCAAGATTCGTCCCACACGATCTGCTCCCAGGAACCAGCAAGTTCACGTAGAATTTCCGGAACGCTCGTTGTCACCTTCTTGCTTGGACTCGCACGAACTTCCTGGACTGCAATGGCGGCTGCTGCAACTCTCTTCGTCTCCTCTATTTCGAAGTAAGTCCTCAATGTAGGCACGAAGAGAGTATTTATAGAGGAGTCTGGCCGCCCATTAGTTACAAAAAGATTGGAATAAATTTAATTCATATCACACGGGATTGTAATGAATTAAATTTAAATCTCATATGATTGATTTGAATTAAATTCAAATCCCACAAATATCGGATTTAAATTAATGACTCAATCTTTCCATAACTAATTAAATCTATCTGATAGCAGCGGACCCGCATGCAACTGCTGATGCAGCCCCGTAAACAACCGGTCATGGCACCCGCATGCAACTACTAATAAAATACCCCCACATGGCACCCATGTGCCTCACCACACCCCATGAGCATACCTCAACACAAGCAAAGCATTATATTCAGATACCCACTTGGTGGTGTAGCCAATGTGGGACTATCTTTTATACTCCAAAGACAAAAATACCAACAATCCTCCACATATCTCAATATATGGGTTGAGCGTTCCTCATAGTGACTGGCCATCATGCATTAGGATAGATGTCGCTTCGACTTGAATCTTCCTGCATGGGTCAAAATAACAGTATGATACAAGAATGGACTAAGCCTTGAATTCTGCACCATAGTTGCAATTCTTTTCACTCGCACAATGACATCAACTATACTTCTTGTTGCACATTGAAGGTCATGTGCACGCTTGGTTTCGGTGTATGTATTTTGGTTGTCTACAAGTTTTTTCTCAAGAGACGGCATGTATCTCTTTCCATACACTATAGGTGAGTTCTTAAAAAGTCCTTGGCATGAAGCATTGCGCTTTCTTGCGGTGCTACGCCGATATGACATGGACTTCTGTCGAGGTTCACTCCCTCATGTGGTGTCATCCACTGTAGCATGAGGTTCACTCCCTCTTTGTGGTGCCAAACTACCCAACATGAAGCCTTGTACTTTCTTGCGGTGTTACATCGCTGTGACATGACTTTCCGTCGAGGATTTACATTATTAACCTCTGTGGTGTCATACCACTGTAACATGAGGTCATCGACCTCTTTGTAGTGTTGCCTACCACTCTTCATTCTACAACATTAGGCTACCTGCCTATGTGCGGTGCTACGTCGCTATGACATGACTTAATGCCGATGATTTACATCTTTAACCTTTATGGTGTCACACCACTATAGCATGGGATACAAGTTCCTTATAGTACTGAAACTACGTGTTTCATGTAAAGCACATTGGACATTCACTATGTCCGAGAACTCATTAAGGCGTCAAAGCCATCCTTCTACAGATTTTTTTTCATAAAGAACAAGAAGTAGACAACAGTGGTTCGGGACCCCACAATGTCTCAAATTACTACCCATTGTTCCTGATATTCTCCCAGTCAATGGTCCTTCTTTGAACCAAAAGCTAGATGCCTAGTAGATTTCTCTTTGAACTAATAGCATAAAATTTTATGGTAAAATTGCATAGACACAATATCAGAATATCTTCAAGCCCATTTTGGTTGTTGTGTACTCGACCATCTGGTGCTTGAGACCCATGGTGAACGGGTCCGCCAGATTCTCCTCACTCCGAACATCAATTACGGCAATGACTCTAGTCTTTATCAGATCATTCACTGTCATGTGCCTCAACCGCACAGTCCTTTTCTTACCATTGAAGAGGTCATTTGATGCCACCGCTGCAGTCGCCTGGTTGTCACAGTATATCGGTACCGCCGGAATCTGCGCACCAACCAATGAAAGATCATACATGAGCTCCCGAAGCCACTCTGCTTCATCCGCTACAGCAGCCAGTGCATAAAACTCAGATTCCATCAAGGAATGAGAGAGCATAGCCTGCTTCTTCGACTTCCATGATATAGCAGCTCCACCCATGGAAAAGACGTATCCTCCTGTGGACCTTTCGCTCTCTACTTCTGAACACCATCTTGCATCATTGAAGCCTTCTACTACTGTCGGATATCCGTTGTAGTGCAGTGCATACTTCTGAGTCCTCCTGAGATATCTCATTACTCTCTTCACAGCCTTCCAGTGCTCCACACTTAGGTTGCTCGTGAATCGACTCAGCATCCCCATGACAAAATCTATGTCAGGTCTTGTGGCAGTTGTTGCATACATCAAACTCCCAATGACGCTTGAATACTCCAGCTGCCTGACGCTTTCCCTAGGATTTGGCTTCAGCTTCTTGTCACACATGTACGGAGTATCGATCCCTGGAAGATCCTGATATCCATAGCGTGCGAGCATCTTCTCAATATAATGAGAATGTGACAGTGTCACTCCAGTATCCGTCCAGATGATCTTTATCCCGAGGATGACATCAGCTTACCCCAAGTCTTTCATACTGAACTTAGATGAGAGGAACTTCTTTGTCTTAGTGACTCGTGCTAGATCCGTGCCTAGGACCAGCATGTCGTCTACGTAAAGACAAACGATGACCCCTCTTCGGTCAGCGAACTTTGTGTAAACACACGTGTCCGTCTCGCTAACCTTGTAGCCATTTGATCTTATGACTTTATCAAACTTTTCGTGCCACACCTTGGGAGCTTGCTTCATACCGTATAAGAATTTTACCAACTTGCAAACTTTGTCTTCAAGTCCTTTGACGACAAATCCTTTTGGCTGTTGCATGTAAATCTCTTCAGTCAACTCTCCATTCAGAAAGGCTGTTTTGACATCCATCTGATGAATAACTAGCTTGTGAATTGCACTCAGAGGAATCAACATCCTGATGGTCGTCATCCGTGGTACATGAGCATATGTGTCGAAGTAGTCGATCCCCAGATTCTGAGAAAACTCCTTGGCAACTAACAGCCTTGAACTTGTCAATAGTTCCATCAGCCTTCATCTTCCTTTTGAAGATCCACTTGCATCCAATTGGTTTAACTCCTTCCAGCAGATCGACCAACACCCAAGTGTTGTTGGAGGTTATTGAGTCATACTCGTCATTGATAGCCTCCCTCCAGAAGATAGTGTCTCTGGTCTTCATTACCTCATCATAGATAAGCGAATCTGCTTCCACGTGATAGGTGATAAAATCTTTTTTGAAGTCCTTATGTCTCCTCACCTGCTTAGTTCTCGGTTCTGCGAGTTCTTGTTCTAACGTTGTCTCTGGAATGACAACTTCTTCAAATACTACATCTTTTTTGGAAGCTTCAGCCTCCTGTGCATCCACACTATTCTTCGGAATATCCGTGATAATAATGTTCTTGTGCCTTGAAAATTTATCTTCAAAGAATTTTGCGTCGTGAGATTCAATGATATGATTTGATTATATATCAAGAAACCTTCAAGCATCACTCTTCTCAGCATAACCCAAGAAGATGGTCTTCATTGTCCTCGTACCCAGTTTTTGAATCTTTAAGCCCGGGAGCTTCACATATGCCAGACACTCCCACACTCGAATGACATTCAAGTTGGGTCTGACTTTGAACCAGAGTTCATGAGGAGTGATATCGGATGTTGCATACGGTACTCTGTTCAGGATAAACGTAGCCGTCAACGCAGCCTTTTCCAGAAGTAGTTTGGAAGACCCACAATTAACGACATTGAGTTCATCATTTTTGTCAACATCATGTTCTTTCTCTCGGCTACTCCATTTCATTGAGGAGAATACGGAGTAGTCGTCTCATTGACAATTCAATGTTCTTTGTAGAACGATGTAAATTTAATAGACCTATACTCTCGACCTCGATCACTTCTAAGTCTCTTGAGTTGTTGTCCTATCTGACGTTCAGCTTCAGCCCTGAACTCCTTGAACTTCTCAAATGCTTCGTCCTTTGACTTGAGCAGATAGACGAACGCATACTTCGAGTATTCGTCGATGAATGTAATAAAATACTTTATCTTGACATTTGTGGAGAACTGTTTGAAGTCACAGATATCTGAGTGCACCAACTCCAGAAGATCTGTGCTTCGGTTAACTCGCTTAAACGGTTTTCTGGTAATATTTGTCTGTGCACAGACCTCACACTTCTCTACCTCCTTACCCCCATATTTGGAGATAAGTCCTAGACTAGATATCTTGTTTATTCTTTTACAATGAATATGCCCTAGTCTATTGTGCCATAACTCAAAAGAATAACCAGAAGAAGCGACTGCATTTATCATTGTAGCAGGAGTTACAAGTTGAAGTTTGAACATCCCTTCGGTATAGAAAGCTTTTTCGAAGTATGTTCCTTTGTAAGACATCACCATCTGTCCAGCAATAATGTCCATCCTCAAGCCTGCGTGGCAGAGCAAACTTCCTGAGACCAGATTCTTGGCAATAATTGGGAAATGCTTCACATCATGAAGCGTCAGCGACTTCCCCGAAGTCAGGTTCAGTACCACTGTTCGGTCTTGAGTACTTTAGCTTGTGCCTGGTTCGCCACCATAACCTTCTCAGATGTAGTCTTGTAGGTGGTAAACAACTCCTTCTTCGAGCAAACATGGCAGGATGCGCCAGTGTCCACCCACCAGTCAGAGTCGACACCAGTCGTGATAACCTATTCACATCAAATGGTGCACAAGCGCTATGCGTTCAGCTCATGCGGCCGGTGCATGCAACTCGCGCATAATCGAGCGTATCAAATGCTCAGAAGTGCCATACGAAGCATGCAATGGTGCATGTAACTCGCGTATAACCGAGCGCATCAAATGCGCACAAGCGCCATGCGCCGATGCTGACGTGCTAAGTGCAAAGTGCGTCAACAAAGTGCCACTTTGCGTCCTTGAGTCAGAGTCCGAGTCTGAGTCGCTAAGCCCCTTTGGGGCTTAGCTCCTATGGAATAAATTCCAAGAGAATGACAAAAAGTATAAATGCTTTCGTTAAGGAGTTAATCCTTCTTCATCCTAATAAAATATCCCATATGGCACACATGTGCCTCACCACATCCCATGTGCACACCTCAACACAAGCAAAGCATTATATTGAGATACCCACTTTGTGGTGTAGCCAATATGGGACGGACTATCTTTTATAGTCCAAAGGCAAAAACACCAACAACAACTTAACCAAAGTTTCTGAACAGAAGCAGAAAAAATCGGTTAGAAAAAAACCCAAAACACTAAACCATCCCTATATTCACCTGGATCTCAGTATTGGATTGTATCTCGTTTTTGGTTGAGCACTCAAAAGATGGTGACAATGGAGTTGATAGTTTAGTCCCACATCGGATAGGAAGTTGGATCATGAGATGTAGATAATTGGGATTGGTTCAGGCCTTACATGAAAATTTTATTTTAAGGCATATGGATACAGTCTAATATCGCACTTCATGGACCAGGGTCACACCGCGTTCCCAACACTCTACTCTATAAAAACAACAACAACAAATTATTTATCCCATCATTTTAAAGTCGACAACATGTACCTTGTCTTTTCCTTTTTATCCTTTTGAGAGAGATTGATGAGTCTCTATGGGAAGGTGTATGAGTTGTTGTGTTGTAGGTTGGCCAGTCTTTTAGGGTCTGTTTGGCAATTGTAGGGGTAACAGTTATGAGGTAATTTTAGAATACCGGTTATGTGCGGTTATGAGGAGTCCTATTTTGGATAGTTTTAAGTAGCGACTTTTAAACAGTTCAACCCATGTTTGGTAATTCATTAACAAACGATTTTGAAAGTTTTTTACACGAATAAAATTACATATACGCTCATATATAAATAAAATAAACACACGAAATAATAGACACGTATGGACGAAAGTAGGGGGAGAAGTTTGGATATTTGATCAAAATAATAGAAACTCATGAAAAAATAGAAACGATTGGATGAAAATAGGAGAGAAAGATTTTAAGAACTTACCTAAAAAAATAATCATAGTTTGGAAGAAGTAGAAGAGAAACATAGATGGAAAAGAAAAAGAAAAAAGGATAAGATATTAGTAGTTATAATTATATATTTTTGGTGAGGATATAAACGTAATAAAATTGCTCAAAATTCGACAATTTGGGATGTCTATAAAGACATCAAAAACTACATTACACTGGTTTTGGAAGATTTTTGAGCCGACGAAAACTAGTGCCTCAAAAAAATTAACAAGCATCAGTTTTTAAAATATTTCAAAAACACCTCAAAACCGGTAAAAAAATCATTACCAAAGAGACCCTCAGAGGAAAAATCCAATTTTCATGGTGAAAAAAATAAAAATTTCTAGAAAGTGAATGGATTTGGACCGATGGTTACGAGCACGGCAGAGAGGGATGTTAATAAAAACGACGAATTTCTACAAACCGAATATGTACACCGGACAGATAATCCAATCCAATCATGGTGCGAAGCAGTAAACTAAGGTCGCGTCACAAATTTTCAAAGTAAAAATTTGCAGATGTCGTATTGAACCGAATTAAGCATTTTATGTGACGCACATCTTCTCCATTAGTGAGACGGTGATCACTATGGTTAGTTCCAGTCTAGTATCCACTATGATCGATTAAGCCATAACCCTTTGCTACCTAAGGCGTTTTGCTCTGAATCGATGGGATGGTTGCTGCAGGCAAATTAATGTTTTACTTGTTCTTAAGAATAATTAATTGTCTTAAGTCTTTGATTATATATATATATATACTTTCATTTCAGAACCTGCAGCCTTTACTAACGATAATGCGGCTATAAAGCACGGAGAGAAGACAAAAGCATTGTCCAACAGGAAACTGAAGGTAGACCTTGGCTTTATCTCAAGTAGTAATTTTCACATTAATTACAACAGTGGTTTCTGATGATACACTAATAATTAATCTTGAGCTGAATCATTGGTTATTCATCAAGATGCTGATGATCAGGTCTACAATTTGGGATGATGTGGAAAAAAACTACATTTTGTTCCCTTGGTCTGTCTGTCTTTCTTTTTTGGGACCTTAAAGCTTCAGTAACAAACATGCAAATAAGTAGTGTCATCTAAGTAGTTTTGATTCCATGCATTATGATCCTCAATTCTTTCTCAGGAAATGAACTTTGAAGTGAGCATGTCTCTGAGTAAGGAGGAGGGATTGGGCAATTGTTAGTTTTTTTGGCTACTTGCAAAAGTTCAAATTCCTCATTCTATCTTTAGTCCCACATCGGATGCACCAAAGCCTTCATGTGTGCATATATTACTTTCTCTCCTTTGCTCTATAAAGTTGTTGTGTGGGGAACCCCTTGGGCCACACGCGCGCGCCGCCGCCGCCGCCGGGCCCGGTTCGGTTCGGCGCGCGTAACGGGTGCGGGTACGCGCCCACATCTGCGGGCGCCGAATGCCGATCCGATTTCCTCTTTCGGGTTCGGGCTGGGACCCTAAAAATCTTTTTGCTCCTCTTCTTTCTTTCATTTAATTTTTTCTTAAACGTTGGAATTTATTCTAAACGTTACAAATGCTTTGGACCGTTATTTTTGTGTGTGTGTCCAGGTTCATTCGGTTAATTCTCTTGTAACGGTTGAATTAATCGTAAATTAATTCTGACCATTACACAAACAGTATTATTTATACGACCGTGTTTCATTGTAATCGGATCAGAAAATCCTTACGAAACCTCTGTCAACATTCTGTTCAGTTCTTCGTCTTCATCTCCAAGCTCTGGGCAGAGCTAAGTCCTGGTCGTTCTCTCCAAGTCGTGTGCGGCAACGAGATACCGGTAGTGCGGAGGTTTTACCACTAGGAGCTTCGGATACGTCTGCACACAGATCCCGAATAAACTCTTAGGGCAGTGCTTCGTGCACGACTTCCCCAGAGGCCGGTAACATATTGTTTAATTTTAATTTTTGTATTCTGAAATTGTTCAATAAGAAAATATATAAAAATTCTAACATTGGGCAGTAGTATTAAGTACCTGCAGCAGGAGGAGGACTACCCTCGCTTTGATCCATCTCCAAGCTCAAAGGCAGCCATACACTCCGGACCTATCGAGCATGGAACTCCACTTATGCCATATGTAACTCCTCGACCAACACCACCACCACCTTATCCCAAGCATGGCTAGCTAGCTCTCCATGAATCAGTCCATGCACTCAGCCTTTCTCATGTGTATTAAACCACCTGTAAGATCTCGTCTAGCTAGAGCAACTACGTACTTTGGGTCCAGTATATCGCTTATGAATTATAACTTATGCTTGTATGTTTCAGACTCATGCTAGCTTTATGTTTAATTTCTTGTGAAATTATCCTTTTTATCATGAGTTGAGATCAGGTGTCTCTATACGTATTGAGACTATGAGGTACTAGCTTCTAAGTGTTGTACTTCCGAATGCACTGGAAGGGAACAAAATAAATAACCTTAAATAGAGACCACGAGTAAATAATAAGATACGGTAAACGAACAACTAAGAACAAACATGTAATGTTTAACGTGGTTCGGTCAAACTCAACCTATTCCATAGAACAAGGGAGAGAGAACTTTTTTTTTAATCAACAAGAGAGAAAAGGTACAAAAATTACACACACAAACTAACTGTAATATAAAATTCTCTACTTACGAGATCTCATTCAACCTCTCTCTCTCTCTTTTGATTCCCTTATTGGGCACTTACGAACTTTCTATAATGGGTACCCTTAAACTTCATGAACCAACTAGTGGTAGGACTGGAGGAGAACCTTAAATAGGAACACTAAGCTTTCCAGAATAAGGAACAATCTTGACCGTCGACAACAAGCACTTTAGATCTAAACCGTTTCCATTTCCAGCACGATCCCAAGCTAACGGCATACCGACAGTAAGGTCATCGGCATGCTGCCATTATGCTTAGTTACCACAAAATTTGTGCTCAAACTTGCTGGAGAAAACATACTTCATCATTGTCGATGGTATACTGGCGGTATGCCGTCCTGATACTCTTGGCTCTTTTGATCCCGGATCGCTACTTCCAGACTTTTGCATGCAATCACCGGATGATACATGTAGCACTTCGTAGTTGAACACGAGAAATATACAATAATCTTCACCTTTGCTTGTTGTTTAAGCAGGCACCCTGTGAGAATGTTGTAGATATTATGTACTCCTTTAACTTTAGCTCCCTTTTTTTATTTTCTTCCCACATACACGGTCTTTAGCTAGAACCATGAAACTTACCTCCATCGCAGTCTTGCTTAAAACTAAATATGTCCACTTACACGATTCTTATCTAGAATTGCGAAACTGTCTCTGATGTGATCTTTCTCATAGAGTCGTAAAACTGACACGACCCTTCTACTGAGACCGAGAATCTTTCTCCAGTCGGAGTACCTGTTGAATAGAAGTGAAAGCGGACTTGATCTTCTCCATAGGAATCATCTTTATTAGCATATTTGACAGGTTTACATTAGTATCGAACTTCAAGGGATCAAAATATTCATTGCACGACTCGATCCCGTATCCTTTGATATATCGTACGTCGATGTGTTTTGTACTTTGACTATGGTATACTAAATTATTCGCGAGATGATTCACGCTTTGACTGTGATAAGACACCGAAACCTGCACCTGCTCGAGCCCAAACTTGCCAAAAAAGTCTCTCAACCACAAGGCTTCCTTCGATGTCTTGACTGACGTCATGTATTCTGACTCCTTAATAGAAAGTATCTCGATATCCTGAAATCTCGACTTATAATTAACCAGAGAATCTCTAAGAGTGTATACATAGTTCGTAATAGTCCGTAGTTGATCTTCGCTTATCCAAGTCACCAGTGTAACTAGCATCCACGTACCCTTGCAACTGGTTCGATCCGTATCTGACTCGTAAAATAATAAATTGAGATCTTTAGAGTCCTTAAGATACTGAAGTATCTACTTTACGATCTTCCAATAAATTCTTCCTAGATTTGACATGCATAAGCTCACCAAACTAACTGCATACATAAAACATACAAAACGATGACGAGTAAATAATAAGGCATAATTAACCCAACAATAGCAAGCAAGAACAAACATGCAAACATACAATATTAACATGGTTCAGGAAACCTCCACCTCAAGAATTTTCTTTTGTGAGCCTCCTTAAACTTCAACCCAACCAGTCCTAGGACTGAAGTAGACCCTTAAATAGGGTCCTCATACTTCCCAAAGTCTGGATTCCATCAAAAGCAAGCACAAGATTTGCGCCCAAACTTGTTGGAGAAAACGCACTTCATTGGTACCGATACTCTTGGCTCTTTTGAGTTCTGTATCGATGCTTATCCTAGACTTCTCCAATCATCATCAGACGACATCCATAGCACTTCTTAGTTGTACACGAACCATAAACAATGATAAGGCTCTGGATGTTTTTGACATTTGGATGACCATGAAAAAGAGGTTATAAGGTTCCAACTTTAGGCTCAAAGATGTGATGTTCAACTTTTGACATTTGCAATATACTTAAGGTGTTACCTCCATGTTTGTGGATGTGATAGTTTTTCCTTAAAATAATTATCATGGGCAACTTTCATTACTTCATAACCATCATACTGTTAATATGATATTCCCTCCTCATATCTTTCCAAATCATAATTCAAGTTTAAGGATCATTAGCAATCACCTTATGATGCCCAATCCAGGTTGGGTACTCATTTAATATTCTGATTTTGCTCCTTATCCAACTAAATTACTATAACTTATAACATAATGTAAGCTGTACGAAATCGATATGATATGCAAAGGAAACTCTTTCCAAAGAAACGCCTAGACAGAATCATTCATCCCTCACTTCCATTGTTGGCTCTAAACCTTCTTTGTGGACCATAACATGAGTAAGTCTTAAGTATCAAACTTTCCACCTATCATAACATCTTATTTTTATATAGAATAGATTTGCGATGCTAAATTTTGGATTGAAACAAATTGGGTTAGGCTGGTGTTGTACTCACTGCAGTTTGGAAATTAAGGATTAATGTCTACTAAAACATACCTAGCTAGTAAAACCACCTCTGGAATGCCGTGGTCATGGACGGAACCGAAAATTTGAATTTGGGTGGACTAGAGTGGATTGGAGACTTGGAGTGGGCTAAGTGTAGACTAACTCACATGAATATATATATATATATATATATATATATATATATATATATATATATATATATATATATATATGCACATGGAGTTGTGGTGTAGTGGTACACCTTGTGCATGAGGTGGGGGCGGGCCAGGCTCGAGGCCGGGGGGCAGTGGGTTAGGCTCTAGCACGGGGGGAGGAGGTGGGTAGATTAGGAAACCCCCAAAAAAAATTTATATATATATATATATATATATATATATATATATATTGGAACAAGTAATTTTATTAATAAAAGAACACCTTACAGCTCAAGGCATTAAGCATAAGGCATTAAGCATGTCTCCTCCTTCCAGATCCCAAATATTGTACATCATTTTCAGTATTAAGAATAATATCATTCTGAGTATTTGTCAAGTCCTCGGAATTGCGGTTGTTTCACTCTTTCTATACATGTCAAATTGCAGTTACTAATCTGATGCGAGCTTCGCGATACCACGTGGCTCATCAATTCTTTGATGACATGATCTCCTGAACCACTGACTCCATGTCCCTCTGACCACTTGTATGCAAGTGCAAAGCCTCCGCTTGTACTCTCCATATAGGGGACGTCGACGAGCATATGAAGAATATGTGCGTCACGGTCTCATTGTCTCGCCCACACATCACACAACTTTGATCTCCAATCTGGATACCAAACCGTGTACACTAGTCGATCCCGCGTCAGCAGTCTGCCCATCAGCAACCGATACAAACACAGTTGGAACTTCTTTGCACTTCCTTTAGACCATACAACCTCCGCCAACTCCCATTTCTCATGTACCAACCGAATTTGATTATATGTTGTTGTGCAATCAAATCGGCCACTCGGTATATTATTCCAAACACACATGTCTCCGGGCAAGCTTGTGTTTATCATGACACGGCTGATGATATAGTGAAATCAACGTAGCATAACCATGTTCTTCTGTCCTCCACTCTCCACCATTGATAATAACTGCCACCCTCTTCTTGTGATATGCCACGTGGCCAACGTGTAGGCCGACCATGTGTGTATTAGCCCTTCGTGTTGAAGCCAATGATCTAACCAAATATCGGTCTCTATTCCATCCTTGAACATCTAAGAAATAGCTTGCTTTACCGTCCCCCTAGCCTCCTATGTGGGTACGTCATTCGTCATGGTTATGGTAGGAAATAACTATGTTGGACTCATGGTTATGCATGTAAAGTAGATTTTCCATATCTAAATATTCATGTAGAAATTTATTATATATAATGCCCGGCCCCTATCCTATGGAAATTTCTACATGAATATATATATATATATATATATATATATATATATATATATAAAAGGAGGGATGTACATCTTCTCCTAATATGCATCTCCAAGTATCCTGATGTTTAAAATCGTTGGATCTTTTTTAAATCATCTAATCTTAACCGTTGATTTAAACCATTCAAATTAATGGTTATGATTAGATGACTTGAATAAGATCCAACGATTGATAATTAGTGGAAGAGAGATCCTAAATCTAATACAATAGGACGCTCTTGTGATATTAAGACAAATTAATTAAGAATAGCTACTTATCTCTACAAACATAATAATAATGAGAAAGATCTCATACTTATTTTTATCACAGTTGTGCTACAGATATCGCAGAAGAAATCGCGGTCCAAATCGCGTCCACGTGTCCAACTCTGATTGGCCAGACTTTTTGAGCCTATGTTAGCGGAGGAGGGTTGGCATCATCGGTATTGTTTCGGCCAATCGTGAGCTGCCACGTGGCTGTTCGATTTTGACCGTGATTTCTTATGCCGGCTGTAAGTTGTTTTTGTTTTTATCAAGAGATTGGAGATATATATTGCTAGAATTTGAGAAAATGTTTATGCACTCGACACAAACTAAAATGGGAATATCATGGGTATTAGGCCCTTGTGAACAAATTAAGGAGCCTAAATAAAAAGGCAATCTTGGGCGAAAAAATGGCAGTGGAAAAGTAACTGCGAGAAGAAGAAAAAAAATTGACTGTGTGATCAAGCATGTTGTGACCTGTCATGTTGCAGTAACGATTTGCATGGTAAGTAATTAAATTCGATAACTTGCAGTATGGATCAAGCTTGAATGCTTCAATTATATGTAGAAGTTTGCGTGTGCATGCACAAACCCGCATAGCATGTAGCTGTGACTGTGAGACTGATGATGATGGCAACAAGGGTCGGTATAGGAATAAGTCAGATAAGGCTTCGGACTTAGACAACTCTTTTCATACGGAAATTCCTTTGGACTATTCGTTTTTTTCAGGTCCGGTCCAATGCAAACTCAATTTAAACTTATATTTAAAAATCGAAGGAAAATCAAAATTAACTTATGTGTAGGACAAGCCAACGCCATCGCCATGGACTGGCCATGGCATGATGGCAAGGACGAGCTCTCTATCATTTTCCACTACTAAAGAGGTGATTTACTAAGCTAAGCAAGAGTACAGTACTGCATTACCAACTCCAGTGTGGCAATTGATCTCTCTCTCTCTCTCTCTCTCTTCTGGAAAGGAAGAGAAGCTGGGAAAGTTGAAAGAAAAGCAGACCAAGTGTGCCTCTCTGTAAAAAGAATGAATGATCATGGGACACCAAAAGCTAAAGGCGGAATAATGTTTTCAAAGCAGAGAAGAGAAGAAAGCAAAGAGGGGGAGAGCAAGAGGAGAGACTTATAATGAGATCACATGAGAAAGAGGTATTGTATAATTTGCAATGACTGGTATGTTATCGCAAATTTGTAACAAACGAAGATGGGACTCAAAACTTGTAAGAAACGAATACCGCAAGTCCATTATTGTCTTTATTGATCTTATGTAACCAGATTACAAACTTATTTTAGAAACTGAAACTTATAATAATTAAAATTAATAGAAACAGAAATATGTTCCTTTCTTTACAATCACAGTAGTTAATGCTACAACGAGATAAAACATATTTAGAATAAAGTAGTAGAAGAAAATTGTGGGACAAAACTCTTGCTACAATCACTGTTGCTCAAAGTAAGATTCGTCTTCTTTCAGACGATATGTTTTCAGGAACTAGCAAGTTCAATTGATGAACTTCTGAAACGATCCATGTCACCTATCACTACCAAAATAAAACGTCGCTAATTAACATAAAAAATGTCGCTAATAATAATTAGCGACGTAATTAACGACGTTTATGTGTCGTCGCGTATTTTATGGTCGCTGACAATAAAAACGTCGATATTCGTCACTATAGCGACGTATATTTGCAACGTGATGAAGTCGTCGTAGTTCCGACGTCCAACGTCTCGATGTCGGTACATCGACGACGTCCTAAAGTGTCGTCAAACGTCGCTAAAATAGCGACTTAATCAGCGGACGTTCTGCGACAAAAATGCTGACATGGCAGAAATCTCCATGTCAGCATTATAGCGACGTTTAGCGTCACTTAGCGACGGACAATTGTTTTTTGGTGATACAATTTTTTTCGTTGCAAGACGTCGCTGAACGTCGCTATTTTTGAAATACAGTTCTTATAGTATCTTTATTAGGATATTCAAATGTTCTGGAAGAAATGCTATTGATTATCTTTTCTATGCACAAGAGGTTCTTTGTGAATTGTTAAAATTCACAAAAAATTTCAAGGGCACGAAAAAGTTAACCAATAACCTATCTTCCTAACATATGATCATCCCAATTAAGATATCATAAGTAATGTATAATAAAATATTACAACCATAAATTATTTGTACTGTATATAAAATATTTGTCGAGATACCAATATTACAACCATAAATTATTACAATATAGGTGATGATGGGGATTTGGGTGCCGTAGGGGTGGCAGGAGCAGGTCGGACGTGGTGGGAGAAGTCGACGGTGCGGACGGATGCCGGCGGGGGACGAGGTGGTGGGAGTCGATGAGGGGACCGTGGTCAGAGTTGTGGAGGATGTCGTTGTTGCCGACGATTGCGCAGGAGTCGTAGGGGAGGGGGAGGAGGAGGTCTGTCGATGCAAGGACGGAGGGGTCGAAGTGGCGACGGCGGATCTAGTCACAGAAGAGATAGCGAAACTGGGGAAAGGCGCAAAAGTCGCGGTGGAGGCGGAGGCGGGTGGCCGAGCGGGTGCGGAGGGGGGGTCGAGGTGGAGCGGAGGGGATGGGGAGTGGGAGATGGGAGAGGGAGGGGGGTCGAGCGGAGTGGGGGAGGGGGGAGGGGAAGTGGAGTGGAATTGGGAAAGTGATGAAGAGGGTTATTTATAGGGGGAAGAGAATTTGAACCGACCTGAATTTCCAGAATTTTTGTGATGTCTCATATGGACGTCGCTATAAGCGACATTTTAGGTCGGAAATCAAAATTTGAACCGACTGCGTAAATCGACGACGGTATACAGTGTCGCTAGACGTCGCTAAATTTAAAATTTTGGGAACGAAAGAGTAAGGAAAATAAAATGTCGAAAGCCTATATGAAATGATTTAGCGACGTCTAATATAAGCATCGCTAAATATCGCTAGTTTATAATATTCGACGACGTATATGTAGAAACGTCGCTGATTTAAAAAATATAGCGACTTTTGGCGACTTCTCGGTGAAGTCCATTTCCATAATATTAATCGTAGTCGTTAAACGTCGCTGAATGTCGCCAACAGTGACGCATTGCGACGTCATTTTATTATGTCGCTAAAATCTATAAAATTAGCAACGTCATAATCCGGAGTCGCTAAATACGTCGCTAATTTGACTTATTTTGGTAGTGTATGTACTGACGAACTCTTGGAACAGAACTTAGTGGATAGGTGTTCCCAAAAGATAAGGAGCAGTTTAAACTGATTATCCACTATATCTACCCACTCAGCACACTCTCGCGTAGTTTGCACAATCAGAGCAGCCGCACAGATTGTGCAACCGTAACAACCGTGCAGATCAGGAAATCAACGCAGCCGCACAAATTGTACAACCGTTGCACTGCACACAAGTGTAAAGTGTGTCATCAAAGCGTCACTTTGCACCCTTCGTCCGAGTCGCTTTGGGGCTTAACTTCTAAGAGAAATTCCAAAGAGAGTAACATTTTTTTTTTAGGATTTAAACTTTGCTCCTCTAGAAAAATATTCCACCATGACAACCACATAGACTACCACACCCTATGTGCACATGGCTTGGGCTTGGACTTGCTTTGATGATCAATACAAAGCAAAATTTTATATTGAAATACTCACTTAATTTATTTTAGTTTATTTTAATCTGTGACTAAACTTTATAGTGGTCAAGCTAAAAAAAATTACAATATGTCATCAAAGAAAGCTTAGACATCTCTAATGAAAATTTTTAAAATTGAGTTTCTATCCTACTTGGCATTGTACTTTATGAAAATTTCTATCCTAGTTGGTAGAATTTTTACATAGAAATTACACACACAAAAATATGTTCTTCAATGGTTCTCCATTTCTATTATAGGTGTCACAAAATAAAATGATATATTTAATGGTGGTAGACATAATACTAAACTAATAATGATTGCTATGAGAGATGGAGAATTTCTATGAGAATTTTTAATAGAAACTCTCCATCCTACATCGATGCCACATAGAATAGAAATGGAGAGAGAAACTATGGCTGGGAGAAATTTTTTCTAAAAAGGATTTCTATCATAGAAATATGGGAGATGGAAATCTCCATTGGAGATGGCCTTAGAGAACATCCTTACATGTATAAAAAAGACTAAATTGTAACTCGATACCCTCAGCTTTGATAGGTACTAACTTAATACCCTCGTTTTACTAATATTTTCAACTTGATACCTAAAAAAATTTTAAAAAAGGACTAAATTATCCCTTCCCACCCCTTTACCCCACCCCTGGCTGCCCATCCCCCGTCGTCCCTTACCCTACCCCTCCCCTGCCCCTGGCCGCCCACAATCCCCGGTGGTTGCCCCCACCCCTCCCCTCTACCCCCGGCGGCTGCTCTGCCCCCGGCTGCACATTCCCCTCCCCCCCCCCCTTCTCTTCGCGCGCAGCGACTGCGATAGCGCTAGCGCACGAAGATAGGGGGTGAGGGTTTGTGCAGCCGAGGACAGAACAACCGGGTGGGGGCAGCCGTCGAAGGGAGGGTGAGAGAGGTAGAGATAATTTCGCCTTTATTTATTTTAGGGTATTAAATTAATATCTATCAAAATTGAGAGTATCAAGTTGAATAGTTGAGCGTATTAAGTTGTAATTTAGTCCCAACAAAAAAAAAAGAAAAAAAAGAAGGGTAAATATGGTGCCCAGTGAAGAGAGCGTTAAAAGGGACGGGTGCCCTTATTGGAAGCGTGCGGCTGTAGATAATTGAGATCTATCAGTATACAATACACTGTCTCAAAGCAAAGCAAAGCAAAGCAAAGCAATCCGAATCCGATACTCTGTCGATTCTCTCTACTGGAAAAATATTCAATAATAGCTTCTTCCCATTTGGTAAGGAATCAAAAAGTGAGGTTGTTGCTTTTCCTTTCTGCTCACTGGGCCATCCCTCCTTTATGCAGGCTTTCTTTTCTTTCTTTGTACAAGTGGAGGTCCCCTAGCAAGTTCCTAATACAAGAAGAAGAATACTACATTATCGTCTTAAACTAATATGACTGGATCTAGGTTGGATTTTATGTGGATTTTTGGGGGATGTCCAAAATTTTGTCAAGTGCATAACTCGATCCAAATTGGAAAAAATAAGGTTAATACACTACTTCTTCTTCTTCTTCTTCTTCTTCTTCTTCATTTTTTTTCTTTTTTTCTTTACATGAAGACTATAATTCAAACTCTGGAGCACCTCCTGGTGACCTATACACACAAATACTAAATTTTACAAAAATCAAATAAATATGAAGATGATACCAAAGCAGAATTTTTGTGGATTTCACGCAATAGCGTAAAAAAGAATGTGTGGAACTTATTTATTTTTTTCTCGAGAAAAAAAAAAATCCATGGGAGGTTATCATAGGCAGGTTGTCACAAATGTAAATCAACTATAAATAACAGTGTGGTAGGTTTTACACCAGGACAAACCCCTCTTAATTCTTTATAACAGTATCCAAAATAAATAATTATGCCAACATACTTAAAATATCATATCAAAGCTTATATATATAATAAAATGAGCATGAGACAATAAAGAGTTATAGAAGTACAAAAACTTGGTGCAAGTAGAAGCTTTGATACGAGCCGCTGGTGTGGTCCAAGGCTGCACTCTCTTGGAGATTGTGCTTCCTTTGCAATGGGTCGTGTCGGTCACCTCAACTTGACTCCTATTTTTGTCTCACCGACATGGAACGGAGCTACATAGGAAAAATGCTCTCTCATCCCATATTTTTTTTTTTACTTTGCATATGTTCTCTCTTTTCTTTAAAAAAATTACTTTTAAGGTCTTCTTCCACAGTCTAAAAGAAAAGAAAAAGTCTGTGCCAAAGACTAGACCTAAATTTATGTTACATAATTTTTTTTTTATCGAGAAGTGAAATGTTTAGCTCCGTTTCTTAATGTTACGGCTTAGGCGATCTCTAACATATTCTTAAAAAAATTCTCATTTCGAAGACTCAAAAAAAAATATTCTCATACTATGCTGTCCTCAAAATTTTACATCTCCAACTCATCAATCATCAAATAATAAATAATTATTATTTATTTCTATATAAATTTATCTTTTCACAATTATTTAATATAATCATCTACATTAATGTTTTTTAAGTCAATATATTTTAATTTTATAAAGTTTGATGTTATTCTATTAATTTCTGTCAAATTATTTAAATATTTTTATTAATCAAATGAATCTAATAAAAAATATACTAATAACAAATATATTAGACTCTATTGGAAGATCTCAACAAGAACATTTTAAAAGTATAATTATTTTATTATTATAATTATAAATTAGATAATATGGTAACTTAATTAAACAAATTAGTCATGAATAGTAGATCCTCAAATTTGAGAATATTTTCTCTCTTCCCTCGAATTTGAGGATCCAACATCCTTCCATCAAAAAATTTGATAAAATTTTCTCAATTTGAGACTTGGTTGGAAAAAAAAAATTGAGAGAATTTTCACAATTAGATTTTTGAAGGAATAGGTTGGAGATGGCCTTAGGATGACGCTTATGACTTCCAAGCCGCTAATCGAAGAGAAGAAAATGCCCCTCATGAACACCTGTCTTAAGGAATCAATTATGTGGGGATGCTCCTAGGGGTGATTCGGTTTTGGACCGAAAATCGAACCGAACCGAATAAGAGGTTCGGTTCGGTTTAAAAAAAATCAGTTTGGGTTCGGTTTGAAAATACTAAAATTCTTTATTCGGTTTTGATTTTGGGTTCGAATTTCGATCCAAAACCGAAAACAAAATAAGATTTATGCAATTATGTTAATATTCCAATTCTATGCATATTTTGTGATAAAAATTGTGTATATTTTGAAAACAATAATTCTATTTATATATTTTGAAGAACAACTTTGGACACAGCTTTGAAATACAACAAATGTGTGTATAAAATTATAATTTAACCACAATTTCAACATTGGGTCCGGTCTACTAAACAATAACAATAATCCAATCGAACAAACCGAATAGCTTGTTCGGTTTCAATTTTGGGTCATTTTGATTCGGTTTCGATTTGAAATTTTAAATTTTCGGTTTATTCGTTTTACACTATTTTGGTTCGATTATTAAATATATTTTTGACATTTAAGTAAGACCCATATATAGAAATAATCAAAAGACGATAATTTAGAAATCAGTGAGCCTATTTTTGTTTTGTACTACTCTGGACTATGTAGGTAAGAAAAGGCTCGTAGGATCCCAACTTTTATTAATTACTTACCATTTTTCCCATGGATTGGTGATGCTTCCTGATGTCATATATTTTGGATTTTCCTCTCTCGACCATTTTGTGATGGGTTTTAATTTGCTAAGATTGTTTGGTATTTATCACATTTCTTGGATGATAGAAGAGAGACCTGCCCAAATAAACAACGGTGATAAACATCTCTTAAACTAGTGTTGGTACTTGGTAGTGGTACATTTGACGCATATGTATAATTTTTTTTTATAAAATATTATATTATAAATTTAGTCAATTGACTGAAAATTTATTTTTTATTCAATATAATAAAAAAAATGATAAACTGTGGGTTACACATCATGAGCTACGACTCGACAGTCCTACAAAATCGCAACTTTCCCGAAAGTGATCTCTGAACTGAAAATTCCAAATTTGATTAGGTTAGGTTAGGTTAGGTTAGGTTAGGTTAGGGGACACTTTGAGAAACATTTCTATTCTTTAGGTACCCATCCGAGAAAGCTTGCATGTGGTATTGTTGGGGTTCAACAACATCATCAACATTATATGCTTAAGGAATTGGTACCACATCAGCTTTCTAATCACTCACACATTTCGGTGCATATGAGATTTTATTTTTCTTTTCTTTTCTTGCAAGGAAACAAAAAAAAAACCATAACGATTTAAGTTCCAAGTTAGAATTGAGGACTGAGAGTTATGTATTTATAAATTTTTAACAGAAATTTATATGTCAAATATCCATTTGAGATAAAAAGTTAATTATTTTATCCTTTAATTAAGATAAACTAAGTAAACTTAACGCACATCAAATATTTTTTCTTTCTTTCTGTTATCATTGAATTATAATTTAAATATATTTAAATTAAAACTTATTATATATTTATATTTTAATTAAAATTTGTTAAAAATTTAGTTATATTTTTATTATAATTTATTATGGATATATGTGAATAAAATATATGGTATTCGGTTATACGGAACAAAAAAGAGAACCTTTAATTAAAATTATAATTTTTTAAAAAATTAAATGGTTGAGAATTTACAAACAACTTGGACAGTCCATTTTTTAGCTTTTTTGAGCTGCATTATAATCACTAGTAAATTCACGTGCGTTGTACATAGAATAAATTTTTTCCTTTTAATATTAATATAAAAATTTTAAATATTTAAATTAAAATTTTTGTTATATTTTTTATATTATAATTAGAATTTTTTATATATTTTAATTATAATTAGTTGTGGATATATTTTTAATTTTCATAAAGAGTCTTGAAAACGGTTAGCTACGTAATATTATTTAATTATAAACAAACATCTCTTCTAACTCATGTGGTTAAGGTGGGAGGTATTCTTCCCGGTTGGCTGAGTTTGAATTCATGTAGTGTTATTTATAAAAAGATTAAATTTTGTTTATGTAATATTAATTTTTTTAAAATAATTAATTGATGATATACATACGGTTTAGACAGCTCACTTTTGAACGGTTTTGAAGTCTCATTCTATTATTGAAGATGGAAGATATAGATGAAGTTGAAGAATGCAGGAGGTTAGCAACAGAAAGAAGTCGGATAATTAATTTTTTTGTTATAACGTAGGTTACTAAAGGGTTGGATTACCACTTTGTATTTTAGTCTCACATTGGTTAGGGATTGGTATTACACCTTTATTGGGTGGTATAAATAAGGCATTTGCCTCCCACTATGTGATTACACTAATAAAATATCTTCTCTCTTTTTTTTTCTTGCTTCTTCTATGTTTATTCTAACACGTTATCAGCACGAAGCTCTAACGGGAGAAAATAAGCGAGAGCATCTCAGTGAAGCCGCCATTTGCGGATTCTCCACTTCGGTAATAGGTATGGTTATTTATGTTTATTTTTTCTGCATATGCATACCATAGGCGCAGCCTGATGTTTATGTTTATACATCTCTTGGCATACCGCTAGGGCAAAAAGAATAATTTTTATCCATTCATCTCACTTCTTTTATTTAACTATGATAGACTCCGATGTTAATCGCATATAGATCTCTCGGAAAGAATACTGGAGTTATTCTTTATTTATTTCTTTCTTTTATATATGTTTATACATTCAGATCAAAACCATCAGAGATCTGATGACCATGAACATGAATTGTTTGGTCTATATATATAAGACTTTTGGAACATCATTGTTCGAAACATACCATATATAGTATTTTTGAAAGACTTCTTTAACATAATCATTGTTCGAAGTATACCATGAACATCTAATGTTTGGTATTTATCTACGACTTCTGGAACATCATTGTTCGAAGCATAACATGAACAAGATTTGTTTGATATAAATAGACTTCTAAAACATCATTGTTTGAAGCATACACCATGAACATTAAATGTTTGGTGATTTACCAAGTTCTTAGGTTAATTTGTTATTATTGATCTTATACAGTAATTTGTCGAGCCTCACAAAGCATGATTTCAAGCCTCTAAACTTAGAAGGCCAGAACTTTCTCAACTGGAGATTAGATGATGAATTGCACATTCAAACCAAAAGCATAGGTGTAAACCCCCAGATTTTGCAAGAATTTCAAATTGGGATTTTTCACAATTTTCTGGAATTTTCTGGGAATTTTCTGTAACTAAAATCAGGGTTTCTAATTATTAAATAATTTTTAATTGATAATAAATAATATTAAAATATTATGAAAATAATATTTTTGGGTGTAAAATAGAAAACTGGACTTAGGGTAATTTTTCTGGAATTTATTGGGCCCCGGACCTATTTTTAAATCTCCTAAAAATATTTATTTACTAATTAATTAATTAATTACATTTATTTATTTATTGATTTTTTTTATTAATTAAATCGGCCCGCTCGGCCCGGCCCAACACCCGGCCCAGTCCCCCGGCCCAAACCCCTAACGGGTCGGGTCGGGTCCGCCTGAACCCGACCCGCCCGACCCGAAACCCGGCCCCTCTCACCCCTGACCCGTCCCCCCCCCCCCGCGTCCGGCGCTGCCGCCCGCGGACGCCGCCGCTCCGCCCGGCCAGCGCCACGCGCCCCCGCCCCCGCGCTGGCCGCCGCCTCCCTCGGCCCCACGCCACCGGCCGCCCCCTTTAAAACCCCCTGGCCAGAACCCCCCCGACCACCGCCTCTCCTCCGTATCCCCACCATCGGCGACGCCCGCCCAGCCGCCGTCCCCAGCAGCCACACCGCCACGCGCCGCCTCCGCTCCGCCGCAGACCTCCGCAGCCCGCCTCCCCGCCGTGCAGCGCCGCCCGCCACCGCCGCCTCCTTCTTCTCCCCCGCTCGACTCCAGCAACAGCCCAGCAGCTGCCCCGACGCCGCTCCGCCCGCCTGCCGATTGCCGCCGCCCTTGCCGGCGTCGCCCCCAGCCGCCCTCGGCCGCCTCCGGCATCCCCCGCCGCCCAAGCCGCCGTCCTCCGCCTGGCTGCCCAAGCCCTAACCCTAATTTTCCTCTTCTGTGTCGGACACGGCAGTGGACACAGGGTTCGACACACGGACACGAAAACCCTAGTTTTCGGAGGCCAGTTCAGGTACGTGTATCTTGCTCCTCGCTGCTCGGTTTTAAATTCCGTAAATTGCGTTGTGAAGCCGGTATGACCCTCTCGGTGTCCGGACAAACTGTTCGGGGCATCGCGGCCTGTGGTGATCGCACACCGCGATCCAAAAACAGGAAAAACCAGACCCGGTTTCACCCCGGAACTGAGTACGCCCCGCCAAACGGGACGACTTGGTCGCGCGCGGTCTTCACAGATACGTGCGCAGCGTCGATACGGACGTGTGAGTTTTCGCGGAAGCTGACTCGGGTGTGCGTGCACACCGGAATCAATGCGTATCCGCGGACATCGCCCCGTATCCGCCTTTTCTGCAATTTGCCCTAACTTCTTGTACACTCGTCGGATCGAAACGAAACTTGCGCCATCGGACTCGTAGCGATACGCTGGTCCTGTGGGTCAAGTTTGGTTCGATTCTGAGAACGTTGACGAAATCGCGTGTCGTGGGCCCCACAGGCCCCGCTCGACGGACGATTTTGTGTTCGGCTCATCGGAATCCAAATCTGGAAGTTCCGTTGGGTTCGTATCAGCGTTCCTGACCTGTTGACACTAAGTTTGGTGAATTTGGAGACCTTTGACCCGGACACGTTTTTCGGTGCAAAGCGGGCCCACCGGCGGACCCCGTTTTGACCCGAAACTGCCGTTTTTGTCCTTGTCTCTAAATTGGACCCAAGGACAGGCGTTTCTAGCTATTTGACATCTTTTGAGCGTGATGGTGATGTTTATTTTAGCATTTGGACTCATCTCTGGATATTTTCCCCGAAGACCTATTAATCGGATCCAAACAAAGGCAAGTACCTGCACTTCAAGTTTAATCTTTATATTGTGATAGTTAATTCCCTGCCTTACATGTACCCTTGATGTTTACACCTAGTGTTAGAAATGTTGAATTTCATGTCTTGAATATTGGAGTTCATGTTTTGTTTTTCATGTCGGGTGGGAGAATACTGAAAGGCATGTAGCTTACCCTGACTCTTGCCATGAATAATAGCTGTTGGTACACGACTGTCCATCAGCCGGATCTCGATTATTCATGATAAATAGCCGTCTATGACGGCCGGTTTAACCTTATAGACCCCTACATGCCAACTAGGTATTCTAAATACACAAGTTCACACACATAGTTTCTTGTCTGGTTACAGTTCCTATTGTCTGGTTGTAATTCATTTTCCTGTCCCCTTATTCCTGTTTTATTCATGACCCTGTCTTACAGCAAATTAACTCTTAGTTATTGTTACTATTTAGTTATACATATCCTCAGCATGATACCTGTCAGTTCTTTTTTAATTGTCATGAATATTTAGTTTAATCTTGTTGTGCATTGTGTACTTTGCTCCTTTCCTGACTGGATCCGTTGTTTTAGGCGATGATGAGGACTTTGCCCTACCTATTTTGATCCCTATGACGTAGCAGGTGACACAGTTGAGAGGCCGATTCCCACTCAGGAGATTATCTCTGAGGAGTAGTAGCCAGTTAGCTAGTTTTCCCTTTTCAGCTCAGTAATCGGGTTTGTCCCCGATTTATCTTCTGTTCATGTATAAACTATGGATCTGTTATCACAATTTGTTTTATAAATCAGCATTCCTAATTCCTGTTAATTTCCTTGTCTATTTACTTTATTGTGGATGAGATAGATTTAAATTACCTGTGAGTAAGACCTAGACAGCGTACTACCGCCGACTCTGCGGCGTAGGCTGGACGTGCCCACGCACTCGTGCCCAAATTTACGGGTGCGGGTCGTGACACGTTTTTGTGGTGGCCCATGCAGGTCCAACGACTAAATTGTTCGGTTTCAACTCAGGGACCGAACAGGCCTGCAATAAAGCTAGGATAAGTTTATAGGATCTCATCCACTTGCTTGAATAATTTTTTTGATATCTGTATCGTATTCGAACTAATATGAACTTGCATCTTGCCTTGATTCCTGTGTGCCTCTTATTGGTTATTTTGGATACAGGGAGATGGACCCACAAGCCAGCAACGAGACTCATGCAGAAATACCACAAACCGTTGTGATTACCCAAGGAAACGATGTGATACCAGTCGGTGAAGGCCAATCATCACAAGGCAGTCAAGCAAGTCAGCCTGCCTCAATAATCCATCAAGATAGCGTTCCACCCTCGACACAGCCTATTCCAACGATGCCTTCCTTCCCTCCGGGACCACCTATGGACGAACAGCAGATGTTCCGCATGTTCTACATAATGATGCAAGCCTATCAGAAGGTTCAACAGGAAACTCAGCAAAATCAAGCGGAGAACTTCATCAACAGAATTAGCTCGGAGTCACGGAAGCTAAGCAGTTCAAATGCAATTACCTTCGATGAAGACGTTCTTACTGCAGCACGACCTGTGGAGTGCACCACAAGGATCGAGTCTAGCCGAAAGCGGCCGTATGCGTCAGCACCAGACCAAGCATAGCAGGAAAGAGCTGCAAAGCGACCACAGATGAATCCAACTCAAGGACAGAACCAACGAGTTTCCACTTGTGGCTTTTGTCGAAAACAAGGCCACATTTGGAAGGATTGCAGAAAGAGGCTAGGTGTCTGTCTATATTGTGGATCAGCAGCACATCGAGTGAAGGACTGTGCCGCTACTCCAAGAACACGGACAAGCTTACGCGATGACCGTGGAGAACGTGCAGACTCTTAGAGTCACTAATGCGCGTAAGTGATTTCTTTTAGCTGCCCTTCTAGTATTGTTTAGCCCGCGCCTATTGGTTCGTGACCTCAGCCCCAACCTAGTAATTTTGAACTTGCTAATAACCTGGTATGCTTTTATATTTAATAACTGTAGAGATTGTAGAGTTTTCTGTTATTTTGCTTATTATGTGAATTTAAGTTTTGTACCTCCTTTCATCATCATCTAGCGCACTTAATTTTGATGTACTTTGTTTCTGCTGCTATTCTATAGCCTAGTTTTGCAAGCTTACTCTTTATCAGGCTTGTTCATGACACGTGTATTATTGGACGCGTACACTAATACAAGTGTCTGTTCAGAATCAGTGTATTACGGTCTGATCAACCTTGGTGCATTTTGATTCGCACTTCGCACGACTACTTTACGTGGATTGAGATACGTAGTGATTAGTAGACAAATATACTTGACCTAGATATGCTGAGCATATCGTATCAGTTACATAACTGAACTAATACGAGCATGCGAATAAATGACTACCAGAATAGAACCTCAATCCATAACCGCCTGACAAATCCCACTAGAATTCTTTAAACGCCTTGATCCCTATACTTCTGTTCTATCACCCCACCCTTGAACTCTTTATTATTGATCCTCGTCTTCCCTTATTTCGGGAAGACGAAATCATGTGCTTGGTATAAGTTTGATACATAGATAGTACTGGATATGCCACATAGGTCGATCACATACTTGAGAATTAAAACTTTCGTAATTGAGGACATATCATATGTGATATGATCGGCATTGAAGTCCGAGGAGTGAATGACATAAGTAAACATATTAAGGAACATTTTTCTTAAGGTATATAGTCTTTTGTGATGAAGGGGTAAACTCTAAGTTGGGTAGCAGTGCATTTGTCAACTCGAGAGGAATGTCTTTTGGATTGTGACCGAGTAAGGTTAGATTGGAAGAAGCAAGCCATTCAATTTTGAAAATTTAGAGGAGTGACTAAGATGATTAATGAATTGATATCAATAGTTATATCTCAAGTACATGATTTAAATCTTGAAATAATGAGGGTAAAATCGTCAATTTGAATTTAGAGGGTATTATGATTCAGACGTGAACATTGGTGGACTACATTTTACTTTTTCAATTTGATGATTCGAATTACAAATTAAAATTGGTGGTTGGACTACCTAGTTGGATTACTGAGGATGTGAATGAAATTTAATAAGTTAAAGCATACAGTGTGAATACTAGTAGACTCGAATCATTTCTAGAGGAATTATGATAGTCAGAACAGTGAGGCAAAATCACAGTCATGTGCAATCTTGAAAATGCTATATGAACTTAATCTAAAATCTGCCTGTGGATAATTTGAGGAAGTAAGAAGTGATAACCATAGGTTGAATTTTGATTAGAACAAATAGTCACCTTAATCATGAAGTGATTGCAGTGGACATGATTCGGATTTTAATTATCGCGAGGAGGTTGCGATGGACTTGCCTTATGTACATGAAGGGTTAACAGAGTATGGCTTAAGTTTTAAATTTCGAGGACGAAATTTTTATAAGTTGGGTAGATTGTAAACCCCCAGATTTTGCAAGAATTTCAAATTGGGATTTTTCACAATTTTCTGGAATTTTCTGGGAATTTTCTGTAACTAAAATCAGGGTTTCTAATTATTAAATGATTTTTAATTGATAATAAATAATATTAAAATATTATGAAAATAATATTTTTGGGTGTAAAATGGAAAACTGGACTTAGGGTAATTTTTCTGGAATTTATTGGGCCCCGGACCTATTTTTAAATCTCCTAAAAATATTTATTTACTAATTAATTAATTAATTACATTTATTTATTTATTGATTTTTTTTATTAATTAAATCGGCCCGCTCGGCCCGGCCCAACACCCGGCCCAGTCCCCCGGCCCAAACCCCTAACGGGTCGGGTCGGGTCCGCCTGAACCCGACCCGCCCGACCCGAAACCCGGCCCCTCTCACCCATGACCCGTTCCCTCCCCCCTGCGTCCGGCGCCGCCGCCCGCGGACGCCGCCGCTCCGCCCGGCCAGCGCCACGCGCCCCCGCCCCCGCGCTGGACGCCGCCTCCCTCGGCCCCACGCCACCGGCCGCCCCCTTTAAAACCCCCTGGCCAGAACCCCCCCCGACCACCGCCTCTCCTCCGTATCCCCACCATCGGCGACGCCCGCCCAGCCGCCGTCCCCAGCAGCCACACCGCCACGCGCCGCCTCCGCTCCGCCGCAGACCTCCGCAGCCCGCCTCCCCGCCGTGCAGCGCCGCCCGCCACCGCCGCCTCCTTCTTCTCCCCCGCTCGACTCCAGCAACAGCCCAGCAGCTGCCCCGACGCCGCTCCGCCCGCCTGCCGATTGCCGCCGCCCTTGCCGGCGTCGCCCCCAGCCGCCCTCGGCCGCCTCCGGCATCCCCCGCCGCCCAAGCCGCCGTCCTCCGCCTGGCTGCCCAAGCCCTAACCCTAATTTTCCTCTTCTGTGTCGGACACGGCAGTGGACACAGGGTTCGACACACGGACACGAAAACCCTAGTTTTCGGAGGCCAGTTCAGGTACGTGTATCTTGCTCCTCGCTGCTCGGTTTTAAATTCCGTAAATTGCGTTGTGAAGCCGGTATGACCCTCTCGGTGTCCGGACAAACTGTTCGGGGCATCGCGGCCTGTGGTGATCGCACACCGCGATCCAAAAACAGGAAAAATTAGACCCTGTTTCACCCCGGAACTGAGTACGCCCCGCCAAACGGGACGACTTGGTCGCGCGCGGTCTTCACAGATACGTGCGCAGCGTCGATACGGACGTGTGAGTTTTCGCGGAAGCTGACTCGGGTGTGCGTGCACACCGGAATCAATGCGTATCCGCGGACATCGCCCCGTATCCGCCTTTTCTGCAATTCGCCCTAATTTCTTGTACACTCGTCGGATCGAAACGAAACTTACGCCATCGGACTCGTAGCGATACGCTGGTCCTGTGGGTCAAGTTTGGTTCGATTCTGAGAACGTTGACGAAATCGCGTGTCGTGGGCCCCACAGGCCCCGCTCGACGGGCGATTTTGTGTTCGGCTCATCGGAATCCAAATCTGGAAGTTCCATTGGGTTCGTATCAGCGTTCCTGACCTGTTGACACTAAGTTTGGTGAAT
Organism: Iris macrosiphon; assembly: GCA_036927795.1. NCBI lineage: Eukaryota > Viridiplantae > Streptophyta > Magnoliopsida > Asparagales > Iridaceae > Iris > Iris macrosiphon. Next base: position 5,589,409 of record JAYESA010000009.1, read on the forward strand.
TTGGAGACCTTTGACTCGGACACGTTTTTCGGTGCAAAGCGGGCCCACCGGCGGACCCCGTTTTGACCCGAAACTGCCATTTTTGTCCTTGTCTCTAAATTGGACCCAAGGACAGGCGTTTCTAGCTATTTGACATCTTCTGAGCGTGATGGTGATGTTTATTTCATCATTTGGACTCATCTCTGGATATTTTCCCCCAAGACCTATTAATCGGATCCAAACAAAGGCAAGTACCTGCACTTCAAGTTTATTCTTTATATTGTGATAGTTAATTCCCTGCCTTACATGTACCCTTGATGTTTACACCTAGTGTTAGAAATGTTGAATTTCATGTCTTGAATATTGGAGTTCATGTTTTGTTTTTCATGTCGGGTGGGAGAATACTGAAAGGCATGTAGCTTACCCTGACTCTTGCCATGAATAATAGCTGTTGGTACACGACTGTCCATCAGCCGGATCTCGATTATTCGTGATAAATAGCCGTCTATGACGGCCGGTTTAACCTTATAGACCCCTACATGCCAACTAGGTATTCTAAATACACAAGTTCACACACATAGTTTCTTGTCTGGTTACAGTTCCTATTGTCTGGTTGTAATTCATTTTCCTGTCCCCTTATTCCTGTTTTATTCATGACCCTGTCTTACAGCAAATTAACTCTTAGTTATTGTTACTATTTAGTTATACATATCCTCAGCATGATACCTGTCAGTTCTTTTTTAATTGTCATGAATATTTAGTTTAATCTTGTTGTGCATTGTGTACTTTGCTCCTTTCCTGACTGGATCCGTTGTTTTAGGCGATGATGAGGACTTTGCCCTACCTATTCTGATCCCTATGACGTAGCAGGTGACACAGTTGAGAGGCCGGTTCCCACTCAGGAGATTATCTCTGAGGAGTAGTAGCCAGTTAGCTAGTTTTCCCTTTTCAGCTCAGTAATCGGGTTTGTCCCCGATTTATCTTCTGTTCATGTATAAACTATGGATCTGTTATCACAATTTGTTTTATAAATCAGCATTCCTAATTCCTGTTAATTTCCTTGTCTATTTACTTTATTGTGGATGAGATAGATTTAAATTACCTGTGAGTAAGACCTAGACAGCGTACTACCGCCGACTCTGCGGCGTAGGCTGGACGTTCCCACGCACTCGTGCCCAAATTTATGGGTGCGGGTCGTGATAATAGGTGACGCAATTGTGGCTGATAAGCCAGTATTCATGATGATCTTAAGGCTGAGTACTTAACAGTCAAGGACCCCTTGGTGCTATGAAATTCTCTAGTTGAGAGAGATGATCACCAGAAAATGGTCATACTACCAGGTGCACTCCATGAATGGCTCAATCTACGTTTCCAAGATTATAAGACAGTTGTAGCCTATAATTCAGCTATGTTCAGGATTACTTCACAATTGAAGTTATGTGGTGAAGAAGTGACAGAGCATTCGATGCTAGAGAAAATATTTACCATATTTCATGCGATTAATATGACCCTACAACAGACGTATAGGGAGAGAAATTTTAAGAAATATTCCGAACTCATTGTTGTCTTACTCGTGGCCGAGAAAAATAATAAGTTATTAATCAAAAATTACACTAGTAGACCAACTGGTTCTGTACCAATTCCAGCTGAAGTGAATGCGACTAGTGCTCAAAAAAATATGACCAATATTAGGGGTCGAGGAAATCACAGAGGTAGAGGACATGGACGTCGTGGAAGCCAAAGAAATGGCTACAATATGTGTCCAAGGAACGATACACAGTTAAAAAATAATGGATTTAATCCTCGAAGAAACAATGTCCAAATTTCCAATCCAGTTACTCCAACTGATATTTGCAAACGTTGTGGAAGAGCTGGTCATTGGATGCGAAACTGTCGCACCTCACAAAAAAGTGGACGAGTATGAAGTCTCAAAGGGTGTGGAGACTAATCTCATAGAGGGTGCAACACACATGGATTTTAATAATTTTTTTCAAGATAATGATAGAAACGCAATTTTGGAAGACCAGTTCAACGCCATGGTAGGCGAATTCAATGAATAGTTATTGTATGCTTATCTAAGTTTATTTACTTTCCACTTTGAATCAATTGGTCATTATATGATCAATAGTCTAGGTAGTTTACTTTCTTTGAAGCATTTTTATTTAAATTTAGACCAAGTTGTAATAATTGACAATATGCCTAGTTTAACCATTTAGTAGCATATTAATATATTATTAATTTTATTTTTGAAAGGTATGGACAATGATGATGGCATATGCTTGATAGATAGTGCAACAACTCACACTATATTGAGAACTAGGAAATTTTTCACAACATATGCCTCAAACACTGCCAAGGTGACCACCATTGTCACGCCCTAGTCCCAAAATACCGAGGGACTAGCCACGTGGCAATGACCAACAGCACACACCAATGGGCAAACCCAATTTAATGGATCCATTAGGGTGTACTTAAGCTATAAAACAACAGTAAATAGGTCTACGATACAAGTCACAGTCTAATTCTAATCTCATCCACAGAAGATAATCACAGATCAAATGCCATAATAATCAAAATAAAATATAATCTAACAAGTCTCAATAAAAAGTGTCTCGAGGAACAACCCGAGAATAAGTTTGATACATCAATTCAATAGACAAGAAATAAAGTAACTAGAAACAGAAATAACTGAGTATATAAAGTCAATACTCAGGAAAAATTCTCTGACACGACCTCGTCCTCGGGTTCTGGTACTGCTCCAATGTATGCTCCTGTCCCGTACACCTCGGGATAAATCTCCTCTGCTAAACCTGGGAACATAATCTGGATCCAGGTCCTCGGGGGACATAGCAAGGTACAAGAATAACTCAAGCCAAATAATGCAGTACAGTAATAAATGAATCAATAGAGTAAACTATATAACCAGCTATGTGATATGCAAATGAGAGCATTAATCATCCTCAGGCTGAGACTACTATAGGTTCTGTGTCGGGGAAACCCATAGCAGCATTTTTTCGAAGGGCCAGTACATGTGCCAAAGCTCTGTGTCAGAGTCTAAGGCACCTCCAGATAACTATATATATATATATATATATATATATATATATATATATATAATCATCCTTTCATATGGTAAGTCTCTCCCCACCCAATTTAATCACACGTCTCATGTCCACGATGTCTCATGTCCATGTCACGCAAGATCATGACCTCTAACTGATGCAGCGAGTCATAATGATAGCTAAGCATATGCAATAAAGTCTATGTCACAAATCATGTAACCTATACAGAATTATCAGGAATAACTCAGAAGATTCTGTCTCATGAACAGTGTCAAGTGTCCTATGGTATGACGTACTTGATAATGCAAGCACGAAGATATAATATCTCGATATCAATCTAGAGTGACGTTACACGACTCCGTGTACGGCATCGACACCCGAATGTTATTCAGACGCTAAGCAATGTCACACGGTCCTAGGTTGAACATTTATATCAAGATTATATTTATATGTACAAAGAACTCAAATAAATACTATAACAGGAATCACTGCAAGTTGGCAAGGTATACTTGCATGGTGTTTGGTTTCCAACTATTGCTCTGGTATCAGTGGGATCTGCAGGTACTCATCTGGTTGCTGAAATAAATATTACCATCATGCTCAGAAGGTATCAAATAGCTAGAATTGTATGTCCATAAGTCCAATTTGGACACAGGGACAAAAGTGACAGTTTCTGGTCAAAGTGGGATCCACATGTGGCCCATTTCGCACCGAAAAATATGCCAGATATAATGTTCTCCAAATTCATCAAACTTAATTTTACAAGTCCAGAGCGACGATACGAACCCAACGGAATGTCCAGAACTGGATTTCGATGAGTCGATCACAAAATCGTCCGTCAGTGGAGCCGTGGGGCCCACAATACAGGATTTTGTCAACGTTCTCATAATTGAATCAAACTTGGGTTACAGGACCAGAAAAATGCTACGAATTCGATAGCGCAAGTTTCATTGCAAAACGACGAGCACACACGAATTTATAATGAGTTTCATAACGAGGTCGATACGGGGCGTTGTCGACGGATACGCGTTGACTCCGGTGTGCATGTACATCCAAATCAAATTTCGCGGAATTTTACACATCCGTATTGACAGTGCGCACCTTTTGGTGAAGTTCTCACACTACCAAGTTGCCTCGTTTAGCGGGGCACACCCAGTTCTGGGAAAATCAGGATTTTAATTAACCAAGTTTTTGGCTATTTTCACCCGCAAAAAAATTATAATCTACAATACCATAAATTGAACAAAAATAGGATTTTAAAACTAGGTCATATGGTCTAAATTACTGTTCAAGTGGATTTTGAAAACAGTTAACAGGTTGCACGCAAAACGGTCGTGAACTTGCGAGTTCGGGACGAATTTCTAATTTTTCAGAAATAGAGATTTTTTTTCCTAATTTTGCGTCGTGATTTGTGACCGACACAGGACGCGATACCCCGAACGAGTTGCACGAATTTCGGGAGGGTCACGCGGTCTACGCGCAGGATTCGACAAAATGGAAAATGGGTCAATACACAGAGAGTTACACGAGCGTGAAGACATGTACCTTGTTGAGGATTTTCGACAGGACGACGCGGTGGCGGCTGCGGGATGGCGGAGCTCAGCCGGCGGCGTGGGTTGCTGTGCTGTGGCAGCGGCACTGGGGTCTCCGAGGGCTCGTCGTCGGGGTGGGCCGAGATGGTGATGGCGGTGGCGGTGGTTCGATGGAGGCGGTGGTGGCGGAGGGCTTATATAGAGAAGGGGAGAGGGAGAGGGGGAGCGGGGAGGCCAGAGCGGGGGGGATGTGGGGCCGTGGGGCACCGGAGGTGGGAGAAATCGGGGTTGTGGCGGTCGTGCCGGCGGAGAGGGCGGGGGAATCGGGGGAGAGGGGAGTGGGGTGAGGGGTTGGATATCGGGTCGGGTAGAGTCGGGTCTGGTCGGGATCCGATCCGACCCGTTAGGTCTAGGGTTGGGTTCGGTCCGGTTCAGCGGGGTTGGGTTGGGTTGGTCTGGTTCAGTCTGGTTCAACCCGGTTCAGTCCGGTTTAGTTAAACCAAGGGCTTTTAGCTATTTAAAAATAGTTTTTGAGTCCAATAAATTCCAAAAAAATTACACAACAACCAATAAATAATAATACACCCAAAAATATAATTTTTGTAATATTTTAATAATTATTTTAATCCATAAAAATATTAATCCATGGAGGATATTTTTAATAATTAATTAAAAATTACCGAAAATTCCAGAAAATTTATTTTTAAAAAATTTAAAAAAATAGGGTGTTACAACCATTTCTGGACCCGTGCAGATTATAGAAAGTTATGGCAAGGCCGATGTTGTGTTGCCAAATAGAACACACTTAGTCATTCGAAATGCATTATTCTCTAGTAGATCTAATAAAAATTTACTCAGCTTTAGAGATATTCGAATGAACGGGTTTCATGTTGAAACCATGAACGATGATAGCAAAGAGTATCTTTGTATCACCTCTAATATTGGAACCAATAAGCTCACATTAGAAAAGTACAAGTTAATCTCCTCGGGGCTATATCAAACTACTCTGAAGGTAGTAGAATCTCACCCCATCACTAGCAAAAGGCTAAAGGATCCAAGGAATCTAATTATTTGGCATGACAGATTGGGTCATCCAGGATTGACTATGTTGAGAAAGGTCATCAACAATACCAATGGACATAATTTATCATACCAAAATCTTTCATTTCCTGCTGAACATTTGTGTGTAGCTTGTTCACAGGGTAAACTCATTACAAGACCTTCATTTCTCAAAATAGCTTCTGAATCACCACCATTCCTTCAGAGAATATAAGGTAATATTTGCGGACCAATTGATCCTGATAGCGGACATTTCAAGTATTTTATGGTTCTAATAGATGCTTATAGTCGATGGTAAAATATTTTCTTACTCTCATCCAAAAATTTTGCCTTCTCCAAGCTACTTTCTCAGTTAATTAAGCTTAAGACTCATTTTTCTGACCAACATGTTAGAACGATTCGACTTGATAATGCAGCTGAGTTCACTTCCCGTACTTTTGATGATTATTGTGCTTCGTAGGAATAGAAGTTGAACATTTTGTCCCTCATGATCATACCCAAAATAGTTTAGCATAGTCCTTAATTAAGCATTTTCAGCACATAGCAATGCCTTTACTCATGCAATCAAACTTACCCGTTTCAGCTTGGGGACATGCCATATTATATGCTGCTAAATTGATCATTGTTAGGCCAACTGCATATCATAAATTTTACCATCACAACTTGTGACATGCCATCAACCTAGTATATCTTGTTTGCGTAAATTTGGTTGTGTTGTTTATGTTCCTATTTTTCCTCCTCGGCGCTCTAAAATGGGACCTCAGCGTCGTTTAGGAATTTATATTGGTTTTGATTCGCCCTCAATCATTAGATATTTGGAACCTTTAACTGGTGATATTTTTACTGCTAGATTCACATATTGCCATTTTGATGAGACTAATTTTTTGCCGTTAGGGGAAGATAAGAAAGAAAAGAATGTTCTTATAAAACTATTCGCCACAAATAAATGGCATGAATTATCGTAGGATAATCCTACTCTGTCTCATCTAGATCCTCGTACTAATCAATATGAAACTGAGGTACGAAGGATATTACATCTACAGGAGATTACAAATCAAATGCCAGATGTATTTACTGATGCAGCTAAAGTGATTAAATCACATGTGCCCGCTACAAATGCGTCAGCTCGAATTGATATCCCCGTAGAAAAAAATAGCAGAGTGGCTAATGAATCTACTGCACACCAGAAGCGTGGTAGACCTATAGGTTCGAATGACTTAGTCCCTAAAAAGAGAAAATGCCCAAGTAATGCTCTTAAGGAGGTTACACATAACGCTCAAAAAGAGGTTATGAATGACAGATCCATACTTTCTGAAAACTCAGAAGAGGTTATTGTCTTAGAAAAAACACAAGCCCAAGAGGAGGCTCAGCTACATGAAATCAAAGAGATCTCTATGTTTTATACATATACAAGAGAGGTATGGGATCGCAAAGATATAACAATAGGTGAGATATTCTCATTATCGGTAGCTACTGAAATATCTAAGGGCATTGATGACATTGAACCACGTAACATCGATGAATGTCGACAAAAAAAAGATTGGCCAAAATAGAAGGATGTTATTCAAGCAGAATTGGATTCCCTTAATAAATATGGAGTGTTCGGACCTTTAGTACAAAACCAAAAGATGTCAGACCGGTAGGTTACAAGTGGGTGTTTGTAAGAAAGCAAAATAAAAAGAATGAAATCGCTCGATTTCAGGCACGATTAGTGGCACAAGGGTTTTCTCAGAGACCGAAAATTGATTACGAAGAGACGTATTCTCCCGTAATTGATGCAACAACGTTCCGTTATGTAATCCCCCTGATTTTCAAAAATTGATAATTTGGACATTTCACAATTTTCTGGAATTTTTCTGTAATTTTTAGCAATTAAAACTAAAGTATTTTGATTTTGAAGGAATTTTAAATATTAATAAATAATATTAAAATATTATGAAAATGATATTTTATGGTGTAAAATAAAAAACTAGACATAGGGTAATTTTCTGGAAATTTATTGGACTCCAGATGGATTTTTAAAGCCTTAAAAAAACTATCGATTTATTTAAACTAATTAATTAAACCCATTAATAACATGTTTAACCGAACCCAGTAATTTTACCGAACCGGACAGGCCGGTCTACCCGAACCGGCCCAACCCCTTAGCGGGTCGGATCCGGGTCAGACCCGACCCGCTTGGACCCGCCCGAACCCGCAACTCTTTCTCTCCCATCTTCCGCAGAACCGCCCGAGCGGCCGGCCGACTTCTCCGCCGCGTAACGGCCGCCGGCCGTCTCCCCTTTCCCTTCCTCTTCCTCAACCCCCGCCGGAGCCTCCCCTTCCTATTCCGGCAACCTCCGACCGCTCCACCTCCACCTGGCCCTATTTAAACCTGATGCCCGCCTCGACTCCACCGTCTCCCCCTCGCTTCGGCCGCCCTGCAATTGGAGCCGGAACCCCAGGCAAGTGTACCTTGCCAACTTGCAGTTTGTTAGATATTACTTGGACTTAATTATAACTGTTGTACATGCTTAAACCTAGGGCCGTTTGACTTACTTAGCTTCCGATTAATAGTCGGGTGCCAACACCGTACGCGGGGTTGTGTAAGGTCAACTAGAGATGGATATCGTAACATTTACATTCTCGTACTTGCCACATCAAGTACATTATACCCAGGACACCTGACACAAATCATGATCAGAATCTTCCTGAAATATTCAAGGTGATTCTGTGTAGGTTGCAGGATTTATGACATAGACATTATATTCCTAGACATTATATTCATAGATATAGTATGACTTACTGCATTAGATATGATCTTACGTGATGTGGATATGAGGCATCATGGACATGAGACGTATGATTACATTGGGTGGAGAGAGACACACAGGCTACAGGCTGATATATATATATAATCCATAGTAAATACATAGTAAAACTCATAGTATAACTGCTACCGGCTCCCCGACACAGAGCTTGTAGTGGTATCAGCCTAAGTTCTAGTGATGCTCTCAATTTACATTTCACATAGTCGGTTATATAGTTTACCCTATTGTTTCATTTATTGCTGCACTGTATTTATTTTGGCTTGAGCTTTCTTGTACCTTGCTATGTCCCCTGAGGACCTGGATCCGGATTATGTCCCCAGGATTTGCAGACGAGGTTTATCCAGAGGTATACGGAACAGGAGCACTTCTCGGAATAGTAAGGTGAACGTCTGTTTCCCTATGCTCAGTTTAAACAACAATTAAACTCTTTTCCTGTTTATGAGAACAATTCTAACAGACTTTATATCGGGTTGTTTCCCGACATACTTTGCTGAGACTGGATGTTGATTTACTTTCCTTATTGCTGTTGATCTTATTATCTTTTGTGTGGATGAGATTAGTTCTGACTTGATATTGTAGACCTTATATACAGCTTAAGTATGCCCCGATGGATCCATTAAATTGGGTTTGTCCATCGGTGCGTGCTGCTGGCCATTGCCACGTGTCCAGTCCCCAATATTTTTGGATCTGGGGCGTGACATGGTTTTTGTGGTGGCCCATGCAAGTCAACGACTAAATTGTTCGGTTTTAACTTAGGGACCGAACAGGCCTGCAGTAAGATATGATAAATTTTTAGGATCTCATCCACTTTCTTGAATCGTTCTTGATATCTGTATCGTATTCGAATTAATTTTTGACTTGCATCTTGCCTTGAATCATGTGCGCTTCTTATATTTTACTTTTGATGCAGAAAAATGGATCCAAGAATTGGAGATGAAATTCCTTTGAGTACACCACAAGATGTTGTGGTTACCTATAGAGATGGAGTTACACCAGAGAACAGAGGGCAATCCTCTCAAAGTGGTCAAGCTGAACAGCATAATTCAAGGTTCAGGCGCGACGATATCCCACCTCCACCACAGTTCACTCCACAGATGCCTGTCTTTCCACCAGGGCAAGCAATGAACGGGCAGCAGATGTTCCAGATGTTTTACGCCATGATGCAAGCCCAACAGCAAGTTCAACAGGAGGCGCAGCGTCATGAGGCAGAGTATCTGAGAACCAGCCTAGTAAACGCATTGGAGCAGGCGAACCCACAAGTTAGGCGACCAGCAACGGGGTCTATCACCGATTTTCGTCAACTCAAGCCCCGTACCTTTTCGGGCAAAGAAGGACCAACCGAAGTTCATGAGTGGCTCACCAACATACAACACCAGATGGAAGCAGCTGAACTTCTAAGAGAACGTTGGATGACCGCCGTTAGAATGCAGTTGACGGACAATGCTCATCACTGGTGGCTATCTGAAGAGACCCGGCTCGGACCAGACCGAGTCACTTGGGAAGAGTTCTCCAGACTCTTTCAGGAGATGTACATTTCGGCTATCGCTCGATCAGAACTTCGGGACAAGTTCAATCGCCTCACTCAGAGCAGTATGACAGTGGAGGAGTATAACGCAGAGTTCATTCGTCTAAGTCGCTTTGCCCCTACTTTGATCCCGACGGAAGAAGAGAAGACTGAGAAGTTCTTCGACGGATTAAACTTTAAGCTGCAGAGACTCATCGGATCCATCGCACCTACCTCTTACTCAGACGTTCTCGCTGTAGCCCGACGCATGGAACGCGTCACCAGGAGAGAGACCAGTCTGAAACGGTCTTCTACATCAGCCAAAGCACCACAAGAAGAAGCTGCAAAGAGGCCTCATATACACCAGCAACCCAGAGCCTCTCCGCAGATATTATCTACATATCAATATTGTGGCAAGGTAGGCCATATTGAGAAGGACTACAGACGCAAGTTGGGATTATGCTTGATTTGCGGAACCAATCAACACTTAGCCAAGGATTGTCCTTATCATCGAGGAGGAGCACCAAGGGCAAACCAACAAGCTCTACTAGCACCAGGAGGGTATCAACCAAGACCGCCCTTGGCACCACAGGCAGCACTCTTCCAACAAGCCCAGCAGCAACAGAGGAATCCACCACAAGGACGCGGACAAGCCTTCGCGATGACCTTGGAAGACGCGCAGAACCATGGAGTAGCTAATGCGAGTAAGTTTTTGTAGTTCCGTTTCTAGCATTTTTGTAGTTCTTGCCTGCTAGTTCGTGACCCTAGACTTAACAGTTTTAACTTGCTAATAATAGATAACCTAGTGATCACCTAAGTAATTTTTGAACTCGCTAAATAACCTAGAATATTTTATAATAGATAACATGATATATTTTTGGAAGATAACCTGGTTTTCTCAAACTGTAATTTCCTAGATTTCCTACATTTGGGAAATTTCATAACATTTAATGCTTAGGGAAATAAATTTTCCTAGGTGTTACTCTCAACCTTGAATCTCCTTGATTTTGATGTGTTTCGAACAATGTTTACAACCGTGTCATCTCTGTTGACCGGTTATTCTTTAATTGCGAGGACACAATCCTCTTAAGGGGAGTAGATTGTAATCCCCCTTATTTTCAAAAATTGATAATTTGGACATTTCACAATTTTCTGGAATTTTTGTGTAATTTTTAGCAATTAAAACTAAAGTATTTTGATTTTGAAGGAATTTTAAATGTTAATAAATAATATTAAAATATTATGAAAATGATATTTTATGGTGTAAAATGAAAAACTAGACATAGGGTAATTTTCTGGGAATTTATTGGACTCCAGATGGATTTTTAAAGCCTTAAAAAACTATCGATTTATTTAAACTAATTAATTAAACCCATTAATAACCGGTTTAACCGAACCCAGTAATTTAACCGAACCGGACCGGCCGGTCTACCCGAACCGGCCCAACCCGTTAGCGGGTCAGATCCGGGTCAGACCCGACCCGCTTGGACCCGCCCGAACCCGCAACTCTTTCTCTCCCATCTCCCGCAGAACCGCCCGAGCGGCCGGCCGACTTCTCCGCCGCGTAACGGCCGCCGGCCGTCTCCCCTTTCCCTTCCTCTTCCTCAACCCCCGCCGGCGCCTCCCCTTCCTATTCCGGCAACCTCCGGCCGCTCCACCTCCCCCTGACCCTATTTAAACCTGATACCCGCCTCGACTCCACCGTCTCCCCCTCGCTCCGGCCGCCCTGCACCTTCCCGGACCTCGCCGTCAGCCTTCAGCCCCTCCGCCGACGAACCCTTCTCTCCGCGAGCCCTCGCCGAGCACCGGACCACCGCAGCCCGGAGCCCAGACCCCGCTGCCTCCTTCCTCCCGCTCGAACTCCGCCCGACACCGAGCCCTGCAGCAGCCCGCCTCCGGACGAGTCTTCCCGCTGCCCCCAGCCTCCCTCCGGCCGGCCTCCCCCGCCTCAGCTTCGGCCTCTGAATCAGAAAACCTAACCCCAACCCTAGGTCGCAGAGGACACGGCCGGACACAGGACACGTATCGGACACGTATCGGACACGAAGAATTCGTAATTTCCGGAGCCCTGTTCAAGTACCCGTATCTTTCTCCTCGCTGCCCCATTTTTATTTCCGTTAGTTATGATACGTAGCCTGCATGACCCCCTCGGTGCCCGTGCAAACCGCTCGGTGCATCGCGTCCTGTGGTGATCGCGAACCGCGATCCAAAAATAGGAAAAACAACGCCCTGTTTCACCCCGGAACTGAGTACGCCCTCCAAACGGGACGACTTGGTCGCGTGAGGTCTTCACAGATACGTGCGCGTCGTTGATACGGACGTGCGGGATTTTGCAGAAGCTGATTCGGATGTGCGTGCACACCGAAATCAGTGCGTATCCGCGGACACCGTCCCGTATCCGACCATTCTGAATCTTGCTGTAACTTAGTGTACACACGTCGGATCGAAACAAAACTTGCGCCATCGGACTCATAGCAATACGCTGGTCCTGTGAGTCAAGTTTGGTTCGATTCTGAGAACGTTGATAAAATCGCATGTCGTGGGCCCCACAGGCTCCACCCGACGGTCAATTTTGAGAACGGCTCATCGGAATCCAATTCTGGAAGTTCCGTTGGGTTCGTATCATCGTTCCTGACCTGTTGACACTAAGTTTGATAGATTTGGAGACCTTTGACCCTGACGCATTTTTTGGTGCAAAGCGGCCCACATTTGGACCCCGTTTTGTCCTGAAAATGTCGTTTTTGCCCCTGTGTCCAAATTGGACTCAAGGACAGGCGTTTCTAGCTGATTGATATTTTCTGGATGTGATGGTGATAATTGTTTCAGCAACCGGAGTACTGCTTGCAAATTCCGCTAAAGTCAGAGCTGCAATTGGAGCCGGAACCCCAGGCAAGTGTACCTTGCCAACTTGCAGTTTTGTTAGATATTACTTGGACTTAATTATAACTGTTGTACATGCTTAAATCTAGGGCCGTTTGACTTACTTAGCTTCCGATTAATAGTCGGATGCCAACACCGTACACGGGGTTGTGTAAGGTCAACTAGAGATGGATATCGTGACATTTACATTATCGTACTTGCCACATCAAGTACATTATACCCAGGACACCTGACACAAATCATGATCAGAATCTTTCTGAAATATTCAAGGTGATTCTGTGTAGGTTGCAGGATTTATGACATAGAAATTATATTTCTAGACATTATATTCATAGATATAGTATGACTTACTGCATTAGATATGATCTTACGTGATGTGGACGTGAGGCATCGTGGACATGAGACGTATGATTACATTGGATGGGGAGAGACACACAGGCTACAGGATGATATATATATATATATAATCTATAGTAAACACATAGTAAAACTCATAGTATAACTGCTACCGGCTCTCCGACACAGAGCTTGTAGTGGTATCAGCCTAAGTTTGAGTGATGCTCTCAATTTGCATTTTACATAGTCGATTATATAGTTTACCCTATTATTTCATTTATTGCTACACTGCATTTATTTTGGCTTGAGCTTTCTTGTACCTTGCTATGTCCCCTGAGGACCTGGATCCGGATTATGTCCCCAGGATTTGCATACGAGGTTTATCCAGAGGTATACGGAACAGGAGCACTTCTCGGAACAGTACCAGTACCTGAGGACGAGGTGACCACTGAGGACTTCTCCTGAACATCTGTTTCCCTATGCTCAGTTTAAACAACAATTAAACTCTTTTCCTGTTTATGAGAACAATTGTAACAGACTTTATATCGGGTTGTTTCCCGACATACTTTGCTGAGACTGGATGTTGATTTACTTTCCTTATTACTGTTGATCTTATTATCTTTTGTGTGGATGAGATTAGTTCTGACTTGATGTTGTAGACCTTATATACAGCTTAAGTATGCCCCGATGGATCCATTAAATTGGGTTTGTCCATCGGTGCGTGCTGCTGGCCATTGCCACGTGTCCAGTCCCCGATATTTTTGGGTCTGGGGCGTGACACGTTATTTGATAAGTCTGACAGTTTAAAAAAAAGATGGACATAAACTTATGGACGTTGTAACAGCCTATCTATATGGTAATTTAGATAGCGATATTTATATGAAAATCCTAAATGGATTTAACCTAACCAGCTCAAAAGCTAAGAACATGCATTCTATAAAGCTAAGATATTTATTGTACGGTTTGAAACAATCCGGAATGATGTGGTACAACTGTCTTAGTGAATATATGAAAATAGAGGGATTTGAGAATAATCCTATATGCCCATGTGTTAAGGAGAGTTTCGCTATAGTTGTTGTATATGTCGATGACATAAACTTGATTGGGACAAGACATGAAATCAATAAGACTGCAAACTATCTGAAAAAGGAGTTCAAGATGAAAGATCTCGGAGACACGAAATATTGTCTCGGATTACAAATTGAGCATTGCACTAATAGAATTTTAGTGCATCAATCCAAATACACAAAAAATATATTAAAACAGTTCAATATGGATATAGCTCATCCCCTTAGCTCTCCAATGGTTGTTCAATCTTTATATATCAATAAAGATCCATATCATCCTAAGGACGACAATGAAATGATGCTAGGACCCGAAGTACCGTACCTTAGTGCCATTGGGGCATTAATGTAACTATCACAATGTACAAGACCAGACATATCATTTTCTGTCAATCTGTTGGCTAGATATAGCTCGGCGCCAACTCGCAGACAATGGAATGGCATTAAACATGTGATAAGATATCTTCGTAAAACTACCGACATGGGATTATTTTATACTTGTGGTTTATCTGACATCGCGAATCTAGTTGGCTTTGCAGATTCAGGTTATTTATCTGATCCCCATAAAGATCGTTCACAAACTGGATATGGTTTCTTAATAGCAATGCAGATATTTCTTGGCGTTTAACAAAACAGACAATGGTTGCTACCTCCTCAAATCACTCAGAAATATTGGCTCTCCATGAAGCAAGTAGAGAATGTATTTGGCTGAGATCGTTGATTCAACACATTCGTAGCTCCTGTCATATTTTTCCTACCACAGATACTCCAACTGTTATTCATGAGGATAATGCAGCATGTATTTCACAAATTCAAGATGGATTCATTAAAGGAGATAGGACTGAGTGTAGCGTCCCGTTCTCCCGGTGCGCAGAGCGCGGCTAAGAAACACAAGACGGTATCGTTCGATCGGGATAGATTGAAACAAGAACTCGTCCTCGTTATGGATTTGTTTCTTCGGAATCGATTCCCATATTCAGTGGACCGTGCCTCCGGGATCGACTTAGCGGTAGAATCAGGAGGGACCTCTCCGCTGTTATCTTTTATTGCCTCAGTTTTCGATGTCGCTTGTTGCTTTCGTACTTTGAGTTGGTTTTGGGATTTGCTTGTTTTCCTTAAACGGTTTCGATGAGTTTCATTATTTTCGTTCATTGAACTGCACTTCAATTTCGAGATTAGAAAGAGTGGAAGATGTATTGATTGAGCTGTTCGTAATTCAGGTGAACGAGCAGTAGGCGGCCTACGAGCGGAGTCGTGAAGCACCTCTTTCCTTCTCCCTTCCAACAATCTAAGTGAGTGGCTACCATCCCGATTAGCTAGCCCTGCTTCCAAGTCTTCACATCAAACAAACTTGCATTCTTGTTGCCCCGATCAGACGATACCAAGAAATAATAAAAGAAACCAAGATAAAAAGAGAATAGACTTGGATAATACTGCTTGTCAATCAAACTTGTGAACGGTTACTTATTTACATGCTTGTTCATTTGGAATGTTCTATACAGGCTTCAAGTTTTGCTAGAATGCATCTTCTTCCATAAATTGTGCTAAGTATGGATTACACTTGTTATGAAATAAATTGTCAGGAAGACTAAGTAAAACGAATCATGCAATGTTGCTTATATCATGTTCATATTGCCTCAACTGCATCAACGATAACGTATCACGAACGATTGATCACGGACAACTTGTGCACAAGGTCAACGTGTAATCCCCCTGATTTTCAAGAATTTTTAAATTTGGAATTTTTCCCAATTTTCTGGAATTTACTGTGAATTTTCTGTAATTAAATACAGGTGCTTGAATTATTAAAGGATTTTTTTTAAATGATATTAAATAATAGTAAAATATTATGAAAATAATATTTTATGGTGTAAAATGAAAATTTGGACATAGGGTATTTTTCCGGGAATTTATTGGACCCCGGATGAATTTTTAAAGCCTTAAAAACTATTGTTAAAATTAACTGATTAATTAAACCAAATTAATTAATAAACCAAACCAAACCCTGAGTTTGAACCGACCCGGACCGGCCGGTCTGACTGAACCGGACCAATCCTCTTAGCGGGTCGGATCCGGGTCAGACCCGACCCGCCAGGACCCGACCCGGATCCATTAGCCCTTCCCCTTCCCTGGGAACCGACCGTTCGAATCCCAGCCTCCGGCCGTTACGCCGTCGGCGGCCCTTCTCCTCCCTGCGCCACCTCCGCTCCCGCAGCGACCGACCGCTCCCTTCCCCTTCCGGCCAACCGCCGACCATCCGCCTCCCTCACCTCTCTATAAAATCCGCCCCTCTTCCAGAGCTCCGCCTCCTTCCTCGACCCGCTGCCGCCCTAGCCCGACTTCGCCTGAGCCCAGCGACTTCTCCGACAACTCCACCAGCGCAGCCACCCCTCGCAGCCGTCCCTCGGCCAGCCCCGACGCTCATTTCCCCCTCCTCCGGCTGATCCCTCCACCCTGCTGTCATCTTCCCCAGCGCCGACGAGCCCCGACCACGGCTTCTCTCCGTGAGCCCTCGCCGAGCACTGGACCACCGCAGCCCCGAGGCCCTGCGCCGCCGGCCGCCTGCACTGACCCAGCGCCGCCTCTCGCGCACCCCAGCCTCCGACCGCCAAGCTCCGGCCGCCGTGCAGCAGAATCTCTAAACCCTAGGGTGGACACGGCCCTGACACAGGGCACAGTGTCCTTGGGGTCGTGTCGGACACATAGAACCCCAGTTTTTTGAGACCACTTCAGGTATTCATAACTTCTAGCTCGTAGCTCGGATTTCGATTCCGTGAATTGCATTGCGTAGCCTGTATGACCCTCTCGGTGCCGTGCAAACCGCTCGGGGCATCGCGTCCTGTGGTGATCGCACACCGCGATCCAAAAACAGGAAAAACCAGACCCTGTTTTACCCCGGAACTGAGTACGCCCCGCCAAACGGGACGACTTGGTCGCGCGCGGTCTTCACAGATACGTGTGCGTCGTTGATACGGACGTGTGGGATTTTGCGGAAGCTGATTCGGGTGTGCGTGCACACCGGAATCAACGCGTATCCGCGGACATCGCCCCGTATCCGACTTTTCTGAATCTTGTTGTAACTTAGTGTACACACGTCGGATCGCGACGAAACTTGTGCCATTGGACTCGTAGCAATACGCTGGTCCTGTGAGCCAAGTTTGGTTCAATTCTGAGAACGTTGACAAAATCGTGTGTCGTGGGCCCCACAGGTTCCAACCGACGGGCGATTTTGAGAACGGCTCATCGGAATCCAATTCTGGAAGTTCCGTTGGGTTCGTATCATCGTTCCTGACCTGTTGACACTAAGTTGGACTGATTTAGAGACCTTTGACCCTGACGTATTTTCGGTGCAAAGCGGCCCATATTTGGACCCCGCCTTGACCCGAAAATGACGTTTTTGCCCTTGTCTCCAAATTGGACTCAAGGACAGGCGTTCCTAGCTGATTAATATTTTCTGGACCTGATGGCTGTTTTAGCAACCGGAGTACTGCCTGCAATTCCCGCTGAAGTCAGAGCTACAATTGGAGACAAAACCCAGGCAAGTATACCTTGCCAAATCCTGCAGTTTTGTTGCTTATCTCCTGGATTATTTTTCATTGTCTTGCAAGATACTTGTACAATGGTTGCATGTTTTTCAGTTGTTACTTTCCTGTCATATATAGTTCTTGATGCTTGTTGATTTATTCCTGCTGCTCTAGTTTTATTTCCTCGTTTTGCGTGCATGTACATTATTTGCTCTTTTTCTTGGATCACTACTTGTTCCATAGACATATTATTTACTCTGTATTCCTGGAGTTGACTTGACTGATTTCTTAGTTCCTAGATGGTTGTTATTGGACATTGACTACACTTGAGCAATCTCGTTTGTGAGTACCCATTGTACTGCAATAGAGACTTGTTCATTTGACTACCTCATTCGTGAGCTCCCGTTGAGCTGCGAAAGAGTCATACTATAGATTGTGAGTCCCCGTTGGACTGCTTTCTATAGGATCGTGATCTCCCATTGAGATGCGATTACCCCGACTGCTAGTAGTCATGTCTGATAGCATCACTGGCATGCCACTGTCTTAGATATAGTGATTTCTCGTGTCTTATTTGCTTGTGTTTACTTTCTTCTCTATCTTGCATGTCATTTACTATATTTGGCTCGTATTCTTTTGTATCTTGCTATGTCCCCTGAGGACCTGGTTTTGTTCTCCAGATTTAGCAGACAAGGAGTACCGCAGTTTACGGACCGATACCAGACGAGAGTTTGATTGCAGTTGATGGCCTTGCTTCTTAGTTACTTTCAAGCATGTTTTAGTTATCTATTCTTTGTCTTTATTTTCTTGTTTGTCGGTAGTGGATTTGTCTCCACCCGACTTAGTATTATTTTTTGCTGGACATTCGACAGTATTTTACTTTCAGCATTTATTTCAGTTTTGTTTTAGTTTATGTTGTTCTATGGATTAGATTAGTAAACCCTGACTAATATAGTACAGCTTAAGTACGCTCCGATGGATCCATTAAATTGGGTTGTCCATCGGTGTGTGCTGCTGGCCAATGCCACGTGTCTAGTCCCTCGATATTTTGGGACTGGGGCGTGACACAACGGGTTCCTGCGGACGGTTGCTGGGGCACTGGCACCGATCCGGTCCTGGCGGAACTTCACGTTAGTCTCACGCATCTGGACAAGGATAGTCTGCAGCCACCAACGAATCTTTGTTGCATTCTATCCTCGTTCAAAGACTATAACTCGTCCAATATGGCATCCTAGCCAGTGATCCCAACGTGTATATTTAAACCTGTTGCAAACTAACTTGTGTCTTCGTGGCAGGGAAGGCATGTAAGTATTATGCAGGTGTTCCAGACGGTCAGGTAAAATCCACCGAACGATGGCAAGTTCATTTCAGTATCATACATATATACTGTTGCTTGTAAATGAACTAAGGCAAGATAGAAACCCACAAAAATATGCATGCTTCATTAAAACAACGTTTTGATTGGTATAGTTCGGTTAGCTCGCCTTCATCAGTATGTTTCGACATGTTGACCCTCGTTGAAACAGGTTCTCCGCACTAAGGCGAACCGAGCGAGGAGCCAAAGTCGTCTTCCCGATCCAGTCTAGCTGTTTGCGCATCCTGATCGTGCCGTCCTTGAAGCATTTTGAAGCAGAAGCTTGCAACTTTCCATACACAATGCAGCTTCGTGGCAAAGCCGTCCTCCAGCCTGGAGGTCTATACATTTTGAAGTTTAGTAAAGGGATGTAATGTACAGGACTGCTATCTCATTTTGAGTCAACACTTTTGTAAGCCCGTGCGGCATATTAGCTGACTCGTTCAAGAGTTTGTAATAGATGTTTATTGTAAACCCCCTGATTTTTCAAGATTTTTAAAACTGGTTTTTCAGAATTTTATAGAATTTTTCGGGAATTTTGCTAATTAAAAATAAGGTGTTTTTGGCATTAAATAATATTAAATGTTTTTAAAATATATTAAAATATTATAAAAATATAATTTTATGGTATAAAATAGAAAACTGGACTTAGGGTAATTTTTCTGGAATTTATTGGGCCCCGGACCTATTTTTATTCACCTAAAAACTAATAATTATTTATTTATTTATTTATTTGGTTATTTATTTATTTACTTATTTATTCATTTATTTATTTTTAAGCCGACCCAAACCTAACCCAGCCCGGCCCAATTCAGCCACCCCGGCCCTGCCGGCCCAACCTCACCCGGCCCATTCGGCCTACCGGGTCGGGTCGGGTCCGCCCGACCCGCTCACCCGCTCACCCTCTCCCCCACGAGCCCGATTCCTCCGTCGATGCCCACGTTTTCCGGCACGCTCCGCCTCGCTCGGCCACGCAACCACCCCGCCCGCGTCGCCCGGCGCACGGCGTCACCCCCTCCGCCTCTTCCGGCCACGACCCTCCTTTCCTCCGCCCTATAAGAACCCCCATCGTTGTCGCCTTCACCTCGACAAACCCTGCCCTAGACACCGGCCCAGCCACCTCCCTCCAGCCTCGCCGCCTCCCACCTGCCCGCCGTCGACGCCTCGACCACCGTCCCCCGAGTCCCCAGCCGCCTCCGCCTCCTCCAGCAAGCAGCAGCGTCCCCCCCCCCGGTCCGCCTCCGGTCGCCCGAGCCTGCGTCGGCCACCTCTGCTCCCCGGCCGCCTCCGGCGAAGCTCCCGACCGCCCCTAGCCTCTCTCCGGCGATCCTCCGGCCGCCGCAGCATTCCCAAACCCTAACCCTAGGTCCCTGGCGTGTCGGACACGGCCGGACACAGGACACTGTGTTGTGTCGAAGCCGACACACAAACACAGAATTCTCGGGTTTTTGAACCCTGTTCAGGTACTCCTAACTCTCTGCTCGTAATCCCGTTTTTTATTCCGTCTTTTGCATCGCGAAGCCTGCGTGACCCTCTCGGTGCCCGTCTAACCCGCTGGGGGCATCGCGTCCTGTGGCGATCGCGAACCGCGATCCAAAAACAGGAAAAACAACACCCCGATTCACCCCGGAACTGGGTACGCCCAGCCAAACGGGACGACTTGGTCGTGCGCGATCTTCACAGATACGTGCGCGTCATTGATACGGACGTGTGGGATTTCTTAGAAGCTGATTCGGATGTGCGTGCACACCGGAATCAGTGCGTATCCGCGGACAACGTCCCGTATCCGACTTTTTTGAATCATGCCCTAACTTTGTGTACACACGTCGGATTGAAACGAAACTTGCGCCATCGGACTCGTAGCGATACGCTGGTCTTGTGACCCAAGTTTGGTTTGATTCTAAGAACGTTGACGAAATCGCGTGTTGTGGGCCCCATAGGCCCCACTCGACGGGCGATTTTGTGATCGGCTTATTGGAATCCAATTCTGAAAGTTCCGTTGGGTTCGTATCATCGTTCCTGGCCTGTTGACACTAAGTTTGGTGAATTTAGAGACCTTTGACCCTGACACGTTTTTTGGTGCAAAGCGGGCCCGCATGTGGACCCCGTTTTGACCCGAAATTACCATTTTTGCTCTTGTCTCCAAACTGGACTCAAGGACAGGCATTTCTAGCTGATTGATATTTTCTGAATCTGATAGTGATATTTATTTCAGCAACCGGAGTACCGCCTGCAATTCCAGCTGAAGTCAGAGCCACAATTGGAACCAGAACCACAGGCAAGTGTACCTTGCCAAATTCTGCAGCTTGCTACTTATTTCCTTAACTTAGTTGTACATCAGTGGGCAAGTATATTTTCTTGCTTTATTTGTATTGCTATGCATGCTTAACCTAGGACCGTGTGACTTGCTTAGCGTCCGATTATAGTCGGGTGCCAACCCCGTACGCGGAGTTGTGTAACGTCACATAGACATGGATATCGAGACCCTCTGTATTCTCGTACTTGTCTTATCAAGTACATCATAACCCAGGACACTTGACACTATTCATGAGACAGACTCTTCCTGAGACATTCAAGGTGATTCTGTATAGGATACAGGTTTATGACATAGACATTATATTCATAGACATTATATGACTTGCTGTATTAGTATTGATCCTGCGTGTCATGGACATGAGACGTGTGATTACATTGGGTGGGGAGAGACACACAGGCTACAGGCTGATATATATATATATATATATATATATATATATTCTGGCGAGGCCTCAGACTCTATATTAGAGCTAGGCACTCTATTAGTGATATATTTATTGTGAGGCCTCAGACTCTATATCAGAGCTAGGCACTCTATTAGTTATTACTGCTACCGGCTCCCCGACACAGAGCTTGTAGTGGTCTCAGCCTGAGTACTCGTGATGCTCTCACTTGCA
The DNA here is from genome assembly GCA_036927795.1 of Iris macrosiphon. Taxonomy (NCBI): domain Eukaryota; kingdom Viridiplantae; phylum Streptophyta; class Magnoliopsida; order Asparagales; family Iridaceae; genus Iris; species Iris macrosiphon. Next base: position 5,611,443 of record JAYESA010000009.1, read on the forward strand.
TTTTCACATAGATGGTTACATACTTACCCTATTTATTTTATTATCTGCTGCACTGCTTATATTTTGGCTTGTATTATCTGTACCTTGTTATTTCTCCTGAGGACCTGGAATGAACTATGTCCCCAAGTATAGTCGAAGAGATCCACCCAGAGATACACAGTACAGGAGCACTTCCAGGAGCTGTACCAGGACCTCAGGACGAGCTCGCACCATAAGACTTCTCCTGAGTAGTGGCTGTATATAGTCAGTTATTTCTGTTTCTATTTCTAGTTCCTTTACTTCACGTCTATTTGCATTTGATGTAACAGACTTGTGCTCAAATTGTTCACCGAGACACTTTTATTGAGATTTGATAGTTATTACTATTTACAGTATTTCTGGTATTTAATCTGTGATTATCTGTTGTGGATGAGATTAGAATAACCTGGGACTTACATCATTTGCTCTATTTTCTGTTAGACTACAGCTTAAGCATGCCCTGATGGATCCATTAAATTGGGTTGTCCATCGGTGAATGCTGCTGGCCATTGCCACGTGTCCAGTCCCTCGATATTTTGGGACTGGGGCGTGACATGGTTTTTGTGGTGGCCCATGCAGGTCAACGACTAAATTGTTCGGTTTCAACTTAGGGACCGAACAGGCCTGCAATAAGAATAGGATAAGTCTTAGGATCTCATCCACTTGCTTGAATCATTCTTGATCTCTATATCGACTCCAAATAATTTACTTGCATCCTGCCTTGATTCCTGTGCGCCTCTTATTGTTTATTTTGGATGCAGGAAAATGGACCCACAAGAGTGCAACGAGACTCCCGCAGGAATACCACAAGCTACAGGTGTCACCTATGATGACGAAGTGACCCCAGTCGGTGGAGTTCCATCAACTCAACAGAGCCAGCTGGCAGGTCAACCTACCTCCAGATTCCGGCGTGATGACATCCCACCTCCGCCGCAGTTTGTCCCACCAATGCCCGTACTCCCACCAGGACAGTCGATGGACGGGCAACAGATATTCCAACTGATCTACGCGATGATACAAGCTCAGCAACAAGTCCAACACGAGGCTCAGCGTCGTGAGGCTGATTTCTTGAGGAGCAGCATCGTAACTGCACTAGAGCAGGCCAACCTACCAGCTAGACGGCCATCGACGGGCTCTATCACTGACTTCCGCCAACTGAAGCCCCGCACTTTTTCTGGCAAGGAAGAGCCCACAGAAGTTCATGAATGGCTCACCAACATTCGGCATCAACTAGAAGCAGCTGAGCTTCCACGGGAACGTTGGATGACTGCCGTCAGAATGTAATTGACAGATAATGCTCATCACTGGTGGCTATCTGAGGAGACACGGCTCGGAGCAGACCGAGTTACTTGGGAGGAGTTCTCCAGACTCTTCCAGGAGATGTACATTCCAGTCATCGCTCGATCAGAACTTCGGGACAAGTTCAATCGCCTCACTCAGGATACTATGACGGTGGAAGAGTACAACGCTGAGTTCATTCGTCTAAGTCGCTTCGCCCCAACCCTGATCCCGACAGAAGAAGAGAAGGCTGAGAAGTTCTTCGAGGGACTGAACATTGAGCTACAGAAGCTGATCGGATCCGTTGCACCTACTTCTTACTCGAACGTCCTCGCTGCAGCCCGACGCATGGAACGCGTCGTCAGGAGAGAGGCCAACCTGCGGCCTTCCACATCCGCACCAACTAGAGCAGCACAAGAGGAGTCTGCAAAGCGTCAACAGATAAATCCACCCCCGAGAGCAGCACCAGGAGTCTCATTCCTTCCTACTTGTTACTACTGTGGAAAGATAGGCCATATTGAAAGAGAATGCAGACGCAAGCTAGGAACGTGCTTAATTTACGGATCCAGACACCACTTAGCCAGAAATTATACAGCATATCAAGGAGAAACACTGATGATGCATCAAGAAGCTTTACCAGTGCCGAGGCCAGCCTGTCCAGCAATGGGAGCACCGCAAACGGGAGTTGAAAAAGTCGTACCACCAACTCCAGGAGGGTATCAGCCGAGGCCACCTTTGATACCACAAGCAGCACTCTTCCAGCAGGCTCAGCAGGCTCAGCAGCAACAGAGGAATCGACTGCAAGCACGCGGACAAGCTTTCGCGATAACCATGCAGAACGCGCAGACTCGTGGAGTAGTTAATGCGCGTAAGTGATTCGTAGCTACCGTTTCTAGTATTGTTGTAGCTCGTGCCTATTGGTTCATGACCTTAGCCCTAACCTAGTAAATTGGAACTTGTTAATAATAACCTGTTTTTTTAAAAAAAAGTTGTAGTTCCCTTGCTTTAACTAGATTTTCTTTACTCTGGAAAGTGCATAACTTTCATTCTTAGGGAAACGATATTTTTCCTAAGTGTCTTGTGATGTGTTTCGAACAATGCTTGCGACCGTGTCATCTCTGTTGACCGGTTGCTCTTTGATTGCAAGGACGCAATCCTCTTAAGGGGGGTAGATTGTAAACCCCCTGATTTTTCAAGATTTTTAAAACTGGTTTTTCGGAATTTTCTGGGATTTTTCGGAAATTTTTGCTAATTAAAAACAAGGTGTTTTTGGCATTAAGTAAAATTAAATATTTTTAAAATATATTAAAATATTATAAAAATAAGATTTTATGGTGTAAAAAAGAAAACTGGACTTAGGGTAAATTTTCTGGAATTTATTGGGCCCCAGACCTATTTTTATTCACCTAAAAACTAATAATTAATTATTTATTTATTTATTTGGTTATTTATTTATTTATTTATTCATTTATTTATTTTTAAGCCGGCCCAAACCTAACCCAGCCCGGCCCAATTCAGCCACCCCGGCCCTGTCGGCCCAACCTCACCCGGCCCATTCGGCCTACCGGGTCGGGTCGGGTCCGCCCGACCCTCTCACCCGCTCACCCGCTCACCCTCTCCCCCACGAGCCCGATTCCTCCACCGCTGCCCGCGTTTTCCGGCACGCTCCGCCTCGCTTGGCCACGCAACCACCCCGCCCGCGTCGCCCGGCGCACGGCGTCACCCCCTCCGCCTCTTCCGGCCACGACCCTCCTTTCCTCCGCCCTATAAGAACCCCCATCGTCGCCGCCTTCACCTCGACAAACCCTGCCCTAGCCACCGGCCCAGCCACCCCGGCCCAGCCACCTACCTCCAGCCTCGCCGCCTCGCCGCCTCCCACCAGCCCGCCGTCGACGCCCCGACCACCGTCCCCCGAGTCCCCAGCCGCCTCCGCCTCCTCCAGCAAGCAGCAACGTCTCCCCCCCGGTCCGCCTCCGGCCGCCCGAGCCTGCGCCGGCCGCCTCTGCTCCCCGGCCGCCTCCGGCGAAGCTCCCGACCACCCTCAGCCTCTCTCCGGCGATCCTCCGGCCGCCGCAACATTCCCAAACCCTAATCCTAGGTCCCTGGCGTGTCGGACACGGCCAGACACAGGACACTGTGTTGTGTCGAAGCCGACACACGGACACAGAATTCTCGGGTTTTTGAACCCTGTTCAGGTACTCCTAACTCTCTGCTCGTAATCCCGTTTTCGATTCCGTCTTTTGCATCGCGAAGCCTGCGTGACCCTCTCGGTGCCCGTGCAACCCGCTCGGGGCATCGCGTCCTGTGGCGATCGCGAACCGCGATCCAAAAACAGAAAAAAAAACAACGTCCCGATTCACCCCGAAACTGGGTACGCCACGCCAAACGGGACGACTTGGTCGCGAGCGGTCTTCACAGATACGTGCGCGTCGTTGATACGGATGTGTGAGATTTTGCAGAAGCTGATTCGGATGTGCGTGCACACCGGAATCAGTGCGTATCCGCAGACAACGCCCTGTATCTGACTTTTCTGAATCACGCCCTAATTTTGTGTACACACGTCAGATTGAAACAAAACTTGCTCCATCGGACTCGTAGCGATACGCTGGTCCTGTGACACAAGTTTGGTTCGATTCTGAGAACGTTGACGAAATCGCGTGTTGTGGGCCCCATAGGCCCCACTCGACAGGCGATTTTGTGATCGGCTCATCGGAATCCAATTCTGAAAGTTTCATTGGGTTCGTATCATCGTTCCTGAACTATTGACACTAAGTTTGGGGAATTTGGAGACCTTTGACCCTGACACGTTTTTCGGTGCAAAGCGGGCCCGCATGTGGATCCCGTTTTGACCCGAAATTGCCATTTTTGTCCTTGTCTCCAAACTGGACTCAAGGACAGGCATTATTAGCTGATTGATATTTTCTGGATCTGATGGTGATGTTTATTTCAGCAACCGGAGTACCGCCTGCAATTCCAGCTGAAGTCAGAGCCGCAATTGGAACCAGAACCACTGGCAAGTGTACCTTGCCAAATCCTGCAGCTTGCTACTTATTTTCTTGACTTAGTTGTACATCAGTGGACAAGTATACCTTGCCAACTTTACAGTTCTTGTTGTAACACCTCATTCCGTTCAAGCGGACTGCCGTCTCAATCGGCAATAGTGCAGCTGTCCCGACCTGCTTTGCCTCGATCAAGAAGCAAAGGATATCCAGACTTGTCCCTACAGGAATCCGGCTTGGACTTTCAGAGGCTCGCTCAGACGTATCGCTCTACCGAGGCCAATTATCGCTAAGGTGGGTGGCTACGGTGAACTTGTCTTTGCTTAGCCAGCACACATAAAACCTGGAATTATATATGCTAGTCGCTAGGTGAATCACCCCCTGCATGCTAATAAATCTAACGCACCTAGCTAAGGGAATAATCCCAACTCATATTGCTTGCTAGAACATGGAAAAGGAAATACTGCTTATATTCAGACCCTCGCATGCTAAGTCCCTTAACGGTTTCATCTCTCGGACTACCTTCGGGCCCGAGCAACGTGCCTGCTTATGTTCCTAGAAACGCATGCTTGTCTGCTTGATAGTTACCGTGTTTTCATCCAAACTCCGGGAGACTACTCAGTAGTCTTTCCGTGTATGATTGACCCTGCAAGTATCCAGGACCGTTAGGTCACCAGGCAGCCCCGAACCAGGGGAATGCATCAAGACAAGTTATTGTACAGAACCAAGATTCAAGTATCCCGTATGCTCGTGTACTCGTGTTCCCGTGCACTCGTGTTCTCGTGTTCTAGTGCACGCGTGTTCTCGTGTATCTCGTGTAATCGTGTTGCCTGAGATTGGTCTAATCAAATCGTGTTGCCTGAGATTGGTTAAATCGTGTTGCCTGAGATTGGTTAACCCTGACTTGCATGTCACGGATAACTCGGAAATGAGGCATAGTTCTACGGACGGTCACCGGGGCACTGGGGCCGCTCCGATCCGGATGGAACTTTAAGTGTGGTCCATCGTGTGCAGGCGAGTGGTTTGCAGCATATCGTGTACTCGGTTGCATTCCACTTGGCCTAGGACCACATCATGTGTAGTCTATCGTGTGCTGGCGAGATGGTTTGCAACACATCGTGTACTTGGTTGCATTCCATCTTGGCCTTGGACTACATATGCAATCCATCGTGTACGGGCGAGATGGTTCGTAGCGCATCGTGTGCTCTCGTTGCGTTCCACTCTCGTCTGGGATTAGTCCTTTATGGCTTTGCCAGCGACTCATGTTCATATAGATAAGTCATCCTCGCTTAGTGGCTATCCGCGTGCGAGTTACTGCATCGCATCAAGTACAACTGAGCACACCAAATACTGTCCCGTTCAATAACTCTCGTGTTGTATGTTGCATATGCTATGCTCCTGAATGCTTATACTTGCCCGTGCTTGAATTAACAATGTTTGCCTTGGACAGGGAAGGAGATGGTAAGTCTCGCCGTGTTTCCTCTAACATCGCACGGCGCACTGCCGACACGTTAGGCTATTCAATATCTGCATGAAACTGATCCTAAGGCAACTAGAAAGACAACTTAATAGTTGTGCACGAAACCTGTATTACGTGTTTGAATTTGTCGAGCGGGCGAGTAGCTTCCCCACCAGTGCATTCAATGTACTGATAATCCATCAGTTTGTATGCAGGGTGCGGGAGAACCTCGTTCGGTGCGGATGCCTCCAACGTGCGTGCTAAGGCGTGGACATCACTCTGAAGCAACGGTGCGTCCGGAACAGAAGCACATATACAAGACATAAGTTGTGAACATCGCCTGAACATCGTTCCTACAATCATTCCACAATTGTAGCCACTTGGCACAATTTTATGTTTCTGAGAGAGAGGCTTGAGCGACTTGTAATCTCGGCTATACGCCGCCTGTAACACATGTTTATATCAATAAAAAGAGCTTGCTTTACTTCAACTTGTTTCGATGCTTCCGCTATATTGTCGACTCAGTGAACCTGTTACCGATCGCCTATGCGTTCATGACTCCGCTGCACTCGGACAATCTGTGCGACTCTGTGGCTTAGAACTCTAATCTCCAGCCAATGAACCATGGCCTTGCACGGGCGTGGCTCACGCTCGTGCGGCATCACGCCCGGATGGGTTAAGCGATCGTTCCGCGGGAGCGCTGGCGAGGGTGACTCCCGCCTAGCGGGAACGGCCGATTTGCCTGCGGGAGATCGGGGCGTGACAGGTTGGTATCAGAGCCTGGCTTCTACGCCTTTGTCCTCAATTCGATATCTCTGTTTCGAAAGCTCGTTCGTGGGTTATGTGCACGCTCTCTCTCAATGCCTCGATGGGATGTTCCAACAATAATTCTAAATACTTTCAAAATGTGTTTTGAATGTTATGCTTGCTTGTCTGGTTGTATGCTGTGAGTGGCCTTTGTGCCAACCTGTGCGAACCCTTGAGAGTATCGCTAGTAGCTTGTCCGATTTTCACTAACCCTAAGTTTAGTTGAATGCATCTATTCGAGGGACGCCTTGAACTAGTGCACCATCCAAGACTTAGAAAAGGTGAAACTCGAGTGCTAAGACTTCGCTATCACTGAGCTGGTTGACGTGTTCACGCTAGAAGTGCACTTCGAAAGTGCGCATGATCCAGTCTAAGAGATATGCTGATTTCGAAGCTTGTGCAAGTGAAGATCCAAATGAACAAGTACAAACGACTTGTCTAGGATTGCCTCAACCCTAGATTACTGCTTGTCCTTAGTAAGTCTCGAGGACGAGACTTTTTCTAAGTTGGGTAGGATGTAACACCCCATTTCGTTCAAGCGGACTGCCGTCTCAATCGGCAATAGTGCAGCTGTCCCGACCTGCTTTGTCTCGATCAAGAAGCAAAGGATATCCAGACTTGTCCCTACAGGAATCCGGCTTGGACTTTCAGAGGCTCGCTCAGACGTATCGCTCTACCGAGGCGAATCATCGCTAAGGTGGGTGGCTACGGTGAACTTGTCTTTGCTTAGCCAGCACACATAAAACCTGGAATTATATATGCTAGTCGCTAGGTGAATCACCCCCTGCATGCTAATAAATCTAACACACCTAGCTAAGGGAATAATCCCAACTCATATTGCTTGCTAGAACATGAAAAAGGAAATACTACTTATATTCAGACCCTCGCATGCTAAGTCCCTTAACGGTTTCATCTCTCCGACTACCTTCGGGCCCGAGCAACGTGCCTGCTTATGTTCCTAGAAACGCATGCTTGTCTGCTTGATAGTTACCGTATTTTCATCCAAACTCCGGGAGACTACTCAGTAGTCGTTCCGTGTATGATTGACCCTGCAAGTATCCAGGACCGTTAGGTCACCAGGCAGCCCCGAACCAGGGGAATGCATCAAGACAAGTTATTGTACAGAACCAAGATTCAAGTATCCCGTATGCTCGTGTACTCGTGTTCCCATGCACTCGTGTTCTCGTGTTCTAGTGCATGCGTGTTCTCGTGTATCTCGTGTAATCGTGTTGCCTGAGATTGGTCTAATCAAATCGTGTTGCCTGAGATTGGTTAAATCGTGTTGCCTAAGATTGGTTAACCCTGACTTGCATGTCGCGGACAACTCGGAAACGAGGCATAGTTCCACGGACGGTCACCGGGGCACTGGGGCCGCTCCGATCCGGATGGAACTTTAAGTGTGGTCCATCGTGTGCAGGCGAGTGGTTTGCAGCATATCGTGTACTCGGTTGTATTCCACTTGGCCTAGGACCACATCATGTGTAGTCTATCGTGTGCTGGCGAGATGGTTTGCAACACATCGTGTACTTGGTTGCATTCCATCTTGGCCTTGGACTACATATGCAATCCATCGTGTACGGGCGAGATGGTTCGTAGCGCATCGTGTGCTCTCATTGCGTTCCACTCTCGTCTGGGATTAGTCCTTTATGGCTTTGCCAGCGACTCATGTTCATATAGATAAGTCATCCTCGCTTAGCGGCTATCCGCGTGCAAGTTACTGCATCGCATCAAGTACAACTGAGCACACCAAATACTGTCCCGTTCAATAACTCTCGTGTTGCATGTTGCATATGCTATGCTCCTGAATGCTTATACTTGCCCGTGCTTGAATTAACAATGTTTGCCTTGGACAGGGAAGGAGATGGTAAGTCTCGTCGTGTTTCCTCTAACATCGTACGGCGCACTGCCGACACGTTAGGCTATTCAATATCTGCATGAAACTGATCCTAAGGCAACTAGAAAGACAACTTAATAGTTGTGCACGGAACCTGTATTACGTGTTTGGATTTGTCGAGCGGGCGAGTAGCTTCCCCACCAGTGCATTCAATGTACTGATAATCCACTAGTTTGTATGCAGGGTGCGGGAGAACCTCGTTCGGTGCGGATGCCTCCAACGTGCGTGCTAAGGCGTGGACATCACTCCGAAGCAACGATGCGTCCGGAACAGAAGCACATATACAAGACATAAGTTGTGAACATCGCCTGAACATCGTTCCTACAATCATTCCACAATTGTAGCCACTTGGCACGATTTTATGTTTCTGAGAGAGAGGCTTGAGCGACTTGTAATCTCGGCTATACGCCGCCTGTAACACATGTTTATATCAATAAAAAGAGCTTGCTTTACTTCAACTTGTTTCGATGCTTCCGCTATATTGTCGACTCAGTGAACCTGTTACCGATCGCCTATGCGTTCATGACTCCGCTGCACTCGGACAATCTGTGCGACTCTGTGGCTTAGAACTCTAACTGCCAGCCAATGAACCATGGCCTTGCACGGGCGTGGCTCACGCTCGTGCGGCATCACGTCCGGATGGGTTAAGCGATCGTTCCGCGGGAGCGCTGGCGAGGGTGACTCCCGCCTAGCGGGAACGGCCGATTTGCCTGCGGGAGATCGGGGCGAGACACTTGTTGCATATTTTCTTGCTTTATTTGTATTGTTGTGCATGCTTAACCTAGGACCGTGTGACTTGCTTAGCGTCCGATTATAGTCGGGTGCCAACCCCGTACGCGGAGTTGTGTAACGTCACATAGACATGGATATCGAGACCCTATGTATTCTTGTACTTGTCTTATCAAGTACATCATAACCCAGGACACTTGACACTATTCATGAGACAGAGTCTTCCTGAGACATTCAAGGTGATTCTGTATAGGATACATGTTTATGACATAGACATTATATTCATAGACATTATATGACTTGCTGCATTAGTATTGATCCTGCGTGTCATGGACATGAGACATGTGATTACATTGGGTGGGGAGAGACACACAGGCTACAGGCTGATATATATATATATATATATATATATATATATATATATTTATTCTGGCGAGGCCTCAGACTCTATATTAGAGCTAGGCACTCTATTAGTGATATATTTATTGTGAGGCCTCAGACTCTATATCAGAGCTAGGCACTCTATTAGTTATTACTGCTACCGGCTCCCCGACACAGAGCTTGTAGTGATCTCAGCCTGAGTACTCGTGATGCTCTCACTTGCATTTTCACATAGATGGTTACATACTTACCCTATTTATTTCATTATCTGCTGCACTGCTTATATTTTGGCTTATATTATCTGGTACCTTGTTATTTCCCCTGAGGACCTGGAATGGACTATGTCCTCAGGTATAGCCGAAGAGATCTACCCAGAGATACACCGTACAGGAGCACTTCCAGGAGCTGTACCAGGACCTGAGGACGAGCTCGCACCAGAGGACTTCTCCTGAGCAGTGGCTGTATATAGTCAGTTATTTCTGTTCCGGTTTCTATTTCCAGTTCCTTTACTTCACGTCTATTTGCATTTGATGTAACAGACTTATGCTCGGATTGTTCACCGAGATACTTTTATTGAGATTTGATAGTTATTGCTATTTGCAGTATTTCTGGCATTTAATCTGTGATTATCTGTTGTGGATGAGATTAGAATAACCTGGGACTTGCATCATTTGCTCTATTTCCTGTTAGACTACAGCTTAAGCATGCCCTGATGGATCCATTAAATTGGGTTGTCCATCGGTGCGTGCTGCTGGCCATTGCCACGTGTCCAGTCCCTCGATATTTTGGGACTGGGGCGTGACATTCATTATCAATAAAGAGAACTTTTCCATGTTTCAAATCTGTGTTTCAAATTATCTGCGTACTCTGAATATGTGCTTGTTATGCAAATCATTAAAGCCTTGTGCGGGCGCAACCCCAGGCCCGCACGGCGGTCACGATTCGGGGGACGCCTCAACGATTCTACAGAATCAGGTCGTGACATAATGGTATCAGAGCACAGATTCAAGTTCCTTAGACTCTCGTGCTGGAAAAGTTCCTTTAGCGATCAAATTCCTGTGCGAACTCTTGAACTCGCTAGGCCAAAATGAGATACATTCATGCAATAAGTCCATAATACATTACGATTCTAATATAATTTATCTTCTTTTGAAGGAATGGCATCAGCGCAATCTGCAGCGCAAGCACCGGACGAAATACAAGGCCAAGAAAGTAGTTCGGACACTTCGGATAGTTCTCGGAGCCAACGGGGCATATCTCAAGTTGATCCGCTTGAGCGAATAATGCAAATGTTAGAATCGCAACGACAAAGAGATGATGCTCGCCAAGCCAAGTTTGAAACCAATCTAGAGGCCCGATTCTCAGTCCAGCAGAAGCAGGTAGATGCCCTGCAACAAATCGTTCAGACTTTGGCTTCCAACCATTCCGCTGCAACAGCAACGACTCCGGTGGAAGAGCCCGTGCTTGAAGTCGAGACGCCACAAATTCCAAGGTCGAGGGAAGTGACTACCTTCGACTTTGGCCACTTCAAGAAAGTCTGCAACACTCTATTCAACGGGAATAAGGAACCGATCGTGGCCCTAGATTGGTTGGCCGAACTTGAAGACCACTTCGCTCTACTAGTGGTCCCCGAAGAGAAGCGCGTCGCCTGCGCAACTTCAGCTCCGCCTCAACGCGCACGATTGGTGGAACGTGCATCGACGATCTCTCCAATTTGATCACGGAGAGGAGGCAATCTCGTGGACGATTTTTCGTGTCGCGTTTGAAGATGATTTTATACCCCCTCCAGTACAACGTCAGATAGAAAACGAGTTCGTGCAGCTGCAGCAGGGCAGTATGACAGTTAAGCAGTACTCCGCCGAATTCAACCGACTCTCCAAATTCGCTAGGGCCTATTTACCTGATGTAGCGAGTAGAGCTAGAAGGTTTGAAGGTGGTTTGCGCCCTGCTATCCATGCGTACGTGGTCGTTAATCAGTACGGGACCATGCGTGAAGTCATGAATCACGCCCTATCTCTTGAACCGCAGTATCCTCACGTTTCCACCGGCGCTGTGCATACCTACAATCACAAACGCCAAGGCAACGATAGAGGAAACACCGCTGCAAAGCGCCCTAACGACGGCGGTCCACGGAGAGGAAACCCAGGGCAACCATGTTCTTATTATAAGAAACCAGGGCACACAGCTGAAACGTGCAGCAAGAAACTCGGACAATGTCTCATTTGTGGTGATTCAAACTATAGGATTTGAGATTGTCCAAATTATTCTGCCCAACATCACGTTCCCTAACGGTAAGCACTATTCCTAAGTTTCGAGACGAAACTTTCAATTGGTTGGGTAGGATGTAGCGCCCTGTTCTCCCAGTGCGGAGAGCGCGGCTAAGAAACACAAGATGGTATCGTTCGATCGGGATAGATTGAAACAAGAACTCGTCCTCGTTATGGATTTATTTTTTTGGAATCGATTCCCATATTCAGTGGATCGTGCCCCCAGGATCGACTTAGCGGCAGAGTCAGGAGGGACCTCTCCGCTGCTATCTTTTATTGCCTCGGTTTTCGATGTCGCTTGTTGCTTTCGTACTTTGAGTTGGTTTTGGGATTTGCTTGTTTTTCTTGAACGGTTTCGATGAGTTTTATTGTTTTCGCTCATTGAACTGCACTTCAATTTCGAGATTGGAAAGAGTGGAAGAGGTATTGATCGAGCTGTTCGTAATGCAGGTGAATGAGCAGTAGGCGGCTTGCGAGCGGAGTCGTGAAGCGCCTCTTTCCTTCTCCCTTCCAACAATCTAAGTGAGTGGCTACCATCCTGATTAGCTAGCCCTGCTTCCAAGTCTTCACATCAAAAACTCTTGCATTCTTGTTGCCCCGATCAGACGATACCAAGAAATAATAAAAAAAACCAAGATAAAAAGAGAATAGACTTGGATAATACTGCTTGTCAATCAAACTTGTGAACGGTTACTTATTTGCATGCTTGTTCGTTTGGTATGTTCTATACATGCTTCAAGTTTTGCTAGAATGCATCTTCTTCCATAAATTGTGCTAAGTATGGATTACACTTGTTATGAAATAAACTGTCAGGAAGACTATGTAAATCGAATCATGCAATGTTGCTTATATCATGTTCATGTTGCCTCAACTGCATCAACGATAACGTATCACGAACGATTGATCACGGACAACTTGTGCACAAGGTCAACGGGTTCCTGCGGACGGTTGCTGGGGCACTGGCACCGATCCGGTCCGGGCGGAACTTCACGTTAGTCTCACGCATCTGGACAAGGATAGTCTGCAGCCACCAACGAATCTTTGTTGTATTCTATCCTCGTTCAAAGACTATAACTCGTCCAATATGGCATCCTAGCCAGTGATCCCAACATGTATATTTAAACCTGTTGCAAACTAACTTGTGTCTTCGTGGCAGGGAAGGCATGGTAAGTATTGTGCAGGTGTTCCAGACGGTCAGGTAAAATCCACCGAACGGTGGCAAGTTCATTTCAGTATCATACATATATACTGTTGCTTGTAAATGAACTAAGGCATGATAGAAACCCACAAAATATGCATGCTTCATTAAAACAATGTGTTGATTGGTATAGTTCGGTTAGCTCGCCTTCACCAGTATGTTTCGACATGTTGACCCTCGTTGAAACAGGTTCTCCGCACTAAGGCGAACCGAGCGAGGAGCCGAAGTCGTCTTCCCGATCCAGTCTAGCTGTTGGCGCATCCTGATCGCGCCGTCCTTGAAGCATTTTGAAGCAGAAGCTTGCAACTTTCCATACACAATGCAGCTTCGTGGCAAAGCCGTCCTCCAGCTTGGAGGTCTATACATTTTGAAGTTTAGTAAAGGGATGTAATGTACAGGACTGCTATCTCATTTTGAGTCAACACTTTTGTAAGCCCGTGCGGCATATTAGCTGACTCGTTCAAGAGTTTGTAATAGATGTTCATTATCAATAAAGAGAACTTTTTTCATGTTTCAAATCTGTGTTTCAAATTATCTGCGTACTCTGAATATGTGCTTGTTATGCAAATCATTAAAGCCTTGTGCGGACGCAACCCCAGGCCCGCACGGCGGTCACGATTCGGGGGACGCCTCAACGATTCTACGGAATCAGGTCGTGACACCAAGCACATCTCACTGAAGTTTTTATATACTCATGAGCTTCAAAAGAACTTTGATATTGACGTCAAAAAAGTTCGCTCAAGTGATAATCTTGCAGACTTGTTTCCCAAATCGTTGTCAAAGTCAACTTTTCATAAACTAGTTCATGGAATTGGAATGCGACGTCTTCATCAACTGACTGTTCAGGACCAACATCATCAGGGGGAGTGATTGTTTTCAGGTGTCAATTTATGAAGTGAAAATCATGACCCTGTGAAAATCATGACCCTGTTTTCAGGTGTCCAACACCTATCTAAGTCATCCTAAAGATTGTACTCTTTTCTTTCGCACAGGTTTTGTCCTAATGGATTTTTCTGACAAAGTTTTAACGAGACAATATGCTTAAAGATGGTAGTCATCCAAAGGAGTAGTGTTATAACGTGGGTTACTAAAGGGTTGGATTCTCACTTTGTATTTTAGTCCCACATTGATTAGAGATTAGTATTACACCTTCATTGGATTGTATAAATAAGACTTTTACCTCCCACTATGTGATTACACTAATAAAAAAAATATATATATATATATATATATATTTTCTATGTTTATTCTAACAATTTTGATCTAGTGACACGAGTTGTGTTTGTATTATAAGGTGTTTATTGGCCTTTTTTTTTTTTTTTTTTTTTTTTTTTTTTTTCAAACCTAAACTAGTACTTGGACTACTTTGGTGTTCCTGTCATTGTCTAATACATCAACAAATGGCATTTCTTAGAGACCACGCGGACATCATCATGCACTAACCATAATTGGGCAAATTGATCTGTTCCCTTTGACCACCCATAGATAGCTCATGACTGGTATGAAATATCAAACCACTTTCAAAATAATTTTATATTTGATAAAAATGACACATAATAATTCTTAAATGTAATTGTGAACATCCTCACTAGTTTTGATTGGTGAACAAAAATAGACTCCTAACAAAGTTTTATGATAGTAAATCAGGTCAAGAACGAGTCTATTTAGGATCTCTTTGGATAGGTGTATACGTAGGAAATGTAAAAGTGATTTCTTGTCTGTTAAAACTAAAATGTTTATGTTTTTTTTTTTTATGTTTGTTCTTGTATGTTGAATTTTTCATTCAACATTTGAATACATAATATTTTGTCAATGGAAATGGAAGTGGACAGATTTAAGCTTTCATGTTTGCATGCTAATATAAAGAGGTAAAAAGTGAAAAAAAAAAAATACATCATAATAATAACAAAAAACTATTAATTATACAATTAAATTGATAATAATTTATATATTATAATATTATAATATTTTTTTAATTATTAATGCTTAATATCTGGAAAAAAATTATTTTGTAACTATAAGGTATTAAATAATATTACTATTGTGCATTTATTAAATTTAATTATTTAATATTAGCTAAAAATATACTAATTATTTAAATAATTAGTATTTATTATTTTATTTAATACTAGTATTAATTATGTATTAATATAAAATATGCTTAATATCAGAAAAAAAAATTATTGTGTAACTATAAGGTATTAAATAATATTACTATTGTTCATTATTATTATTAAATTTAATTATTTAATATTAGCTAAAAATATACTAATTATTTAAATAATTAGTATTTATTATTTTATTTAATACTAGTATTAATTATGTATTAATATAAAATATAAAAAATAATTAGTTAATTATTAATATTTTATTTAATTATTTTAATCATAATATATAGTAATTAGTTAAATAATTAATATTAATTGTTTTGTTCAATATTAGTATTATTTTTTATTTAATACTAAATAAAAATATTATTTGTATCAGTATTAATTGTTTTATTTTATTTGATATTATTATTAATTTAAAATTAATAAAATAATTAATACTAATATTTAATTTGTACTAGTTACTTAATAATATTTAGTATAAGTATTGATTATTTTATTTAAATTAGTACTAGTTATTCAACTAATATTAACTTAGTATAACTTTTTTTTTATTTCCGTACACTTTCACTAAAAAAAATGGTGAAGTGAGAAGGTTTGTTTTTCATATAAGATAAATGGGGCAAGAACTATAAATGGTGAAGTCGAATATTTTGAATCTCTTAATCACATCGAGTTCTTGTCCCCTCTTTATATTTTAAAAAACGTTTAAAGTATCAAAGAGATTCAAAATTTGTCCATTTTCATATTCTACTTGTAGTCACAAAGGAACTGTTTGGATGTTCTAAGTGGGAAAGAAGTTAGAAGTGCATACAAAAAATGTGAAAGTAATTTGCATATTCATTTGAATTTCATGGTAGTTTTTGTCTAGATATTCGACTTTGGACATTTGGATATATAACATTTTGTATGTAAATGTAGCCAAATTAACATTTTCGTGTGTTGATCTCGAATAAGGTGGAAAAGAAAAAAAAATACATTATAGTAAAAAAAAAAAAAATTATTTAGACTAACTAAATTAATAATCATTTACTAATATTAATTAGTTAATTATTTACTAATAATAAATTTTAGATTGTTATCATTATTTTCATCTTTATCATCTTCCTTCTTCTCTCCTTTCTTTCTATGGAGAAAAACTGACATCTTTCCCAAATCATCGCCATATCCATCACCAATCCCCCTCATCATCATTATTACTCTCATCTCTCTCTCTCTCTCTCACACACCTCTATGTCCTCTCTCCTCTCTCCCCTCCCCCACCATAGACAGAAAAAAAAAATGTACAAATTAAATTTTTTTTAATTTGGCTAATGTGCACATTTTTATGTAATTTTAATCTATGTGTATGGATGAAGAGAATTACAACACCGTGGTTTGGCTAGATAGAGCCTCTGTGTTTGGCTAGATAGAACTTCGTTATATATGCTCCTAGTCACGTTTAGGAATGTTGCACATATAAAATACAAATATATAATATTATTAAAAAATTAAATTATATTAGAATATTTTTAGTATGATTTAAAAATATTTTAATTATAATTTGTTATAAATATATTTTTAAAATTTTGGATATGTGTTTGATTCAATAATACTATATAGTTAGTTTAAATATAATTTAAATGTTAAATATATTTAGGATTTATTATATGTTCATGTGATTTTTATTTTTTTCTCATCTATGCGATGCAAGAAGAAAAAATATATGGTAGTTAATTTTTTAAAAAAAATTATTTATATTAATAATTGATGATATATGGACGACTTAAACGGTTCATTTTGAACCATTTTGACCCATAAAAAAAAACAAGTAACTCTAAATATTATCGCAAATAACTTTTTGATTTTGATCCGTACAAAAAAATACAAGTAACTCTAAATATTATAGCAAATAATTTTTTTACCGATACAAAACAAGTAGCTTAATTATATAATATTTAATATATAGTTACAGTCATCTAAGAAATTTTTTTTTATTATGATACGATTTGAAAATGGCTAAAAAATGAGTCGTCCAAGTCATTTGTATATCTTACATTAATTAATAACGAATATGTATATTCTCACGTTGTTAAGAAAAAAATTCATAAAATCTTATAACTACATTGTATATTTAACTTAAAATCCTTTTAACTATCTACCTGAACATATATCCAAACCGATATAAACATTTATAAAAAAATCTTAAAATATATTCAATATTTAAATTATATTTAAACTAAATGTAACTAAATCCATATCCAAATTTCTAAAAACATATATATAAAAATGACCATTAAAATATATTTCAATCATATTTAAACTATTTTAACATCAGATTTTTTTCTTTCTTTTGGTACATGCAATACACGTAAAAATGACTAGTAAGTTTTAAGAAAGGGAATGATGAAGTACTAATCGGATTGTTTTTCTATGCTCACAGTTCGATTGGGTTCTGTCTTAGTTTTGACAAATAAATAGAAATAGTTCATTATATTCCTTACTAAGGTGTTTTTTTTATAATTGTAGTCTATGGACACGAGCATTTTTTTTCTCTAAAGAAGTAAAAAGAATCTCATTATTTCTTCTTTTATGTGAAAAAGATAAATTTGTTAGAGAGGTGGTTTTTTTTTTTTTTGGTTCGGCTCAGAGTTGATAAACTAAAAGAAAAAATTCACTTGGACCGAACCAAACCGAATATACTAAAATAACGTTGTCGGTTTAAAAAGATGATTGCTTATGAGTTTTAGACTGAATTGAAAGTGAATTATGAAACTTTTTTGCCGTTAAAGTATTATAACATGTCTTAACAAATTTAGGACAACAGTGACAAATTATTATTAGTTTTCCATTAAATTAGGAGCAAATATCTAAGTATGTTTTATTTACGTTTGGAAATAGTTACGCCAGCCAATTTGCATTTACTAAAAAATGTTCAGTAAGATTTAGGTTATAGATATTCTACAATTATAATCTTTATGCGAAATATATCTATATATTTCTATGTATTTCTAATGCTACTTCCTGTTCCTTACTCACAGGTACGAGGCTAATAATGTCTTACATGCCTGGGACTGAGATTCATCATCGATAATTAGGCTTGATGCGAAAAATAAATAAAAATCTATTCTCATATAATTTTTTTTCTAATAAATAATTAAAAATTAAATTATTAAAAAATTAACATAATCTAAGAAAAATTATTCAACTACAATGTCTTTCAATTGAGATATGAACTATCATTGTCTTATAATTATATTTGTAAGTTTTCTAAAATAGTTATTTCTGCGGAATTGTAATTGAAAACTTAACTAAATATGGATCAAAAGTTTAATTTTATTAATTTTTTATATATATACTTATATATAAGTAAATATAAAATATATAACATATACATATTAAAAAATTGGAGATCTATGGATTTGGAAGGCCTAGTACTGTCGCACCATTGCACTTCCTCACAATAGGTCCCGAATGCCTATGTCCTAGCCACTAGGACATAACCGATGCAAAAATGGACTTAATCTTGGATATTCGTAGATCGATAAGAAGGCTTATTGGCCAGTGCCCTCCCTAGTCCAGGACAGTCATGACAATCGTCCAGGACCCACAAATCAGGAGGGTCCAAAAAAGTATTTTACACATAAATATATTAATAGCCTTGTACCTAAAATAGAACAAATATATAGCACGAGCCTCCCTTAACACAAATTAATTGTAGTACAGTAATTATTATATTAGATTTTCACACATATAAGACTTCTTGGCTTTGCATCTGCCAAGTAAAAGAAAGAAAACTCGTTCTCCTTCTAACAATCTTCAAAGAAATTGTAGGGGTTTAAACTTTAAAACAACTTTAAGACAAACGTGACCTCCAAAAGAAATTAGTGTCAATTATTTTGTTTTTGCCAGTTGCATACAAGTTCATGTTGTGGAGACGAAAAATATTCGTCTCATCTATCTAAATTTGAGTCATAGAAAAAACGTATTATTCTTTATATTTAATAAATGGTAAAAATATAGGACAACAGCGACATAGTTTTGGACCCGATAGAGACCCACGAACCAAATTGCCTAGGTGGTCATCGATCCTTCGAGACATATATAGGTTCGAATATTTATATCGTGACGACTAAAAATGATGACAACGTCTTAAAACACAACTCACGTTGAATATGATTTATGTCACTTATCCATGCCTTAAGACTTCCGAGGAGTTCCTTTAACTTGGAAGTGGCTTTGCACTGTCACGAATATGCCAACGAAACTAAAATGTGATAGAGAAAGTAACATATTTTTTGTAACAATCATGCCTATTATTTTTCGGAAGCTACTAGTACTACCTTCACATGGAGATTTAACTTGAGCATCACCCTAATTGTTAACCAAAGTGGCCTAATTAAACTATATATTTATCCCTAAGCTATAAAAATATGCATGACCAGTTTGTTGAGAACAACTTGCAAATTGTACTTGTGCTCTCATTTATTATTTTTTTTCTTTTTCCTTTTTCCCAATTGTTTAATCCTATTCTTCAACAAATCATAGCATCATATTTGTACTTTAGGTTCCATCCTAAAAAAAATCAAACCCTCTGATGACCAGAGCCTGAAACCTCAATAAATATTAATTCTTTATTGTCTTATTATATATTTATTATTATTATTTTGTCACGAGACATGTTAGTCCCGAAGTCAGATCAAAGTAGAAGAGGTCCACCCAAAAGTTGGTGTACTGAGATCCACTCACAAACGTCTCTACAGTGACACACAACTCCACGGCAACACTAAACCACGAACATGTTACAAACTGACAAAAGAGAAAAGAAAAATACAACAACAACCAGAAAACCGTTCTTCTCTTTACGTTAGCAGACGCAACAATGAGAAAGAACGAAAAACAAGAAGAAGAACACCTGAGAAAAGAACTCCTTACTGGGGTAATCAAAACCACCGGTGATCAAGACTAGATTCGCCCTACACGACGATCTGCCCCCAGGATCCAGCAAGTTCGCAAACGAACTTCTGGAACGCTCTTGTAGACCTTCGGATCACTTGAAAATCACTATGTGGGAGGGGCACTAGCTAGGCCTCATACGAGCTCAGGTGCTCTCGATTTTCTTGTTGAAGTCTAAATCCTCTCTTCAAATGGAAGAGAACCCCTATATAAATAGAGGAAAGCAGCACATATGCGGCCTGAGAAAGCTCATGCCGCATATGCGCCATCCGACACCAGGTCGTATGCTTAGCCATAGCCGCATGCGACACCGGGGCAGCATGCTACGCCGAAGCCGCATGCGTCGCCGCTGGTCATGCTGCACAGAGAAGCGCCGCCAAACGTCGCCAAGGGCCGAAAGAAGCTACCACTGTGCACGGACACCCCCGCGTCGCATGCGCCGCATAATCTGGATGGCATGGATAACCATGCGCTGCATACGCCACCAACAGCCGAACATGTCTCCTCCACATGCGACTCGCTCATGCAAATTCGCAGGCCGCATGGCCCTTGGCCGCATAGCCCGTCTGTCCGCATAACACCTCTGGCCGCATAGATCCAGACCGCACAGCTCCTTGGACGCATAGCGCCTTGGCCGCACAGCTCCTTGGACCAATAGCTCTAGGCCGCATAGGCGACACAATGCATGCGACCGAGCTAGCAATCGTGCATGCAACTCGCGCATAAAATGAGCACATGTGTGCCATACGACGATGCTGACGTGCTAAGTGCTAAGTGTAAAGTGCGCAAATAAAGTGCCACTATGCGCCCTTGAGTCCGAGTCCGAGTTCGAGTCGCTAAGCCCCTTCGGGACTTAGCTCCTAAGGGAAGCATCCCAAAGGTGGTGACAAAATAAAGATTGCCATAAAGGTGTTCACACTTAATCCCTTAAGGAAAGTCAACCCACATGGGCCACCACTCCATGTGCATATACCAATACTAAGCAAAGCTATATATTGAGATATACACATTGGTGGTTTTCCAATGTAGGACTAAAACTTCC
The DNA here is from genome assembly GCA_036927795.1 of Iris macrosiphon. NCBI lineage: Eukaryota > Viridiplantae > Streptophyta > Magnoliopsida > Asparagales > Iridaceae > Iris > Iris macrosiphon. Next base: position 5,632,558 of record JAYESA010000009.1, read on the forward strand.
AAAGTAAAGTGGAAAAACACCAACAATCCCCCACATATATCATAATATACGGTCAAGCGTTCCTCACAGTGACTGTCCATCATGCATTAGGATAGATGTCGCTCACGACTTGAATCTTCCTGCATGGGTCAAACAACAATACGATACAAGAATGGACTATGCCTTGAATTCTGAATCATAGCTGATGTTCTTCCCACTCGCACAATGACATCAGTTGTGCCTCCGGTCACACATTAAAGGCCCTGTACCAACCTGGTTTCAGTGTATGTATCTTGGGTGTCTACAAGTTTACCCTCAAGAGACGGCCTATATCTATGTCCATATACTTATGTGAGTTCCTTTTAAGAGAGTTTAATATTATCTAGCATGAAGCCTTGCGCTTTCGTGCGGTGCTACGCCGCTGTGACATGGCTCGAAGCTGAGGTTAACTACCTCTTGTGGTGTCACCCACAGTAGCATGAGGTCACTAGCCTTTTAGTAGTGTTGTACTACATCCCAGCATGAAGCCTTGCGCTTCCGTGCGGTGCTACGCCGCTGTGACATGGTTCGTAGGAGGTTAACTATCTCATGTGGTGTCACCCACTGTAGCATGAGGTCACCGACCTCTTAGTAGTGTTGTGCTATAACTCTCTACCTTTTCAGCATTATGCTACTACCTATTTGCGGTGCTACTGCCGCTGTGACAAGGCCCGAAGCCGAGACTTTACATCTTTTATCTCATCGTGGTGTCACGCCACTATAGCATGGAATACAAGTCCCTTGTAGTGTTGAACTACTCGTGCTTCCTGCAACGCATGCCGGACATTCACTCTGCCAGGCGTCGAAGCCACCCTTATACAGAATTCGTTCTCTCTCTCTCTCTCTATATATATATATATATATATATATATATATATATATATAAAGAACAACTAGTAGACCACAGTGGTTCTGGGTACATATCTCATCCTGTCCCGAAAGACTACCCACTGTACCTGATATTTTTTCAGTCAACGATCCTCCCTTGAACCAAAAGCTAGATGTCTAGTAGATTTCTCTTTGAACTAATAACATAAAACTTAATGTTAGGATTACAAAGACACAATATCAGAGGTTCTTCAAGCCTATTTTACATGTTGTGTCTTCGACTAGTTGGCGCTTGAGGCCTTTAGTGAACGGATCCGCCAGGTTCTCCTGACTCCGAACATCCACCACTGCAATAACACCAGTCTTGATGAGATTGTTCAGCGCTCTGTGCCGAAGCCGCACAGTCCTCTTCTTACCATTGAAGAGATTATTAGATCCCACTGCTGCAACTGCCTGGTTGTCACAGAATATCGGTACAACTGGAATTTGTGCACCAACCATTGGAAGATTGTGCATGAGCTCCCAAAGCCATTCTGCTTCATCTGCTGTAGCTGCAAGTGCATAGAACTCAAACTCCATCGATGAGCATAAAAGCACCGTCTGCTTCTTTGACTTCCACGATATGGCAGATCCTCCCATTGAGAAAATATATCCTCCTTTGGATCTCTCGCTCTCTTCTTCTGAGCACCAACTAGCATCACTGAAGTCTTCTACCGCTGCTGGATCTCCGCTGTAGTAAAGTGCAAACTTCTGAGTCTTCTTGAGGTATCTCATCACCCTCTTCACAGTTTTTTAGTATTCCACACCTGGGTTACTCGTGAATCTACTCAGCATCCCCACAGCAAAAGCAATGTCAGGCCTAGTGGCATTTGTAGCATACATCAAGCTCTCAATGACGCTAGAATACTCCAACTGTCTGACGCTTTTTTCTAGTTAGGCTTTAGTTTTTTGTCACACCTATATGGAGTATCGATCCCTGGAAGATCCTGATATCCATAGCATATGAGCATCTTCTCCACGTAGTGAGCTTGTGATAGAGCAAGCTCTGCTTTCGTCCGAATTATCTTAATCCCGAGGATGGCATCTGCATCTCCCATGTCCTTCATACTGAATTTGGACGAGAGGAACATCTTTGTTCTAGTGACACATTCTACATCCGTACCTAGGATTAATATGTCGTCCACATAGAGACAAATGATGACACCTCTATCACCAGCGATCTTCGTGTATACACACTTATCAGTTTCGCTGACCTTGTAGCCATTTGATCTGATAATTTTGTCAAACTTCTCGTGCCATAATTTGGGAGCTTGCTTCAGAACCATACATAGATTTTACCAACTTGCACACTTTGTCTTCAAGATCTTTGACGACAAACCCTTCTGGTTGTTGCATGTAAATCTCCTTAGTTAGTTCACCATTTAGAAATATTGTCTTGACGTCCATCTGATGAATCATTATTTTGTGAATATCACCTAGAGCAATCAGCATCCTGATAGTAGTCATCCGTGCAACGGGAGCATAGATATCGAAGTAGTCAACCCCATGTATCTGAGAAAATTCCTTGACCACTATCCTGGCCTTGAACTTGTCAATAGTTTCGTCTGCTTTCATCTTCTTCTTCAAAATTCACTTGTATCCGATGGGTTTAGCTCCTTCAGACAGATCGACTAACTTTCAAGTATTATTAGAAGTTATTGAGTCAAACTCGTCATGGATAGCCTCTTTCTAGAAAATAGCATCTCTGGTCTTCATTGCCTCATCATAGGTAAGCGGATTAGCTTCCACATGATAGGTAACAAAGTCTTCTCCTGTCACTACCCCATTTTCAGAGCCGGATATTTTTTTATTTTAATTTGATTAATTGTGTATTATTTATAATTAATTGTATTTATATTTAATTAGTGATTGTATTATTTTTTATTGATTGTTTTAGGGTTTTGGCTAGCCTGGACCCATGTCAGACCCTAGTGGACCCATGTTCGACCCAACCCACACCTTTGTGAGACCTATTTTTGGGTTTAGAATTATTATTATATTTTATTTTAGTTAGTTGGAGAGATTGTGAGTTACTTTGAGTGCTTTTGGAACCCCAAACCCAAAACCCAAGTGAGGAGAGAGTGTTTTGGTCTTTTTGAACTATGTAAACCCTTTTATGTGTGTGGCCGGCCCTATTTCCCTTCCCAGACCCGAGCACGCAGCAGCCCCCATTTCTTCTTCACTTCTTCTTCTTCTTCTTCTTCTTCTTCTTCTTCTCCATTCTCCACTCTTTCTTCTTCTTTCCTTCTTCAACTTCAAGTAAGTACTCTATTTCTCCTCTTTCTTCTTCTATTCTTCATGGATGTGAACTCTAACCCTACATTTTTCCCTAACCTAGGTGTAAACTCCCTCGACCAGATTTCACTATTTAAAAATCATTTTTAGCAAATTAGAATTTATTGCAATATTTTATTTATTTATATCCTATTGATTGTGCACCTGTCCATTACACAATTAATTAGAGCATTACACTAGCTGTAATTCCCAAACAAAGTTCACATACCTGTCCTAGACATGTTAGACTATTTTCCTGAATTTTGTGCAACTCCCAGATGCTTTATTTTGAGCCTCGTTTGAGACGCACAAATATCGTTACAAAAGTTCGTATTTAATTCCTATTTAATTTTCTGCTCTTTATCCATCTCTGTACCCCTAGAGATTTGAGGACCAGTAGGCACCTGTTTTGCCCAAACAAAAATACGATAATATTCTAGACTGAATATACTATAATTAGTGTATTGACACCATAGAAAAATTATGACCCTACCTGCCTCTAAATAATTAGTGAACACCGTGCGCAGTATTTATTAAATAATAAATACGGTGACCCGTATCACCCAAAGAACTAGACCCTGCCCCTGCCCAGACTCACCCCCACCCCTGCCTAGGCATTTCCCCAGCTGTTTCCCTCGTTTCTGTACAAATCAGTATTTCGAGGAATCAGTATTTTAAATCAGGCAATTTGCAAAATTACGTAAAATACCAACTTTGGGACCTATTTGCAATTTATGAAAGTTCAAGGGTTTTTATACAAAAATGCATGTAAGGTGGCATCACCTCATTGATTAGTGAATAGGTGACATGGGACCCAACAAAACATCCAGAAAAATCTGCCAAAAATATCCTGAAATACAAAATTACCCAAATGCCCTTAAAGTTGCAATTAATTACAACTTTGCCATTGGGAAAAAAACCTATATAAACCACACCCCCTCTCTTCAAACCCCCACAGCCACTTCCCTCCGCCACCACCGGCCACCCAACTCCGGCAAGACCCTCGCCCCTACCCCACCTCCCCTCCGGCCAAGCCACCTCCCCTCCGGCCGCCTGCTCCGACGTGGGCAGCCCCCGCAAGCCAACTTCCCCAACACCATCACCCACAGCCACCACCACCCGAACCACTCCCACCACCGCCTCCGGCCACCGTGCACCGCCACCACCCCCACCGTTCGACTCGCCCCGACCCCCTCCACCCGACGACCACCCCCTCACCGCCCCACGACCCTACCTCCGGCCGCCCTCGCCCCCGCAGCAGCTCCCACTCCCTAACCCTAGCTACTGCCACCCCATCTCCGACCGCCTCCAGCCACCACCACAGCCGTCATGGACCACCGCCACCACCACTAACCTGATCGCCACCCTCTGGCCTCCTCCCCAGCCACCGGACCACCGCCCTAGCCTCCGCCACCCGCCGCCAGCTTCGGCTACACCACCATCACCAACAACAGCAGCATCACCACCCCACCACCCGAACGCCTCGATCGCCACCACCCGCCGTCGTAGTCCACCGCCACCACCCCCATCTACTCCGCCACCCTCCCCTCTATCGAACCACCACCGCCACACCTCCCCACGACACCCTCCGCCGCCGGCAGCTCCCCCGCAACTCTCCACCGCCTCACCCTGCCCATCTCTCCCGAGCCACTCCGACCGTCCCCCACCGCCACTCTAGCCACTCCCGACCTCCGCCACCACCACCAGGGCCTTCGCCTCCCTCCCCTCCGTCCACACATCCGCCTGCACAGCCCCCTCCGCCACCCCGCTGGCCGTAGTAGCCCCCGCAGCTGCTGCTGCTGCTGCTGACTGTTGCTGCTGCTGCTGCTGACTGTTGCAGCCACCGCCGTAGCTCGCCGGAGCTCCGCCTGACCTCCGTCAGCGACGACGCGGGCCCCCCTGTCAGTGAGGTATACCCCCTACTCAAAATACGTATATAAGTATACTATATATATATGTATATATGTATGTATATATGTATATATATATATATATATATATATATATATATATATATATATATATATATATATATATATGTATATTAATATATATGTGTTTATATATATATTATATATTATAATATATAATATATATTATATAATATTGTATAAATACAGTATATATATATATATATATGTATTATTATTATTATTATTATTATTATTATTATTATTATTATATGTATATATTTATGTATATATATATCTAGGTATATATGTATATATATATATATGTATATCAATATATATATATATTTATATATATTATATTACTTATATATATAATTGTATATATAACTCAGTGTTATATATACACTGCTATTATATATTTCTGTATTTTCATTCCTGTATTATATATATACATGTATATATATATATATATATATATTTATATATATAATGTATTATTTATATATATAATATATTATTATATTATTATTATTAATAAATATTGCTGGATAATACAGCATATGTATATATGTATATTTTACATTCTTGCACAGTCTTTTTATTATATATATATATCTATATATATGATATATAATATTATATATAATACTGTGCTGGATAATACAGCCTACAATTATATATGTAAATTTACATTTTCTGCACTATTTTATTTATTTATATATATATATATATATCAGTGTTTATAAATACACTGCTAATATTATATTACTATATATATCAGTGATTACACCCTGCTAATATTATATTACTATATATATCAGTGGTTATATATACCCTGCTAATATTATAAATATTAATACAGCCTATATATATATATATATTTTTTTTTTACATTTTCTGCATTTTCTTTCCTTTATTATATATATATATATATATATATATATATATATATATATATATATATATTGTCACGCCCCAGTCCCAAATACGTAGGACTAGGAATACGTAACACGCCAGCCGTATGTATACGAACTCCAATATATGGAAACCATATACACACGTACGCTGTACATGAATATCCAATCCACAGTGGTAAATATAAGTCACAACAAGTCACACGCAGTTCTATATCTCATCCACAACACCAATAATAGAATAAAGGAAATCAATAACTGAATATCAAAGAAGTAGTCTCAAATAGTAATCTCAAAGTGCAATAGTCGGGTGGAAACAAATCCACTGCAAATCGACTATAATAAACTACTAAAGAGAGAAGAGAATAAACTCTAATATAAGAATAAATGTCTAGAAAAGAATAGCAACTAAAATCTCTAAACAGCTGCAAATGAATCACATATAATCAGAAGGTAAGATCTCCTCAGGCTGATAGGTAGCATCAGGTCCAGGTCCATACTCCTGCGGGTACTCCTGCTCACCTATATCTGGAAGGGACCAGGTCCTCAGAGGGACGTAACAAGATACAAAAAGTACATGCCAATAAAGTACTGAAAATAAACATCCATGGGGTCGCCTAACCATCTAAGTGAATGCAGTTAAGAACACCTTTCCCCACAAGTGAGCTATCTGGCTGAAAACTGGGATTTGGCATGGTTCTCTTTTGAAGATCCAGGGGCCCAAAGGCACGTCGTCTTTTGAACGGCGGAGGCCCGCCAATGTATATATATGGGTCATCACCACCCGTATCTCCAGCGGAGAATCCGGGCGTCACAGAAAAAGTGTAAAGGAGCTCAAATGCGGTACTTGTTGTTCTCCCCACCCCATGCTCTAAGCATGTCATGTCCATGACACGATAAACCTCTAATAACCGCCAGGTCTACTAGCATGCAAAGTTTCTATTGGCAGTTATCCCTATCCGTCGCACGACCTATACGTACCGGGGGCCAGCCGAGTACGCAAGTCCGTGTCCTACATGTGACTCACACTCGTGTAAGAAATAGTGTCATGGCCAATGAAACATAAATGCCTCATGAAAATGGGGTAGTCTCATAAAGTAGGTCCAATGCATATACATAAGTAAAAACATAGTACGACGACACCGTCGTTGCACCCAAGTTTCCTTGGACGCGCAGTTTATATAACAGTTAAAATAAATGAACTAAATAAGCAGAAAATAAACATGCATGCCTCATATGGAATGTAAATACAGTACAATGGCAAGGTATACTTGCCTGGCAAGAAATCTGTAAAGTGTACGCGTCCAAATGTCAAGGACACTGAACCTGGAACTAAGGACTCCGAACAAACGTCTCCGGATGCTGAAATAAACATCACCAACGTTTCCGGAATGAGCAAAATAGCTAAAAAGCACATCCCTTTCGTCCAATTTGGACACAGGGGCAAAACGGTAATTTCGGGTAAAAGTGGAGTCCACGTGTGGCCCACTTTGCACCGAAAAGCGTGCCGAGGGTAACAGTCTCTAAATGGGACAAACTATGGGTCAAACAACTCTAAATGTCAATACGAACCCAACGGTATGTCCAAATTTGGATTCCGATGAGCCGAACAAAATTTGGTCCAAAAAGTCAACTGTAGAACCCGCCAATTGGCGATTTGGTCAACCGTCTCAGAATCGCGTGAAATTTGGGTCACAGGACCAGCGCGTTACCACGAGTCCAGTGGCGCAAGTTTTGTCGCAATCTGACAAACGTGCACAAAATACGTGCGAGTTCCACAAAAGTGGCGACACGAGATGTGTCCGCGGATACGGCCTGATTCCGGCGCGCACACGCGTCCGAATCAGTCTCCACGAATTTTCACGTGTCCCGTTATGCTGTGTGCACCATTTGGTATACTTGGCACACGGCGGGGCGGTCCCGTTTGGCGGGGCGCGCTCCGTTCTCCAACTTTTGAAAAACCGGAAAAAGTGGGTGCGCACGATTTTGTGACGAACATAACTATGTTCACAGCAACTATTAGCCTAGGGTTATTATACAGAAAATAAACTAAATCATGTATTCTACAGGTATCAAAAAGAATCATCGGATTCGGATCTCTGTGGTGGGAGATACGAACTCGACAATACGGGTGGTCAATCTGGAATTCTGCGATTGCCGAATTCTGCCTGTCCGTCCATTTTGGACGCTGATTTACACCTAGGGGCACACATTTTCCGAGGTTGACTATAAAACAAATACTGGAGAGGGTTGAGGGAAGATCATACCTATAAAAACGGATCAGCGTTTGGTCGAGCGAGTCAACGGAAATTCGTGCCGGAGCGAAGGTGCCTCGAGTGGGAGACTGCAGTTCGCGATGCCGGCGTCGACGGGATGATTGGATGGCTTGGGGAGGCTTCTCTGGCTGTGGTGACGGCTATAGATGGGAAGAGGAAGTCTGGGAATTTAAGTTAGGGTTTTGGAGAGTTTATTATATATATATATATATATATATATATGATATTAATAGAGAAAGAGGGTGAAGGGTCGGATGTCCGCGGGTGAAAGGGACCGGTTCACAAGCAATTAAGTGCTGTTGGTATAAAGGGGTGCGGGTCCCTTGCCTATTCGCTGAAGGCTAAGCTGCAAGGAATAAGTTAAGTTGCTGGAAGAGAATTCCTAACTAGCTAATGGTTTGAAAACTATTAGTATTATATTATTATTATTATTATTATTATTATTATATTCTAATTTTTTTTTTCTTTCTTTATAAATATATATATACATATATATATATATTTGTATATACATATATATATATTATATATACTCATAAGAAAATTTATAGCTTAGGGTAATGCACATCGTTAGGCTAGCAACTGTTCAAGGGGTCCCTTACATGGAATAAAATCCGAAAAATTCCTGATGGTCCCACAAGTCCTCTAAGGACCCGAACACCTAACATAAAAATTATTAAAAATCTATTTCTCCTATTTAGACCTAATTACTATAATTTAATTAATAATTAATAATTAAAAAGGTATATACGATTTTCTAGGAAGGGGTTTTACATTCTACCCAACTTGTAAAAATTTTGTCCTCGAAATTAGAATTAAGCCACGATAGAATGCAAGGATGGTATAAGATATAATTTAACAATGTAAATTCATACCTTGGTCTGCGAATAGGTTCGGAAAACGCTTGCGCATGTCGTCCTCGCGCTCCCAAGTTGATTCTCCTGGTGCGCCATGCCTCCATGCTACGCGAACCAAGGGAATAGACTGGTTCCTCAATACCTTCTCTCGACGATCAAGGATTCCCACGGGTTGCTCTTGGTATGACAAGCTCGGCCCAATGGTGATCTCTGAATGGTCGAGAACATGACTGCTGTCTGCCACATATCGCCTGAGCTGCGACACGTGGAATACGTCATGTACTCCCTCCAGTGAAGGTGGTAGCGCAAGTCGATATGCCACCTCTCCAACTCTCTCGAGCACGTCAAATGGTCCAATATACCTTGGACTCAACTTGCCGCGCCCTCCGAATCGGATGGTGCCTCTGGTCGGTGATATCCTCAAGAAGACGTGATCGCCCTCCTTGAACTCCAAGGGACGACGATGAAGGTCTGCCCACTGCTTCTGCCTGTCTTGCGCTGCTCGCAAGTGTCCCTGAATCTTCTTGACTGTCTCTACAGTGTTGACCACCAACTCGGGTCCCAGAATCTGACGTTCTCCCACGTCACTCCAACACACAGGAGACCTATATTTTCTTCCATACAATGCTTCAAACGGAGCCATCTGAATACTCGCTTGATAGCTATTGTTGTAAGAAAACTCTACAAGATGTAGGTGGTCCTCCCATGATCCTCCGAAGTCTAACATGCAAGCCCTCAACATGTCCTCCAAGGTCTGAATAGTACGCTCCGACTGCCCATCTGTCTGCGGGTGGTAAGATGTACTAAACTTCAGACGAGTACCAAGACTCTCTTGCATGCTCTTCCAAAAGTGCGATGTGAAGCGCGAATCTCTGTCCGATACAATGCTGACTGGTATGCCGTACAATCTCACGATCTGCCTCATATATAAATCAGCTAAAGCTTCTGTAGACTGACCCACTCTAAAAGGTATAAAATGGGCTGACTTGGTGAGTCGGTCCACTATTACCCACACTGCATCTCTCCCACTTGGACTCTTGGGAAAACCCGTGACGAAGTCCATAGTGATGTGCTCCCACTTCCACTCTGGAATCGGAAGTGGTTACAATAATCCTGCTGTCCTCTGGTGCTCCGCCTTCACTTGTTGACATACCAGACATTTAGCTACAAAGCGAGCTATCTCTCTCTTCATCCCATGCCACCAAAAATGCTGTCGTAAGTCACGATACATCTTGGTGCCTCCAGGATGAATAGAATAGATCGAACTATGAGCCTCTGCCATCAGCTCCTGTCGAATCTCTCCATTCGGAACATAAAGACGATCACCACATCGTAATGTCCCATCCTCATGAATGCGCAATCCGGTCTGCTCTCCGGCCTCTGTCCTTTCCTTTAGTCTCCTGAATCTGGCATCTGTAGGCAAAGCTGCCTTAATCCTCTCTACCAATGATGATTGAACTTGTAAGTTGGCTAGTGTCCCATCTGCTCCGGGTAATATCACTTCAATGCCAAGCTCTTGCAAGTCCTCCAAAAGTTCCCTCTGTGCTGTCAAGAAGTAAACTGCTGGCTTCCGGCTTAACGCGTCTGCTACCACGTTAGCCTTGCCTGGATGATAATGAAGCTCTATCTCGAAATCTTTCATCAACTCGAGCCATCGACGTTGCCTCATATTTAACTCCTTCTGCGTGAAGACGTACTTGAGGCTTTTGTGGTCTGTATAGATTTCCACTCGTTCCCCATATAAGTAATGTCTCCATAGCTTCAGAGCAAATACAACGGCGGCAAGTTCCAAGTCATGAGTTGGATAATTCTTCTCATGCACTCGTAACTACCTAGATGCATATGCAATCACCTTGCCATGCTGCATCAATACGCATCCCAAGCCTTTCCCTGATGCGTCACTGTAGATCACATATCCTCCTGATCCTGACGGAATTGCCAATACTGGTGCTGTAGTCAGTCGCTTCTTCAACTCTTCAAAGGCTGCTTGACACTCGTCAGTCCATATAAATTCCTGATCTTTACAAGTCAGACGAGTCATAGGTGCCGCTATCCTTGAGAAGTTTTCCACGAACCGTCGGTAATATCCCGCAAGTCCAAGGAAACTCCTCACCTCTGCTGCTGATTTAGGAACAGGCCATGTCTCAACTGCTGAGATCTTCTCTGGATCAACAGAGATGCCATCTCCTGTAACAACATGTCCAAGAAATGAAACTCTGTCTAAGAAGAACTCACATTTGCTAAGTTTAGCATATAACTGCTCTCTCCTCAAAGTCTCTAGAACAATCCGCAGGTGCTCCTCGTGCTCCTCGTGGCTCTTCGAATAGACAAGTATATCATCTATGAAGACGACCACGAACTGGTCCAAGTACTGGTGGAAGACTCGATTCATCAAGTCCATGAAGATCGCTGGAGCATTGGTCAATCCAAATGGCATGACCAAAAACTCGTAGTGTCCATATCTTGTTCTGAATGCGATCTTCGGAATGTCCTGCTTCCGTACCTTCACTTGGTGATATCCCGATCTCAAATCTATCTTCGAGAATACCTTAGCTCCACTGAGTTGATCAAACAGGTCATCAATGCGTGGCAATGGATATTTGTTCTTCACTGTCACAACATTCAAGGCCCTGTAATCAATGCACATACGCACTGACCCATCCTTCTTGGGTACAAACAACACTGGTGCTCCCCAGGGTGATGCACTCGGTCGGATGAAACCTTTCTCTTCTAGCTCTTTTAACTGTGCCTTCAGCTCGTCCATCTCCTTCTTCGCCAGTCTGTAAACATGCGATGCTATAGGTGCTGATCCGGGTGCTAGTTCAATTGAAAACTCTACGTCTCGGTCTGGGGGTAGTCCTGGCAAATCCTCTGGAAAGACATCTAGAAATTCTGAAATAATAGGGTGATAGACAACATCGTCCATTGCGAGCTGCATACCATCAAGGATTTCTGTGGATCCTCGGGCAAACTCAAGTTCAGGCTGGCCTGGTACCTTAAAAAGAATGCTTCCTCCAAAGCAATCGAAGAAAGCGTGGTTCTTGCTCAGCCAGTCCATTCCAAGCACAATATCAAAAGACGGCATAGGAAGGACTAAGAGTTGGGCATTCATCTCTCTGCCACGAATCACTATAGGGCCCGATCTACAAACTCGACTAACTGGTACAACTCCTCCTCCGGTAAGAATTCTAACACAACTAGATAATGGTGTAGAAGCAATATTGTGTTTGGCAATAAAACTAGATGAGATGAATGAGTGGGTGGCTCCCGTATCAAATAATGTCACAGCAGGAAAAGTAAAAGCAAGGGTAATACCTGCTATGACATCCACCTCATGATCTAGGTCATCTACCTCCAATGCAAAAGCTCTCCCGTTCCTCTGCGGCTGTCCATGTCCAGTCCTCATATACTGCTCCTCCTGAGTGGGTAGCGGTGGTCCTCTCTGAAATCCTCCTGCTGCTGGGGGTCGAGGTGCTCCCGGTCCAGTCATCTGCTGTGCTGGCTTCGGTGCTGGAAGCGCTAATCTCTGAACTGGCGGCAGAAGTGCCTGCTGCATGGGGCAGTCTTTCACCATGTGTTGTCCAGAGCCACATCTCCTACACTGACCCAAGCGAGTCCGGCAATCTCTCGAAATATGTCCGATCTTCCCACAATAATGACATTGGGGTTTTTCCGGAATCTGGTACGGTCCGGCTCTGTGTTGCTGATGCTGTTGTGCCAAGGGGCGTCTGATAGGTCCTCCCTGTTGTGTCCTGGCTGGTCCCTGCTGTATCCTTGCTGATCCTTGTTGTGTCCTCAGCTGAGCTCCCCTTCCTCTGCTAATGGTTTCCTGAAATCTGGCCTCTGTCAGTAGCTCAGCATAAGAGACTCGGAACTGCGAGCTTGTATAATGTTGAAGCTCCTGGGTCAGTCCTCGATGAAATCTCTTAGCCTTAGCCAAGTCATTTGGTATCAAAGCAGCGCCATATTTGCTGAGTCGACTAAACTCGGCATCATACTCGTCCACGGTTCGATTCCCTTGCTCCAAGTGAAGAAACTGATCATACAAGGTGTCCCTGACAGTGTCCGGAAAGTACTTCCCCTCGAAGCACTCCAAGAACTGCTCCCATGTCTGGTAAGTACCCAACTGGCGCTCCATGGATTCCCACCAGTGATGGGCATTACCATCTAGAAGCGTCCGTACACCCGTCATCCATAGGTCCGTAGGTAACTGCGATGCCTCCAGTAGCTTCTGTGTGTGAGTGATCCAGCTGGTAGTCTCCTCCGGGCTCTCAGTGCCCTTGTACTGCCTTGCACCCATCTGAACAAAATCCTTTACTGATCCAACCTTAGCTCGAGGTACTGGAGCTAGTGTTTGGGCTGGTACAGTAGCATGTGCAGCCATCCTCTCCAGTGCTGCCATAAATTCTTGTCTCTGTTCGGCTGCCTGCTGCCTCTGCTCGGCTGCCTGCTGCCTTTGTTCCTGTATCATCATCTGAAAGAATTGGAACATCTGCGCTTGGCCATCTTGCGGTACTGGGACAGGTGGAAGGTTCCCAATAGGTGAAGCGGGAAGGTCAGATGGAACTGGGGTGTGAGTCTGTCCATCTGGCCCCAGAAGCCTAGGAATTGTTGGGGTCCCTCCTTGAGTCTGACCATTGACTCCAGAAGTTGCGTCGCCATCAGCGGCAGTACATCCATTCTGCAAATCCATCTCTCTGCAGTTGATGTACGAAACGATTAGAAAAGTACAGGAATCAAACATGATGCAAGTATTAAATAGGAAGGATGAATTTCAATCAAGCGTGGATGAGATCCTTATACTCTATTCCTATTACGCAGGCTTGTTCGGTACAGTTACGTAACCGAGACAATATATTCTTGACCTGCATGGGCCACCACAAAAACATGTCACGCCCCAGTCCCAAATACGTAGGACTAGGAATACGTAACACGCCAGCCGTATGTATACGAACTCCAATATATGGAAACCATATACACACGTACGCTGTACATGAATATCCAATCCACAGTGGTAAATATAAGTCACAACAAGTCACACGCAGTTCTATATCTCATCCACAACACCAATAATAGAATAAAGGAAATCAATAACTGAATATCAAAGAAGTAGTCTCAAATAGTAATCTCAAAGTGCAATAGTCGGGTGGAAACAAATCCACTGCAAATCGACTATAATAAACTAATAAAGAGAGAAGAGAATAAACTCTAATATAAGAATAAATGTCTAGAAAAGAATAGCAACTAAAATCTCTAAACAGCTGCAAATGAATCACATATAATCAGAAGGTAAGATCTCCTCAGGCTGATAGGTAGCATCAGGTCCAGGTCCATACTCCTGCGGGTACTCCTGCTCACCTATATCTGGAAGGGACCAGGTCCTCAGAGGGACGTAACAAGATACAAAAAGCACATGCCAATAAAGTACTGAAAATAAACATCCATGGGGTCGCCTAACCATCTAAGTGAATGCAGTTAAGAACACATTTCCCCACAAGTGAGCTATCTGGCTGAAAACTGAGATTTGGCATGGTTCTCTTTTGAAGATCCAGGGGCCCAAAGGCACGTCGTCTTTTGAACGGCGGAGGCCCGCCAATGTATATATATGGGTCATCACCACCCGTATCTCCAGCGGAGAATCCGGGCGTCACAGAAAAAGTGTAAAGGAGCTCAAATGCGGTACTTGTTGTTCTCTCCACCCCATGCTCTAAGCATGTCATGTCCATGACACGATAAACCTCTAATAACCGCCAGGTCTACTAGCATGCAAAGTTTCTATTGGCAGTTATCCCTATCCGTCGCACGACCTATACGTACCGGGGGCCAGCCGAGTACGCAAGTCCGTGTCCTACATGTGACTCACACTCGTGTAAGAAATAGTGTCATGGCCAATGAAACATAAATGCCTCATGAAAATGGGGTAGTCTTATAAAGTAGGTCCAATGCATATACATAAGTAAAAACATAGTACGACGACACCGTCGTTGCACCCAAGTTTCCTTGGACGCGCAGTTTATATAACAGTTAAAATAAATGAACTAAATAAGCAGAAAATAAACATGCATGCCTCATATGGAATGTAAATACAGTACAATGGCAAGGTATACTTGCCTGGCAAGAAATCTGTAAAGTGTACGCGTCCAAATATCAAGGACAATGAACCTGGAACTAAGGACTCCGAACAAACGTCTCCGGATGCTGAAATAAACATCACCAACGTTTCCGAAATGAGCAAAATAGCTAAAAAGCACATCCCTTTCGTCCAATTTGGACACAGGGGCAAAACGGTAATTTCGGGTAAAAGTGGGGTCCACGTGTGGCCCACTTTGCACCGAAAAGCGTGCCGAGGGTAACAGTCTCTAAATGGGACAAACTATGGGTCAAACAACTCTAAATGTCAATACGAACCCAACGGTATGTCCAAATTTGGATTCCGATGAGCCGAACAAAATTTGGTCCAAAAAGTCAACTATGGGACCCGCCAATTGGCGATTTGGTCAACCGTCTCAGAATCGCGTGAAATTTGGGTCACAGGACCAGCGCGTTACCACGAGTCCAGTGGCGCAAGTTTCGTCGCAATCTGACAAACGTGCACAAAATACGTGCGAGTTCCACAAAAGTGGCGACACGAGATGTGTCCGCGGATACGGCCTGATTCCGGCGCGCACACGCGTCCGAATCAGTCCCCACGAATTTTCACGTGACCCGTTATGCTGTGTGCACCATTTGGTACACTTGGCACACGGCGGGGCGGTCCCGTTTGGCGGGGCGCCCTCCGTTCTCCAACTTTTGGAAAACCGGAAAAAGTGGGTGCGCACGGTTTTGTGACGAACATAACTATGTTCACAGCAACTATTAGCCTAGGGTTATTATACAGAAAATAAACTAAATCATGTATTCTACAGGTATCAAAAAGAATCATCGGATTCGGATCTCTATGGTGGGAGATACGAACTCGACAATACGGGTGGTCAATCTGGAATTCTGCGATTGCCGAATTCTGCCTGTCCGTCCATTTTGGACGCTGATTTACACCTAGGGGCACACATTTTCCGAGGTTGACTATAAAACAAATACTGGAGAGGGTTGAGGGAAGATCATATCTATGAAAACGGATCAGCGTTTGGTCGAGCGAGTCAACGGGAATTCGTGCCGGAGCGAAGGTGCCTCGAGTGGGAGACTGCAGTTCGCGATGCCGGCGTCGACGGGATGATTGGATGGCTTGGGGAGGCTTCTCTGGCTGTGGTGACGGCTATAGATGGGAAGAGGAAGTCTGGGAATTTAAGTTAGGGTTTTGGAGAGTTTATTATATATATATATATATATATGATATTAATAGAGAGAGAGGGTGAAGGGTCGGATGTCCGCGGGTGAAAGGGACCGGTTCACAAGCAATTAAGTGCTGTTGGTATAAAGGGGTGCGGGTCCCTTGCCTATTCGCTGAAGGCTAAGCTGCAAGGAATAAGTTAAGTTGCTGGAAGAGAATTCCTAACTAGCTAATGGTTTGAAAACTATTAGTATTATATTATTATTATTATTATTATTATTATATTCTAATTTTTTTTTTTCTTTATAAATATATATATACATATATATATATATTTGTATATACATATATATATTATATATATACTCATAAGAAAATTTATAGCTTAGGGTAATGCACATCGTTAGGCTAGCAACTGTTCAAGGGGTCCCCTACATGGAATAAAATTCGAAAAATTTCTGATGGTCCCACAAGTCCTCTAAGGACCCGAACACCTAACATAAAAATTATTAAAAATCTATTTCTCCTATTTAGATCTAATTACTATAATTTAATTAATAATTAATAATTAAAAAGGTATATACGATTTTCTAGGAAGGGGTTTTACATTCTACCCAACTTGTAAAAATTTCGTCCTCGAAATTAGAATTAAGCCACGATAGAATGCAAGGATGGTATAAGATATAATTTAACAATGTAAATTCATACCTTGGTCTGCGAATAGGTTCGGAAAACGCTTGCGCATGTCGTCCTCGCGCTCCCAAGTTGATTCTCCTGGTGCGCCATGCCTCCATGCTACGCGAACCAAGGGAATAGACTGGTTCCTCAATACCTTCTCTCGACGATCAAGGATTCCCACGGGTTGCTCTTGGTATGACAAGCTCGGCCCAATGGTGATCTCTGAATGGTCGAGAACATGACTGCTGTCTGCCACATATCGCCTGAGCTGCGACACGTGGAATACGTCATGTACTCCCTCCAGTGAAGGTGGTAGCGCAAGTCGATATGCCACCTCTCCAACTCTCTCGAGCACGTCAAATGGTCCAATATACCTTGGACTCAACTTGCCGCGCCCTCCAAATCGGATGGTGCCTCTGGTCGGTGATATCCTCAAGAAGACGTGATCGCCCTCCTTGAACTCCAAGGGACGACGATGAAGGTCTGCCCACTGCTTCTGCCTGTCTTGCGCTGCTCGCAAGTGTCCCTGAATCTTCTTGACTGTCTCTACAGTGTTGACCACCAACTCGGGTCCCAGAATCTGACGTTCTCCCACGTCACTCCAACACACAGGAGACCTACATTTTCTTCCATACAATGCTTCAAACGGAGCCATCTGAATACTCGCTTGATAGCTATTGTTGTAAGAAAACTCTACAAGATGTAGGTGGTCCTCCCATGATCCTCCGAAGTCTAACATGCAAGCCCTCAACATGTCCTCCAAGGTCTGAATAGTACGCTCCGACTGCCCATCTGTCTGCGGGTGGTAAGATGTACTAAACTTCAGACGAGTACCAAGACTCTCTTGCATGCTCTTCCAAAAGTGCGATGTGAAGCGCGAATCTCTGTCCGATACAATGCTGACTGGTATGCCGTGCAATCTCACGATCTGCCTCATATATAAATCAGCTAAAGCTTCTGTAGACTGACCCACTCTAAAAGGTATAAAATGGGCTGACTTGGTGAGTCGGTCCACTATTACCCACACTGCATCTCTCCCACTTGGACTCTTGGGAAAACCCGTGACGAAACCATAGTGATGTGCTCCCACTTCCACTCTGAAATCGGAAGTGGTTGCAATAATCCTGCTGTCCTCTGGTGCTCCGCCTTCACTTGTTGACATACCAGACATTTAGCTACAAAGCGAGCTATCTCTCTCTTCATCCCATGCCACCAAAAATGCTGTCGTAAGTCACGATACATCTTGGTGCCTCCAGGATGAATAGAATAGATCGAACTATGAGCCTCTGCCATCAGCTCCTGTCGAATCTCTCCATTCGGAACATAAAGACGATCACCACATCGTAATGTCCCATCCTCATGAATGCGCAATCCGGTCTGCTCTCCGGCCTCTGTCCTTTCCTTTAGTCTCCTGAATCTGGCATCTGTAGGCAAAGCTGCCTTAATCCTCTCTACCAATGATGATTGAACTTGTAAGTTGGCTAGTGTCCCATCTGCTCCGGGTAATATCACTTCAATGCCAAGCTCTTGTAAGTCCTCCAAAAGTTCCCTCTGTGCTGTCAAGAAGTAAACTGCTGGCTTCCGGCTTAACGCGTCTGCTACCACGTTAGCCTTGCCTGGATGATAATAAAGCTCTATCTCGAAATCTTTCATCAACTCGAGCCATCGACGTTGCCTCATATTTAACTCCTTCTGCGTGAAGACGTACTTGAGGCTTTTGTGGTCTGTATAGATTTCCACTCGTTCCCCATATAAGTAATGTCTCCATAGCTTCAGAGCAAATACAACGGCGGCAAGTTCCAAGTCATGAGTTGGATAATTCTTCTCATGCACTCGTAACTACCTAGATGCATATGCAATCACCTTGCCATGCTGCATCAATACGCATCCCAAGCCTTTCCCTGATGCGTCACTGTAGATCACATATCCTCCTGATCCTGACGGAATTGCCAATACTGGTGCTGTAGTCAGTCGCTTCTTCAACTCTTCAAAGGCTGCTTGACACTCGTCAGTCCATATAAATTCCTGATCTTTACAAGTCAGACGAGTCATAGGTGCCGCTATCCTTGAGAAGTTTTCCACGAACCGTCGGTAATATCCCGCAAGTCCAAGGAAACTCCTCACCTCTGCTGCTGATTTAGGAACAGGCCATGTCTCAACTGCTGAGATCTTCTCTGGATCAACAGATATGCCATCTCCTGTAACAACATGTCCAAGAAATAAAACTCTGTCTAAGAAGAACTCACATTTGCTAAGTTTAGCATATAACTGCTCTCTCCTCAAAGTCTCTAGAACAATCCGCAGGTGCTCCTCGTGCTCCTCGTGGCTCTTCGAACAGACAAGTATATCATCTATGAAGACGACCACGAACTGGTCCAAGTACTGGTGGAAGACTCGATTCATCAAGTCCATGAAGATCGCTGGAGCATTGGTCAATCCAAATGGCATGACCAAAAACTCGTAGTGTCCATATCTTGTTCTGAATGCGGTCTTCGGAATGTCCTGCTTCCGTACCTTCACTTGGTGATATCCCGATCTCAAATCTATCTTCGAGAATATCTTAGCTCCACTGAGTTGATCAAACAGGTCATCAATGCGTGGCAATGGATATTTGTTCTTCACTGTCACGATATTCAAGGCCCTGTAATCAATGCACATACGCACTGACCCATCCTTCTTGGGTACAAACAACACTGGTGCTCCCCAGGGTGATGCACTCGGTCGGATGAAACCTTTCTCTTCTAGCTCTTTTAACTGTGCCTTCAGCTCGTCCATCTCCTTCTTCGCCAGTCTGTAAACATGCGATGCTATAGGTGCTGATCCGGGTGCTAGTTCAATTAAAAACTCTACGTCTCGGTCTGGGGGTAGTCCTGGCAAATCCTCTGGAAAGACATCTAGAAATTCTGAAATAATAGGGTGATAGACAACATCGTCCATTGCGAGCTGCATACCATCAAGGATTTCTGTGGATCCTCGGGCAAACTCAAGTTCAGGCTGGCCTGGTACCTTAAAAAGAATGCTTCCTCCAAAGCAATCGAAGAAAGCGTGGTTCTTGCTCAGCCAGTCCATTCCAAGCACAATATCAAAAGACGGCATAGGAAAGACTAAGAGTTGGGCATTCATCTCTCTGCCACGAATCACTATAGGGCCCGATCTACAAACTCGACTAACTGGTACAACTCCTCCTCCGGTAAGAATTCTAACACAACTAGATAATGGTGTAGAAGCAATATTGTGTTTGGCAATAAAACTAGATGAGATGAATGAGTGGGTGGCTCCCGTATCAAATAATGTCACAGCGGGAAAAGTAAAAGCAAGGGTAATACCTGCTATGACATCCACCTCATGATCTAGGTCATCTACCTCCAATGCAAAAGTTCTCCCGTTCCTCTGCGGCTGTCCATGTCCAGTCCTCATATACTGCTCCTCCTGAGTGGGTAGCGGTGGTCCTCTCTGAAATCCTTCTGCTGCTGGGGGTCGAGGTGCTCCCGGTCCAGTCATCTGCTGTGCTGGCTTCGGTGCTGGAAGCGCTAATCTCTGAACTGGCGGCAGAAGTGCCTGCTGCATGGGGCAGTCTTTCACCATGTGTTGTCCAGAGCCACATCTCCTACACTGACCCAAGCGAGTCCGGCAATCTCTCGAAATATGTCCGATCTTCCCACAATAATGACATTGGGGTTTTTCCGGAATCTGGTACGGTCCGGCTCTGTGTTGCTGATGCTGTTGTGCCAAGGGGCGTCTGATAGGTCCTCCCTGTTGTGTCCTGGCTGGTCCCTGCTGTATCCTTGCTGATCCTTGTTGTGTCCTCAGCTGAGCTCCCCTTCCTCTGCTAATGGTTTCCTGAAATCTGGCCTCTGTCAGTAGCTCAGCATAAGAGACTCGGGACTGCGAGCTTGTATAATGTTGAAGCTCCTGGGTCAGTCCTCGATGAAATCTCTTAGCCTTAGCCAAGTCATTTGGTATCAAAGCAGCGCCATATTTGCTGAGTCGACTAAACTCGGCATCATACTCGTCCACGGTTCGATTCCCTTGCTCCAAGTGAAGAAACTGATCATACAAGGTGTCCCTGACAGTGTCCGGAAAGTACTTCCCCTCGAAGCACTCCAAGAACTGCTCCCATGTCTGGTAAGTACCCAACTGGCGCTCCATGGATTCCCACCAGTGATGGGCATTACCATCTAGAAGCGTCCGTACACCCGTCATCCATAGGTCCGTAGGTAACTGCGATGCCTCCAGTAGCTTCTGTGTGTGAGTGATCCAGCTGGTAGTCTCCTCCGGGCTCTCAGTGCCCTTGTACTGCCTTGCACCCATCTGAACAAAATCCTTTACTGATCCAACCTTAGCTCGAGGTACTGGAGCTAGTGTTTGGGCTGGTACAGTAGCATGTGCAGCCATCCTCTCCAGTGCTGCCATAAATTCTTGTCTCTGATCGGCTGCCTGCTGCCTCTGCTCGGCTGCCTGCTGCCTTTGTTCCTGTATCATCATCTGAAAGAATTGGAACATCTGCGCTTGGCCATCTTGCGGTACTGGGACAGGTGGAAGGTTCCCAATAGGTGAAGCGGGAAGGTCAGATGGAACTGGGGTGTGAGTCTGTCCATCTGGCCCCGGAAGCCTAGGAATTGTTGGGGTCCCTCCTTGAGTCTGACCATTGACTCCAGAAGTTGCGTCGCCATCAGCGGCAGTACATCCATTCTGCAAATCCATCTCTCTGCAGTTGATGTACGAAACGATTAGAAAAGTACAGGAATCAAACAGGATGCAAGTATTAAATAGGAAGGATGAATTTCAATCAAGCGTGGATGAGATCCTTATACTCTATTCCTATTACGCAGGCTTGTTCGGTACAGTTACGTAACCGAGACAATATATTCTTGACCTGCATGGGCCACCACAAAAACATGTCACGCCCCAGTCCCAAATACGTAGGACTAGGAATACGTAACACGCCAGCCGTATGTATACGAACTCCAATATATGGAAACCATATACACACGTACGCTGTACATGAATATCCAATCCACAGTGGTAAATATAAGTCACAACAAGTCACACGCAGTTCTATATCTCATCCACAACACCAATAATAGAATAAAGGAAATCAATAACTGAATATCAAAGAAGTAGTCTCAAATAGTAATCTCAAAGTGCAATAGTCGGGTGGAAACAAATCCACTGCAAATCGACTATAATAAACTACTAAAGAGAGAAGAGAATAAACTCTAATATAAGAATAAATGTCTAGAAAAGAATAGCAACTAAAATCTCTAAACAGCTGCAAATGAATCACATATAATCAGAAGGTAAGATCTCCTCAGGCTGATAGGTAGCATCAGGTCCAGGTCCATACTCCTGCGGGTACTCCTGCTCACCTATATCTGGAAGGGACCAGGTCCTCAGAGGGACGTAACAAGATACAAAAAGCACATGCCAATAAAGTACTGAAAATAAACATCCATGGGGTCGCCTAACCATCTAAGTGAATGCAGTTAAGAACACCTTTCCCCACAAGTGAGCTATCTGGCTGAAAACTGGGATTTGGCATGGTTCTCTTTTGAAGATCCAGGGGCCCAAAGGCACGTCGTCTTTTGAACGGCGGAGGCCCGCCAATGTATATATATGGGTCATCACCACCCGTATCTCCAGCGGAGAATCCGGGCGTCACAGAAAAAGTGTAAAGGAGCTCAAATGCGGTACTTGTTGTTCTCTCCACCCCATGCTCTAAGCATGTCATGTCCATGACACGATAAACCTCTAATAACCTCCAGGTCTACTAGCATGCAAAGTTTCTATTGGCAGTTATCCCTATCCGTCGCACGACCTATACGTACCGGGGGCCAGCCGAGTACGCAAGTCCGTGTCCTACATGTGACTCACACTCGTGTAAGAAATAGTGTCATGGCCAATGAAACATAAATGCCTCATGAAAATGGGGTAGTCTCATAAAGTAGGTCCAATGCATATACATAAGTAAAAACATAGTACGACGACACCGTCGTTGCACCCAAGTTTCCTTGGACGCGCAGTTTATATAACAGTTAAAATAAATGAACTAAATAAGCAGAAAATAAACATGCATGCCTCATATGGAATGTAAATACAGTACAATGGCAAGGTATACTTGCCTGGCAAGAAATCTGTAAAGTGTACGCGCCCAAATATCAAGGACACTGAACCTGGAACTAAGGACTCCGAACAAACGTCTCCGGATGCTGAAATAAACATCACCAACGTTTCCGGAATGAGCAAAATAGCTAAAAAGCACATCCCTTTCGTCCAATTTGGACACAGGGGCAAAACGGTAATTTCGGGTAAAAGTGGAGTCCACGTGTGGCCCACTTTGCACCGAAAAGCGTGCCGAGGGTAACAGTCTCTAAATGGGACAAACTATGGGTCAAACAACTCTAAATGTCAATACGAACCCAACGGTACGTCCAAATTTGGATTCCGATGAGCCGAACAAAATTTGGTCCAAAAAGTCAACTGTGGGACCCGCCAATTGGCGATTTGGTCAACCGTCTCAGAATCGCGTGAAATTTGGGTCACAGGACCAGCGCGTTACCACGAGTCCAGTGGCACAAGTTTCGTCGCAATCTGACAAACGTGCACAAAATACGTGCGAGTTCCATAAAAGTGGCGACACGAGATGTGCCCGCGGATACGGCCTGATTCCGGCGCGCACACGCGTCCGAATCAGTCCCCACAAATTTTCACGTGTCCCGTTATGCTGTGTGCACCATTTGGTACACTTGGCACACGGCGGGGCGGTCCCGTTTGGCGGGGCGCGCTCCGTTCTCCAACTTTTGGAAAACCGGAAAAAGTGGGTGCGCACGGTTTTGTGACGAACATAACTATGTTCACAGCAACTATTAGCCTAGGGTTATTATACAGAAAATAAACTAAATCATGTATTCTACAGATATCAAAAAAGAATCATCGGATTCGGATCTCTGTGGTGGGAGATACGAACTCGACAATACGGATGGTCAATCTGGAATTCTGCGATTGCAGAATTCTGCCTGTCCGTCCATTTTGGACGCTGATTTACACCTAGGGGCACACATTTTCCGAGGTTGACTATAAAACAAATACTGAAGAGGGTTGAGGGAAGATCATACCTATGAAAACGGATCAGCGTTTGGTCGAGCGAGTCAACAGGAATTCGTGCCGGAGCGAAGGTGCCTCGAGTGGGAGACTGCAGTTCGCGATGCCGGCGTCGACGGGATGATTGGATGGCTTGGGGAGGCTTCTCTGGCTGTGGTGACGGCTATAGATGGGAAGAGGAAGTCTGGGAATTTAAGTTAGGATTTTGGAGAGTTTATTATATATATATATATATATATGATATTAATAGAGAGAGAGGGTGAAGGGTCGGATGTCCGCGGGTGAAAGAGACCGGTTCACAAGCAATTAAGTGCTGTTGGTATAAAGGGGTGCGGGTCCCTTGCCTATTCGCTGAAGGCTAAGCTGCAAGGAATAAGTTAAGTTGCTGGAAGAGAATTCCTAACTAGCTAATGGTTTGAAAACTATTAGTATTATATTATTATTATTATTATTATTATTATTATTATTATTATTATATTCTAATTTTTTTTTTCTTTCTTTATAAATATATATATACATATATATATATATTTGTATATACATATATATATTATATATATACTCATAAGAAAATTTATAGCTTAGGGTAATGCACATCGTTAGGCTAGCAACTGTTCAAGGGGTCCCCTACATGGAATAAAATCCGAAAAATTCCTGATGGTCCCACAAGTCCTCTAAGGGCCCGAACACCTAACATAAAAATTATTAAAAATCTATTTCTCCTATTTAGACCTAATTACTATAATTTAATTAATAATTAATAATTAAAAAGGTATATACGATTTTCTAGGAAGGGGTTTTACATATATACTACTATATATACTATATATACTATATCTATATATATATACATATTATATATATTATATATATTATATGTATATATGAATATAAGTATATATACCACTATATTATACTCATGATATTTACAAACCCTGTCTGTTTTAACAGAAACTATCTCCAGCACAGCCAGTGACTCCTGTCACAAGAACCCTCAACTTAACTGCGAGAACAGGTTTCCAACACAATCAGGGAGTAGGCAAGTATACCTTGCCAAGTTTTTACTGTTTAAATATTAACTGTTGAATGTTCTTTTTAGTAAATTTACATATAAACAGTATGTATCTGAGACTGCCTCGGGTACCGTCAACAAATACGTTGACACGTAGTGTAATTAACTTAGTCTATACAGACTTACCATCAACTGTGAGGGTATCCTAATATCCTCTTAGACCCTATCACGGGTACACGCAACAAGGTTGCCCTTCATTTTGGGATGCAAGTTTACGTAGTTGATTAGCTACCAGTACGTACGACGTGCATCACGGCTTAGAACAAAATCAGAAAAGTTACGACTTGGCATTAGTTACATTGGGCGGAGAGAACGACTAAAAGACGTATGGGACACCCACCTCTTGTAGCGCCCCGTTCTCCCGGTGCGGAGATCGCGGCTAAGAAACACAAGACGGTATCGTTCGATCGGGATAGATTGAATTAAGAACTCGTCCTCGTTATGGATTTGTTTCTTCGGAATCGATTTCCATATTCAGTGGACCGCGCCCCAAGGATCGGCTTAGCGGTAGAGTCAGGAGGGACCTCTCCGCTGCTATCTTTTATTGCCTCGGTTTTCGATGTCGCTTGTTGCTTTCGTGCTTTGAGTTGATTTTGGGATTTGCTTGTTTTTCTTGAACGGTTTCGATGGTTTTCATTGTTTTCGTTCATTGAACTGCACTTCTATTCCGAGATTGGAAAGAGAGGAAGAAGTATTAATCGAGCTGTTCGTGTGCAGGTGAACGAGTAGTAGGCGCCTTACGAGCGGAGTCGTGAAGCGCCTCTTTCCTTCTCCTTCCAACTATCTAAGTGAGTGGCTACCAACCCGATTAGCTAGCCCTGCTTCCAAGCTTCACACCCTAAAATCTGCAATCTCCTTTGCCCCGATCAAACGATACCAAGTAATAATAAAAAAAACCAAGATAAAAGAGAATAGACTTGGTTATTATGCTTGTCAACCAAACATGTGAACTGTTATCTTATGTATGCTTGTTCGTGCAAATGTTCTATAAAACGTGCTAAGTATAGAACACATCTTGTATATGCATAATTATTCATGGAGGCTATGCTAAATAAATCATACAATACTGCTTGTCGTGTACTCGTGTTCTTGCACTCGTGTTGCCTCAAATGCATGACTTGTTACTTGTTCATCGTGTTCGATCATGGACAACTTGTGCACAAGGTATTGGTTCTGCGGACGGTCGCTGGGGCACTGGCACCGATCCGATCTGGGCGGAACTCGTGTGTAGTCTTCGTGTTCGGGACCGGATAGCTTGCAGCGCAATCGTGTTCTCTCGTAGCATGCTATCCTTGTCCCCGGCTACGTCCACTATGGCAACCATGCCAGTGATCATCGTGTATATTTAAACCTGTTGCAAACTAACTTGTGTCTTCGTGGCAGGGAAGGCATGGTAAGTATTGTGCAGGTAATTCAGACGGGCAGATAAAATCCACCGAACGGTGGCACGTTCATTTCAGTATAATTCTATATGCTGCTTACTTGTAAATGAACTAAGGCAAGATAGAAACCCACAAATATGCATGTTTCATTAAAATAACGTATTGATTGGTACAGTTCGGCTAGCTCGCCTTCACCAGCATATTTCGATATGCTTACCCTCGTTGAAACAGGTTCTCCGCACTAAGGCGAATCGAGCGAGGAGCCGAAGTCGTCTTCCCGATCCAGTCCAGCTGTTAGCGCACCTTCACCGCGCCCTTGAAGCATTTTGAAGACCGGAGCTTGCAACTCTTCATACACAAATGCAGCTCCGTGGCAAAGCTATCCTCCAGCCTGGAGGTCTTTATCATTTTGAGTTTATAAAGGGATGAAATGTACAGGGCTGCTATCTCATTTTGAGTCATCTCTTTTGTAAGCCGTTCGGCATATTAGCTAACTCGTTCAAGAGTTTGTAATAGATGTTCATTATCAATAAAGAGAACTTTTTTATGTTTTAAATCTGTGTTTCAATTTATCTGCGTACTCTGAATATGTGCTTGCTATGCAAATCATTAAAGCCTTGTGCAGGCGCAACTCCAGGCCCGCACGGCGGTCACGATTCGGGGGACGCCTCAAACGATTCTACGGAATCGGGTCGTGACATAGTGGTATCAGAGCACAGATTCAAAGTTTCTTAGACTTCGTGCTGGAAAAGTTCCTTTAATGATCAAATTCCTGTACGAACTCTTGAACTCGCTAAGCCAAAATAAGATACGTTCATGCAATAAGTCCATAATACATTATGATCCTAATGTAATTTACCTTCTTTTGAAGGAATGGCTCCAGCACAATCTGCAGCGCAAACACCGGACGAAACGCAAGGCCAAGAAAGTAGTTCGGACACTTCGGGAAGTTCAAGGAGCCAACGAGCCGCGCCAAGCATCGATTCCATCCAGCAAATGTTGCGGATGTTGGAGGAAAACCAACAAAGGGACGAGGCTCGCTATGAACGGGCCGAGAAGCGGGCGGAAGAGAGTCAGCTCAAGTTTCAAGACTATATAGAAGCACGATTCTCAGTCCAACAGAAGCAGGTAGATACCCTGCAGCAGATCGTTCAGACTTTGGCATCCAACCAGTCCGCGGCAACGCCAGCGACTCTGGTGGAACAGCCCGTGCTTGAAGTAGAGACGCCACAAATTCCAAGGACGAGGGACGTGACTGCCTTCGACTTTGGCCACTTCAAGAAAGTCTGCAACACCCCATTCAACGGGACTGAGGACCCAGTCGTAGCTCTAGATTAGTTGGCCGAACTTGAAGATCACTTCGCTCTGCTAGAGGTCCCCGAAGAGAAGCGCGTCGCCTGCGCGCAACTACAGCTCCGCCTCAACGCACACGATTGGTGGGACGTGCATCGACGATCTCTCCAATTTGATCACGGAGAGGAGGCGATTTCGTGGACGACTTTTCGTGCCGCGTTCGAAGAGGAGTTTGTACCCCCTCCAGTACAACGTCAAATGGAAAACGAGTTCGTACAACTGAGGCAAGACAGTATGACAGTTAAAGAGTACTCCGCCGAATTCAACCGACTCTCCAAATTTGCTAGGGCCTATTTACCTGATGTAGCGAGTCGAGCATGAAGGTTTGAAGGTGGACTGCCGCTTGAGACTTGGGTTATGTCTAGCTTGTGGACGATCAGGCCATGCCATTAGTTCCTGCCCGAACCTTCCTGATCGTCGTCCGCAACATAATGTACCCTAACGGTAGGTTCTATTCCTAAGTTTTGGGACGAAACTTCCAATTAGTTGGGTAGGATGTAGTGCCCCGTTCTCCCGGTGCGGAGATCGCGGCTAAGAAACACAAGACGGTATCGTTCGATCGGGATAGATTGAATTAAGAACTCGTCCTCGTTATGGATTTGTTTCTTCGGAATCGATTCCCATATTCAGTGAACCGCACCCCAAGGATCGGCTTAGCGGCAGAGTCAGGAGGGACCTCTCTGCTGCTATCTTTTATTGCCTCGGTTTTTGATGTCGCTTGTTGCTTTCGTGCTTTGAGTTGGTTTTGGGATTTGCTTGTTTTTCTTGAACGATTTCGATGGTTTTTATTGTTTTCGTTCATTGAACTGCACTTCTATTCCGAGATTGGAAAGAGAGGAAGAAGTATTAATCGAGCTGTTCGTGTGCAGGTGAACGAGCAGTAGGCGGCTTGCGAGCGGAGTCGTGAAGCGCCTCTTTCCTTCTCCTTCCAACTATCTAAGTGAGTGGCTACCAACCCGATTAGCTAGCCCTGCTTCCAAGCTTCACACCCTAAAATCTGCAATCTCCTTTGCCCCGATCAAACGATACCAAGTAATAATAAAAGAAACCAAGATAAAAGAGAATAGACTTGGTTATTATGCTTGTCAACCAAACATGTGAACTGTTATCTTATGTATGCTTGTTCGTGCAAATGTTCTATAAAACGTGCTAAGTATAGAACACATCTTGTATATGCATAATTGTTCATGGAGGCTATGCTAAATAAATTATGCAATACTGCTTGTCGTGTACTCGTGTTCTTGCACTCGTGTTGCCTCAAATGCATGACTTGTTACTTGTTCATCGTGTTCGATCATGAACAACTTGTGCACAAGGTATTGGTTCTGCGGATGGTCGCTGGGGCACTGGCACCGATCCGATCCGGGCGGAACTCGTGTGTAGTCTTCGTGTTCGGGACAGGATAGCTTGCAGCGCAATCGTG
>JAYESA010000009.1:5666952-5673662 GCA_036927795.1 Iris macrosiphon
TTGACTCATTACATGTATCTCATGCTGGACTCACTACACGTTCTTGTGCACATACTTACTCTTAGTTTAGATTTCTTGTATCTTGCAGTCATTACTATCTTGCTTCTGATATTCATGCATCTTTACCTTTATGCACCAGTGATATGTATATTTTCTTGTTTCATACTTTATCTCATTCTCCTTGCTACTTGCTATAACTGTTTTATAGTTTTTATCATTTAACTGGAACTGCTGTTAGAGGTGTACTTGCTCCAGTCCTGACTGGACATTTTTTTTTAGAGTATCCGGAGGATTGGTGTCCGACGTTTTATGGACCTCAGCCTGTCGATGATGCAGACAGGGACCCTCTAGTTTAGGAGTGATTTCCGGGTTGGTAGTCGGGATCACTAAGACCTTGTTATTGTTTTTATTAGCTTTTAGCACCGGATTTGTCTCCGGTTTTGAATTGAGACTTGTATTGTATTTAATTTTGGATGATGTATTATTATTATTGATGTTGTGGTTGTTTTTAGTAGCAGTTGTTTAGACTTTGTAGCTGTTAGTCTTCTGTGTTATCTTATCGTGCTTAGATTCGTGATTGAGTATATTGTGATTATCGTTATGATATTGCTCCTCCGTTTGGAGTTGAGATCTTGACAGGTTTATATATTGATTGCGTGAGATTGTTAGCTAGATAGTAGACCTAGACAGCGTTCTAACCGTCGATGTTGCGGCGTAGGATGGACGTACCCATGACTCATGTCCGATTTTTCGGGTGCGGGTCGTGACATCTCCAAAGTTCTTCGGCCTCCTCACTCGCTTTGCTCTCGACTCAGCGGGTTCTGGTTCAAATATTTTCTCATCAACTACAACTTTTTCTTGGACTACTTCTCTTTGAGAGGTACTTGCCTCGTCTGTGCTAGCAACATTCTTTGGGACATCCGCGAGAATAATATTCTTGTGCCTAGCAAACTTATCTTCAAAGAATTCTGCGTTGCCAGATTCTATGATATTATTAGATTCGATATCAAGAAACCTCCGAGCATCACTCTTATCAGTATAGCCCAAAAATATGGTCTTCGTAGTTCTCGTTCCCAGATTCTGAATCTTGAGGTCTTGAAGCTTCACATATGCCAGACACCTCCATACTCGAATGACATTCAAGTTGGGTCTGACCTTGAACCAGAGTTCATGAGGAGTAATGTCAGATGTCGCGAACGGTACTCTATTCAGAATAAACGTAGCCGTAAGCGCTGCTTCTCCCCAGAAGCACTTTGGAAGTCCTGCTGTTAGCAATATGGAGTTCATCATCTCTGACAGTATCATATTCTTTCTTTCTGCTACACCATTAGATTGGAAAGAATACGGAGCAGTCATTTTGTTGACAATTTTATGCTCCTTGCAGAACGATACAAATTCCAAGAAACGATATTCTTCGCCTCGATCGCTTCTGAGTCTTTTGAGTTGTTGGCTAGTTTGACGTTCTGCTTCAGCCTTGAAGTCCTTGAACTTCTTGAACGCTTTATCTTTCGACTTGAGAAGATATACGCATGCGTACTTTAAGAAATTGTCAATGCAAGTGATAAAATACTTTATTTCGGCCTTTGTGGAGAATTGCTTGAAGTCACAGATATCTGAGTGTACCAACTCCAGAAGATCTTTGCTTCGGCTCACTCTTCTGAACGGCTTCCTGATGATCTTCGTCTGCGCACAGACTTCACATTTCTCCACCTCCTTATCCCCACATTTTGAGATAAGACATAGACTAGACATCTTGTTAATGCGTTTATAATGCACATGTCCTAGTCTATTATGCCACAACTCAAGAGAATAACCAGAAGTAAAGACTGCATTGATACAAACAGAAGGAGTTACAAGCTGCAGTTCAAATATTCCCTTGTAGGGCATCACCATCTGACCGGCACTAATGTCCATCCTCAGGCTCGCCTTGCACATCAGACTCCTATAAACCAGATTCTTGGAAATCATTGGTACGTGCTTCACATTCTCTAGTATAAGTGACTTTCCAAAGGTTATCTTTAACATTATCGTCCCGATCTTCAGTACCGCAACTTGAGACTTATCCGCCATCGAGACTTTCTCAAAGGTAGGCTCTTACTTGGCGAACAGGTCCTTCTTAGAGCACACGTGGCAAGTTGCACCAGTGTCCACCCACCAGTCAGTGTCCACGCCATGTGACTCAACCTACGCAATCATAGCAACTAGGTTAAGCTCACATTGCTCTTTCGGTTTAGGCTTTGATCTATTGTCGCTCTTGTAGTGACCCTTCTTGCCACAGTTGTAGCATGTCACATCAGTTTTCGGCTATGGCTTGAACTGAGTTGACTTCACCTTCAGCTGGTTGAAGTCCTTCTTCTTCTTCTTGTAGGAAAATTTCTGCTTCCCTTTAGAGTCACTAGCATGTACCATGTTGGCCTTAGCCAACTGCTTGGACAAGAAGTCCAACTTCAGTTGCCCCATGGCTTCATCTTCAATGTGAATCCAGTGAAGAAGATCTTTGAGCTGGATCTCCATCTTTTTACGGTACATGTCAGTCTTGAATCTAATTAATCCTGGAGGAAGTTTGGTGATGATAGCCCCCACCATAAATTTGTCCTCTTGCTTCATGTCCTCTTCCTCCAGTTTCTGCTGCATCTTCAGGAGTTTCTTGACTTGTGGTAACATCATCTTTTCGTCTTCAAATTGCAAAGAACTTCTCGACGAGATAGATTTTAGACATTTTCTCGTCAGTTTTGTAGTGCTTCTCAAGAGATTCTCAGACATCTCTTGCCTTATCCTTCTTGCTGTAGGACTCTGCCACCGAGTCGTCTATATCATTGAGAATCAACAACCTACAAAGGTCGTTGTCTTCCTTCCACTTGGAGTGCATATCCTGTGCCACACCAACTGCAAGCTCTCCTCCATCTTCGGGAATGGTAGGTTCATGATCAACCAATACATAAGCAACTTTGACAAGACGAAGATTCAAGGAGATCTTCCTCTTCCAAATATTGTAGTATTCTCCATCGAACTTCTCAAGCTTGTGAAAGCTAGTATCGAGAAGGTTTGAGCGGTTGTCGATTCTAACTCGGATCTTGCCTTAAGATTGTTATCCTCGAAGTCAGATCAAAGTAGAGAAGGTCCACCCAAAAGTTGGTGTACTGAGATTCACTCGCAAGCGTCTCTACAGTGACACACAACTCCATAGCAGCACTAAACCACGAATATGTTACAAACTGACAAAAGATAAAAGAAAAATACACTAACAACCAGAAAACCGTTCTTCTCTTTACGTTCGCAGACGCTACAATGAGAAAGAACGGAAAACAAAAAGAACAACACTAGAGAAAGGAACTCCTTGCTAGGGTGATAAAAAACCATCGGTGCTCAAGGCAAGATTCTCCCTACACGAAGATCTTTCTCCAAGATCCAGCAAGTTCGCAAACGAACTTCTGGACCGCTCTTGTAGACCTTTGGATCACTCGAAAATCACTATGTGGGAAGGACGTTGCTAGGACACATACGATCTCAGGTGCTCTCAGTTTTCTTGGTGAAGTCTAAAATCCTCTCTCTTCAAATGGAAGAGGACCCCACTATATAAATAGAGAAAATCAGCACATATGAGGCCTGAGAAAGCTCATGCCGCATATGCGCCATCCGACACCAGGCCGCATGCTTAGCCTTAGCAGCATGCGACGCCGGGGCCGCATGCTTTACCGCCGCTGCACAGAGCAGCGCCGCCAAACGCCGCCAAGCGCCAAAAGCAGCTACCACTATGCACGGACACTCCCGTGCCGCATAATCCGGATGGCACGGATAACCATGCATCGCATACACCGCCAACAGCCGAACCTGTCCCCTCCACTTGCGACTCGCTCATGTAAATTCGTAGGCCGCATAGCTCCAGGCCACACAACTCCTTAAACGCATAGCGCCAGGCCGCATAGGCGACACGACGCATTCGACCGAGCTAGCAATCATGCATAAAATGAGCATATATGCGCCATGCAACGATACTAAGTGCAAGTGCACCAACAAAGTGCCACTATGCGCCCTTGAGCCCGAGCCCGAGTCGCTAAGCCCCTTTGAGACTTAGCTCCTAAGGGAAGCATCCCAAAGGTGGTGACAAAATAAAGATTGCCATAAATGTGTTCACACTTAATCCCTCTAGGAAAGTCAACCCACATGGGCCACCACTCCATGCACATATACCAATACTAAGCAAAGCTATATATTGAGCTATACACATTGATGGTTTTTCAATGTGGGACTAAAACTCCCAAAGCAAAGTAAAAAAATACCAAAAAAACATACTTAATCCAAAGTGGGTCCCATTAATGGCTGTGTGCTTAATTTGGTTCATATTCGTTACCTTCCAAATTCTTGTAGATTAATTAAAAAAGTATGCTTCTTAATTAAACTTTGAAAATGATAGAAAAGAACATTATTTCTGAAGCATTTGTACTTCACATCTCAGGGTAAAGTAAAAAAAAAACTCTCCTGTAATTTGTCTCGTTAGTAAATTAAAATTCCTAAATTTTTCTCAAAATAGTCTCTCCCGTTCATTTTCTGTTAAAAATTATCGTTAAAATAAAAATAAAAAACGAAAACCCTATACTACCCCTCCCCTCGCCCCCCCACCCTTCACAGAACCTCCCTCCCCCTAACCCACCTCCTCCTCCTCCCATATCGTGCTTCCTACTCCTCCTCCCCTCCTCCTCCTCCCCGAGCACCTCCCCTCCTCCCCGCACCCCTACTGGGCCACCCCCTCCTCCTCGCGCCCCCACTCGCCAGTACCCCACTCTTCACCATGTGCCTCACCCCCTCCTCCCCATACCTCACCCCCTCTTCTCCCCCTAGCCCGGCCATCCACGCCCCCTTTCCTCCCCCGAGCCCCCCTCCTCGCTGTACCTCACCCCCTCTCCTCCCCTAGCCCGGCTACCCGCGCCCCCTTTCCTTCCCCGAGTCCCCCCTCCTCCCTGTGCCTCACCGTGCCTGGCCACCTACGCTGGGCCACCCGCGCCCCCTCCCCCTAGCCCCCCTCCTCCCCGTGAAACAGAGAAAGTATATTTCGCAGGAAATTTTGGTCACGTAGATCTTCTATTTTGCCGAAATTCGTTGATTGCCCCCCTCTCCTCCCCGAGCTGTCGTCCCCACCGTCGTCGTTGTCCCCACCGCCAAAGAAGGAGGGGAAGGGAAGAGATTGTTAGGATTATGATTAAGATTAGGATTATGAAGGGGTATATTAGTCATTTTACGTCAAATTTGACGTCCGTTAGCGGCAGAAAATTAAATTGGGTGCAAAATGCACCAAATATAAAATACAAGAGTTTTTTAAATCGACGGATCTTTAATTGCAAAATCGCAAATATAAATTTTTCTTTTGCACTTTACCCTCACATTTCACACCATTTTCTCCATAAATACTAATCCAACATTATCACTTTTTGAATATTTTTCTTCCAAATCTTTAGTTATGACAACAATCCTCACATTTATGGTTTTTTACAAGTCCCTATCTATTTACATATTTTCAAATTAGTCGAGATTTCTCTAAAATATCCTCTCTTTTTTCTTTCTTGACCTTGTATTCAAGTTTTTTCTTTTCTTTTTCAGAGGTCTATGTTTGAATAGAACACCTTCCTAAGAGCATCATTAGTAAGGCCCATCTCACATTCTAGATTCTAGATTTAAAATGTAGGATCTCATTTTATAGAATAGTAAGTCCCATCCCTAGTTTTAATTTTAAAATTTTGAGTCACATTCCACCCATGTAAGATATAGGTTGAGCCTCCAAATTTCTAGATTCTAGATTGTAGGAACTCATTTTGTAGAATAGTAAGTCCCAATTTGGAGCCCAATTTTCTAGATTCTAGATTTTTTATTATTATTTTTTACATCAATTTTTGACCACACAATCTTTGGGTCCGGAGTTCACTTCATCATTTTCTACTATTCTCATACAAACCCAACGCATTCTACATTTACCTTTTTTATGAAATTTTGGGTCCCAAATTGTATTGGAGAGTCATAACTGCTAATGATGCTCTAAGAGCATCATTAGTTGATGGTGCTCAAAATTTTATCTTCGAGCCCAAATTAAAAAAGAAAAGAAAAGTGTAGAATAAATTGGGTTTGTATGAAAATGGTAGAAAATAATAAAAATGAACTTTGGTCACAAAGATTGTGTGGCCAAAAATTAATGTGAAAAATAATAATAATTTACATTTAGATCTGGCTCTAAATTGGGACTTACTATTCTACAAAAATAAATTTATACTTTCTGAATATAAAAAATTAAATTAAATAAAAATTATATTAAAATAG
The DNA here is from genome assembly GCA_036927795.1 of Iris macrosiphon. Taxonomy (NCBI): domain Eukaryota; kingdom Viridiplantae; phylum Streptophyta; class Magnoliopsida; order Asparagales; family Iridaceae; genus Iris; species Iris macrosiphon. The sequence goes on from JAYESA010000009.1 coordinate 5,673,259, forward strand.
TTGAAATATTATATATATATATATATATATATATATATGTGTGTGTGTGTGTGTGTGTGTGTGTGTGTGTGTGTGTGTGTGTGCGCGCGCGCGCGTGGGCGCATGCGCGCGCGCTCGCATTCTTTTTTTTAAAGTGGCTAAAAATGAGCCATTTCCGTCTAAGCTGTACATATATCCCTACGTAATAAATAAATAAAATAAACTATAATTAATTGTTTAACTACCTAATGTTATGTAACTATAGTCAAACATCTCTTACTTTTGTGCTTAAGATGAGAGGTAGTATTTTTGGGTGGGTGGGTTCGATTCCACGGGATATCGCTGTTTAAAATAAATTCTAATTTTTTCACAATTTTTTTCGTACGTATGCATGTTAGTACCATAAAGTTTGTTTGATTATATAT
>JAYESA010000009.1:6973762-6975923 GCA_036927795.1 Iris macrosiphon
TCTTTGGGCGCTATCCACCAAAGGTCGACGTATAAACCTCCCGTACCAACAATAACAAGCGGCCTCAGGAAACGGGAGGGTCTGGAGTACAAAAGGGTCCACACACATCAGAACACAGGGGTCCATCCCAGGCACCATATTGCCATAGGTGCGGCAGATTAGGGCATCGATTGAATAAATGCCGAGCTATTGGGTATTTTAAATATGGTCGTCTGGACCACAAACATTTTAACTGTCGAGAGGGCAAACCGAATCAGAACCACGGGAATCAGAACAAGGGGCCTCCAACAAGTGATGCCAATGCTGTGCCAGTGAACCCACGACGCCAGGGTGCTCAAGGCCGAGTCTATGCACTGACTAGGGATGAGGCATCTGTATCTGATACTTTTGTAACAGGTATACTTTTCAGAGAATTGTCCGCTAGAGTCTTATTCGATTCAGGTGCTACACATAGTTTCATATCTGCTGATTTTACTGTTGAGCATAAATTAGCTTCTACTCCTTTAAGTATGAACCTTTGCGTGAGTACCCCTTCGGGAGTCGACATGCCCGCCCATGCGATCTGTATGGATGGTTATATTTGCATCGGAGGAAGGAAGCTTTCCTTATATGTCATTGTACTAGACATTAAGGATTATGATATTATTCTCGGTATGGAATGGTTGGGTGCTTGCCATGCAACAATCGAGTGCGCGGAGAAGCGAGTCGTATTTCGTATACCAGGCGAGGCAGACTTCTACTATTCGTGCAGCGCTGCACCGAAGACGGCAATGGTGATATCAGCAATTTTGGCTAGGCGTATGTTGCATTCGGACTATGAAGGGTACTTAGCTTCTGTTCGAGACACCCGACAGGAAAGTACAGATGCAGCTCAGGCTGAAGTCATAGCAGATTTTCTCGACGTATTCCCGGACGAGCTGCCTGGAATGCCTCCTGATCGTGAGATCGAATTCAGCATTGACACTTTCCCTGATTCGCGACCGATATCGAAGGCACCTTATCGAATGGCCCCAGCATAGCTGAAGGAACTGAAAGTTCAGTTACAAGATCTGTTAGACCGAGGATACATTCGTCCAAGCGTTTCTCCGTTGGACGCTCCGGTGCTGTTCATGAAGAAGAAGGATGGATCCATACGGCTGTGTATTGACTACCGAGAACTGAATAAGGCGACCATGCGGAATCAGTACCCATTGCCAAGGATAGATGACTTGTTTGATCAGCTGCAAGGTGCAACAGTTTTCTCTAAAGTTGATCTTAGGTCAGGGTATCACCAGTTGAAAATTAAATCAGATGATGTTCAAAAATCTGCATTCATAACCCGTTACGGACACTATGGATTTCTTGTGATGTCGTTCGGCTTGACAAACGCCCCTGCAGCTTTCATGGATCTGATGAACCGCGTGTTTCGGCCATTCGTGGACAAGTTTGTGGTCGTGTTCATTGACGATATACTAATCTATTCCAAGAACGAGGCGAAGCATAAGGAACACCTGAAGACCGTGCTGCAGACATTACGAGAGCATCAGTTGTTCACTAAGCTCGGTAAGTGTGAGTTTTGGTTGAACAGCGTGGCATTCCTTGGACATGTTGTCTTGGCAGAAGACATAGCCGTAGACCCAAAGAAGATTGAGGCGGTGGTGGACTGGAAACAACCTACGTCAGCCAGCGAAGTTTGAAGCTTTCTGGGCCTAGCGGGATACTACCGTAGGTTCATGAAAGATTTTTCTAAACTGTCCTCGCCTTTGACTCGCCTTACTCAGAAAGGGATTGTATATAAGTGGAGTGATGACTATGAAGCCAGCTTTCGGGAACTTAAGCGGCGTCTTGTTTCAGCTCCGATTATTGCACTTCTAGATGGGGTAGAGGAGTTTCAGATATACAGCGACGCTTCAGAACTCGGCTTAAGGTGTGTGTTCATGCAATGGGACAAGGTAATATCGTACGCCTCCAAGCAACTGAAGCCGCACGAGAAAAACTATCCGACACATGACTTAGAATTGGCGGCAATTGTGTTTGTACTGAAGTTGTGGAGGCATTATCTTTATGGTATTGCTTGCAAAATCTTCACAGATCACAAGAGCCTCAAGTATCTATTTACCCAACGGGAACTGAACCTCCGGCAGTGGCGTTGGCTAAAACTGATTAAGGACTACGACCTAAC